>UELW01000103.1:0-372262 GCA_900490495.1 Danionella dracula | reverse complement strand
GCGAAACAGGAGTTGTTATAACTCGGGCATAGAATATCGATCCGGCTCAAACTTGTTTCATTCTCATCGTAGTCCAAGACTGAGAACAGGCGATGACGACGAACGACATCCCGCCATAGCGCCACTAGTGGCAAGCATTAAAGCCTGTTTTTTCATAGTTTTAAAACCCTTCTATTTCAAGCCAGTGTATTGCGGTGCACACTTAAAACTTGTCGCATGCGTGTAGACCTTAAGAACTACCAAAAAAGTGAAATTGGGTCGAGTTTTTGAAAGGACGGAAAAACGGATATTTTAGGTTTATGTAAAAAACACAGACTTCATACTTGACGAACTCCTCCTAGGCGAAATGTCCGATCCCATTGATAAATTTCTGGTGTAGTTAGTTCGTAAGGCATTTCGGTTGGATGAAAGTTCTCAAAAACGCAGCAGTTTCGTCAAACGGCCTTTGCGTGGCTCTATAGCGCCCCTGAACGGTTTGTGCTGTTGGTCAAACAGGTTTCGTAGGAATGAAATTTGGTACACATATGTAAAACGACCAAGCGTCAGCACTGTTACTATATAAAAAAACCCCTGTTTCCAAAATCTTACAGGAAGACGAATAATTTCGCAAAAACCTCAAAAAAGTGTGGCATTTCGACTTCCATTCAAACTTTGACGACTCCTCCTAGGCGAAGTTACCGATGAAGCTGAAATTGTGTGTGTACTCATAAACACATTTAGGGAAAAAAAGTTATCAAAAGCTAAGAGTCAGTCAATGGTCTTTGGGGCGCCACAGCAAAGTTCAACCTTCAAATTGTGCCAAAACAATTTACATATTTTTGGACTTATCTCCGTCTAGGTTACCACTATCAAAAAAAACAGCCTGCCATTTAACCTTGGTCAGTTGAACATAAGGAATATGGTACTGTGGACTGCGCTCCAAAAAATGGCTGTACAGCGCCCCCGTATAGTGACCAAAAACATCGCTTTAGCTGTTTTAAAGCTGTTGCTCAAGAGTTTGTCGTAAGCGAATGAAATTTGGTACCCATGTTAAAGTACCCAAGGCTGGCAACTTTCTAATATTAATCCCTTGTCTAAAATCAACCGGAATTCGAGGTTATTTCGCAAAAACTCTCTAAAAAGGGCGTTTTGCCGTTTCCACACTTGATGAACTCCCTCCACAGATTTTATTCTAAAACATCTCCAAATTCTGAGTATCATCACTACGGCATACGGAACCTTAAAATTATAACTTTGTTTCGCTATCAATCAAGTATGTGGGCGTGGTCGCAGCCAGGTCAAAATTCGATTTGAAACAAAAGTGTTATAACTCTGCATAGCAATATCCGATCTTCCTCAAACTTGTCTCCAATTCTCAAGTCGGTCCAAGCCGAAAACATGGCAGTATGGACAAACGACATCATCCGTCTAGCGCCACCTAGTGGCGAGCATTAAAAGCGTGTTTTTGATGTTTTACGCTTCTAATTTAAGGCACTGTATTGCATACCACACTTGAAACTTGTTCGCATACGTTGTAGGACCTTAGTTAAGACCTACAAAAAAGTAATTGGGGCGCAGTTTTTGAATACGAAAGGACAAACCGGAAAATTTAGTTTATGTAAAAACACGACTTAATACTTTGACGACGCCTCCCTAGGTGAAAGTCCGATCCAGCTGATAATTGTGTGGTTTGTCGTCGTAAGGCATTGTGGGAGAAAGTTATCAAAAAACGCAGCAGTTCGTCAAACGGCCTTGGGATGGCCGCTTTATCGCGCACCTGAGCGGTTTTGTATCTGTATGCGCAACAAGGTTATCGTAGGCGAAGAAATTGGTACACATATGTAAATGACCAAGCTGCAACTGTACTAATAAGAAACCCATTTTCCAAAATTGACGGGAAGACAGATATTTTGCAAAAACCTCAAAAGTGTGCGTTTTCGCTGTTTTAAAACCTTTGGCAAACTCCCTCCTGAGGGAAGATTCAATCAGCTTGAAAATTGTGTGGGTACTATAACACATTAGGAGAACAAAAGTTATCACAAACTAAGAGAGTCAATGGTCTTGGGGTGGTGCCACAGCAAAAGGTTCACCTCTCAAATTGTGGAAAAAATTACATATTAGGGTCCTGTAATCTCTTTTCACGATAATCCACTATTCAACAAAACAGCCTGGGATGATTGCCTAAAGGCTCAACACAAGTATAATGCATCCATGTGACGCTCTCACACAAAATTGGCTCTACAGTGCCTCCTTAGCCCCTTAAATGCTACCAAATTTCGTTTTAGCTGTTTTGACCCATTGAACTGTTAGAAAGCCCACCAAAATTTGTCGAAGGTCAAAAACTCGAAAAAGGCCGGAGGCGGTGCTTTCGCTCCGCGGATGCTCGTGCGAGACCCCTCCACTCGCTGCTTGCAGCTTAATTAGGGGTCAGCCCGAGGTGCAAGCAACCCTATTGTTTTTTTTAGAATCTTATTTTTTTTTTTTGTTTTTTAGTTATTATTTATTATTATTCTTTTCCGTCTTTCCGGGGACTGTTTGGGTACCTGAACATTAATGAAAATCCCAGATTTTTGCACACTCTCAGACCTGGTGAAAATTACGTGTGATGTGTTTCGAAAATAAATAGTAAAAAATGGCTCGCTAATGACGCCACCTAACGCGTTTGTGCAGCTTTGCGCATCAGTTTGTCGTAGGCGGATGAAATTTTGTAGAGTGTGTAAGTACCAAGCGCAAACTTTTGCTAATATAACATAAAACCTGTTTCTCCAAAATCGAAAGAAGTCGGTGTTAGTTTCGCAAAAAACATCTAAAAACGGGCCTTTTTTCGTTTCACTTTTTGACGACCCTTCTCCCACAGATTGTTCCGAACATCTCCAACTTCTTGGGTATCATCATAAGGCATACGTCAAGTGAAATTGAGAAGCTTATTGCTATCATAAAAGTTATGTGGTCGTACACGGCGGGCCAATGTCCAAATTTCGAATTGAACAGGAAGTGTGTATAACTCGGGCATAAATATACCGATCCGCTCAACTTGTTTCATATCCATCGTAGTCCAAGCCCGAGAACAGCATACAACAACGAAACATAACCCGTTATAAAGCGCCACCAGTGGCGAGCATTGAAGTCGTTTTCTCAATTTTAACCTCTATTCAGGCAGTGTATTGCATACACTTTAGAACTTGTCACATGCGTGTAGGACTTAAGACCTACAAAAAAGTTAATTGGTCGAGTTTCAAAAACCGAACAGAAAACCGATTTTTAGGGTTCATGCTAAAAAACGCAGACTTCTACTTTGACAAAACTACTCTAGGCGAATTCGATCCAGCTGAAATTGGTGTGTTAGTTAGTCGTTACGGCATTAGGGGAAAAAAAGTTATCATGCTAAGAAGTACGTCAAACGCCTTGGGGTGGCGCTCTACACGCCACCTAAAGCGATTTTCTGAAGCGTTGCGCACACCAGTTTGTCGTAGAGCTAATGAAACTGGTACCACATTGTAAATCACCCAAGTTGCAACTTTTACTAATATAAACCCTGTTTCAAAATAGACAGGAAGACGAACTATCCACAAAAAAACGTCAAAAAGTGGCATTTTCGCTCATGTTCAAACTGTGACGAACTCCTCCTAGGCGAATGTCCGATCAAGTAAAAATTGGGTGGTTTACTCATACGCATATTAGGGGAAAAAAGTTTATCAATAAGAAGCTTACGTCCATGGTCTTTGGGTGGCGCCACAGCAAAGTTCCAACCTTCAAAATTGTGCAAAAACCAATTTAACATATTTGGCTTTATCTCCCGTTTCGTAGTGTTATCACACTATTCAACAAAAAGAGCTGGCCATGAGCTTAACCGTCCGGTTAAACAGTAGGATATCCATCATGTGATCTGCGCTCCACAAAAATTGGGCTGTAAGCGCCCCTTTATATGTGACCAAAACAATCGCCTAGTGTTTTTTAAAGCTGTGATCAAGCAGTTTTGTCGTAAGCGAATGGAATGTTGGTATACCTGGTGTAGCAGTACTCAGCTGCAACTTTACTAATAATCTACTGTTTCTAACAATCGCATGGAATTCGGTTTTTATTTGCAAAAACCTCTAAAAATGGGCCGTTTTTGCTGTTCCACACTTGACGAACTACCTCCCCCACGATTTTATCTTAAACATCTCCAACTTCTTGAGTATCATCATAACGGCATATGGAACCTTAAAATTATAACTTTTTTTCAGCTATCATCAAGTATGTGGCGTGGTCGTCAGCCCAGGTCAAAAATTTCGATTTTTGAAACAGGAAGTTTGTTATAACTAGGGCATAGAATATCCGCTCCATCTCAAACGTGTCTATTCTCATCGTATAGCCAGAACCGAGAACAGGCGTACGCAATGGAAACTCATACCATAGCCCCAACCTTACGTGGCGAGCATTAAAAGCCGTGTTTTTGATATTTTACGCTTCTATTTCAGGCACTGTATGCATTAAACAAAATTAGAACTTGTCGTTAGACGTGTAGGATATAAGACCTTACAAAAAATGTATATTGGTCGAGTTCGAAACCGAACGAAAAACCGGATATTATAGTGTTTGAGTTACAAAAATATGACTTCATACTTTGACGAACCTCCTCCTAGGCCAAAATGTCCGATCCAGCTAAAATTGGTACAGTTCATCGTCAGCATAGGGCAACAAAGTATAAAAAGCTAGAGAAATACGTCAGAGGGCTGAGTTGGCCGATCTATAGCGCCACTTGAAGCGGTTTTGTAGCTAGTGTTCGCAACAATGTCGTAGCGAAGTGATACTGGCACACATATTAAAGGACCAAGCTGCAACGTTTCCTAATATAAAAACCCTGTTTCAAAAACATCGAGGAGACGAATATTCTGACAAAAACAAAAATGTGTGCGTATTCCCTCGTTTCAACTTTGACAACTTTCCTAGGCGAAATGTCCCATCAAGCTAAAAAAATTGGGTGTGGTTTACCATAACACGTTAGGAAAAAGTTATCAAAGAGAAGTACGACAAATGGTCTTGGGATGTGCCATAGCAAGTTCCCCCTTCAAAATTGTCGAAAAAAATGTACATTATTTTGGTTGTATCTATTTTCAAGACAACCACTATCAACAACAACAGCGCTGGTATGATTAGCCTCCTGAACGTCACATGCAATCACGTGGACTGCCTCAAAAAATTGTCTCTAAGCGCCTCTTACTTCCCCTTGAAATGTGAACACAAATCTTGCGTTTTAGCTGTTTTGACCCATTGAACTGTTTAAAGCTCACCGAAATGTTGTTCGAAGGTCAAAAACTCGAAGAGCCGGAGGCGGTGCCTTCGCTCTGTGGACGTCACGTGCGAGACCCCTTCCATCCGTCTGCTTGCAGCTTTAAATTAGGGCCCAGGCACGCCAGAAGCTGTGCGGCGAGCCATATTGTATCTGTTAGGGATTATTATTATTAGGCCCGAGACGCAGCCGAAGCTGTGCGCGATAAGCCCTATTGTATACTGTTTAGGATTAGTATTATTATGGCCCGAGCACGCCAGATCGAAGCTTAGGCGTAAGCCTATTGTCTCTGTTAGGATATAGGCCGAGCACGCCAGCGAAGCTGTGCGGCGAACCCTATTGTATCTGTTAGGATATTATGGATTATTATGTTTATTCTGTATCATGCGCCGCCAAACCGCAAATTCACTAGTAGGCGTGCTCGAAACTCACCAATTCGGCACTAAAGGTCAAGCTCGCTAAAAATTGCGATCTGGCAAGTCGGCGTGATCGTAGCACAAAAAATGGCGCTACAAGCGCCCCCTTGAAAACCGGGTCCCCCTGCCATTCGACCTACGTCACGAAATCGGTACACATATGCACCACCTCTAGCCAAGTAACAAAAGTCTCTGACAGGTTTTCGCCAAATCGAACAGGAAGTCGGCCATTTTGCAAAAAAACACCCATATTTTGAAAAAACATCACCTTGCACATTGACGAACTCCTACTAGGTAAATGTCTGATCGGTTGAAAATTGTGTGGTTACTCAGAAGACATTTGGGATGAAAAGTTATCAAAAGCGCAGCAGTACGTAAAATGGTCTTTGGGTGGCGCCCCACGAATTTCCCCCTTCAAAAATGTGCCGTAAATTGACATATTTTTGAGATATATCTCCGTTCTAGTTTGTCCGTTGTCCACGAAAACGGCCTGACATGATGAGCTTGGAAGGCTGAATAAAGTGATAGGCCGCAAGGGACACGCTCTAAGAGTAGCTCCACAGCGCCCCCCTGAATGTTACTAAAATAGATGTTTTACGTTTTTGACACCCTAAACATGTTACAAACCCCACCAAATTTAGCCCTAAACCTCCATCCTCAATAAATATCGTAGTCTGACACTGTTTGTACAACTTTACTTTAAACGACAGCTTTGCAGCGCCACCTAGTATGCGAAAACAGCTCATCTCGCATTTTACCGAACTCCTCCTAGGAAAATTGCCAGATCGAGCTGAAAATTTGTCTGGTGGATTTAAGACAGTATGGACCAAAGTTATCAAAAACGCAGAAGTCGTCGCAGGTCTTCTGTGGCAACCGCTTCGAATTTGAGCTTTCTCAATGTTATGGGGATGAATGTACTTGTTACTGTGTACCTCTACATACTGCCACTATCAATGTAAAAATTGTATGTATGATGAGCTCACCCTCTCAGAACAGAGCTATGCTTTACTGATGATACACTGATAGCGCCTCCTGCTGGCTGTATGAATTCCAAGGGATACTAATGTATTTGTTGCTGTATCTTGAATATTAACTCAATGTACATGACAAAAAAATTTCGCATGATGAGCTGGTATTCTAAATTGATGTATATGCCATGGCTGAGACTGTTATATAGCGTCCACCCTGAGGCTTTATGAAATGTGTTTAAAATAGCTGTTGTCAATAGGCAGTGAATGTAAAAATTTAGGAATTATGAGCTTACCCCTCAGAACAAGTAGATATGGTTACTTGAGATACAATCTTAGCGCCTCCTGCTGGCTGTGTATGAATTCCAAGGGATATTACTATGTATTTTTTGCTGTATCTCTTACATATTTAATCAATGTACATGACAAAAAATTTGCATGATGAGCTGGTAATCTTAATGGAATAATATGATCATGGCATGAGACTGTTATAGCGCCACCTGAGGCTTCTGAAATGTGTTTAAATAGCTGTTGTCAATAGGCAATATTTAAAAATGTATGGAATGATGACCTAAACCCTCAAACAAGTGATATGCTTACTTGATGATACACTCATAGCGCCTCCTGCTGGCTGTATGAATTCCAAGGGGATACTACACGGTATTTTGTTGCTATATTATTCACATATTTAACTCAATGGCACATGACAACAAGAATTGCATGATGATGAGCTGGTAGTCTAAAATGGCAATAATATGCTCATGGGCATGAGACTGTTATAGCGCCACCTGGGGCTTCTGAATGTGTTTAAAATCATCTGTTGGTCATTAGGCAGGAATGTAAAAATTATGGAAAATGATGAGCGCTTCCCCTCAGAACAAGTGAATATGCTTACTTGATGATACACTTACACTAAATAGCGCTCGCGGCTCTTGTTTATGCATTCCAAGGAAATTAATGTATTTGTTGCTGTATTCTCGTACATATTTTACTTAAGTACATGAGAAAAAAATGTAAGACAGGGTAGGCGGCATCTTTGGATCCCGCGGATGCATGTGCGAGGGCCCGCCCATCGATGCTTGAAGCTTTATTATTATTATTATTCTTCTCCGCCGCCAAACTCGCAAATTTCACCACTAGGCGTGCTCGAAAACTCACCAAAAATTGGCACTAAGGGGGGGTTTTTTTTTTTAAAGCTTGCAAAAAATAGCGATCTGGCACGAGTCGGCGTGATCGTAGCATAAAAAATGGCTCTACAGCGCCCCCCTGCATTTTGCCAAAAAACATTTTACAGTGTTTAGGACACCCTAACTGTTCGAAACATCACCAAAAATTTTGCATCACCTTCATTCATCAATAAATAAAGTAATCTGACACTGTTGCGTTCTTTTAAAACTTTATGTAGACGACAGATCTGCAGCGGCCCCCTTGAAACGCGAAAAAAAAAGCTATCCGCATTTTACCGAACTCCTCCTAGGAAAGAACACGATCGAGCTGAAAATTGGTGTGCTTTACTCGGGAGACCCTTTGGGATGAAAAGTTACAAAAGCGCAGCAGTTTGTAAAACGGTCTTTGAGTGGCGCCCCCCTCAAATTTCACCAATCAAACATGTGATGCAAATTGGACATACTTTTGAGTATATCTCTGTCTAGTTTATACGTGGGTCACGAAACGGCACTGACTGATGAGCTTGGAAGGCTGATGAAATGATAGCCGCAATTGTGACACCGCTAAGATTTGGGCTTCTACAGCGCCCCCCTAAATGTTACTAGATTTAGAATAGATGTTTTAGCTGTTTGAAACCCTAACATGTTAGAACCCCACCAAATTTAACCTAAACCCTCATCCTCTTAAAAATATAGTAATCTGACACTGTTTGTACAACTTTACTATGGACGAAAGCGCTGCAGCGCACACCTAGTATGTGAAAAAACAGCTCATCTAGCATGTTTAACGAACTCTCCTAGGAAATGCCAGATCGAGCTGAAAATTGGTCTGGTAATCTTAAGACAGTATGACCAAAAGGTACAAAAAAGCAGGAAGGTTCGCGCACGGTTTCTGTGGCACGCTTCGAATTTGAAGCCTTCTCAATGTATGGGATATTGTACTGTTACTGTACCTCTCACATACTTCATCCAATCAATGGTCAAAAACGTATGGACAATGATGAGCTACCCTCAGAACACAGGAGACATGCTGACTGGATTCACTCATAGGGCCTACGTGGCTGATGAATTCAAGGGATACTAATGTAGTTTTTGCTGTACTCTTCATATTAAGCTCAATGAACATGACAAAAAACTTTGCATGATGAGCTTGGTAATTCTAATGGAATAATCGGCTCAGGCAGAGACTGTTATAGCGCCACCTGGAGGCTTTAGGAATGTGGTTTAAAAAAGCTGTGTCACTAGCAGTGATGTAAAAATTATGGAATGAGAGCTTACCCCTCAGACAAGTAGATTTATGATCACTTGATGATACACTATAGCGCCTCCTGCTGGCTGTAGGAATTCCACGGATATAATGTATTTGTTGCTGTATCTCTTACATATTTAATCAATGTTACATGACAAAAAATTTGCATGATGAGCTGGTAATTCGAAAATGGATAATAATATGCTCATGGCATGAAACTGTTTAGCGCCCACCTGGAGGCTTTATGAAATGTGTTTAAAATAGCGTTGTCATGGGCAGTGAATGAAAAAATGTAGGAAGATGAGCTACCCCTCAGAAACAAGATATATGCTTTACTTGATGATACACATCATAGCGCCTCCTTCTGGCTATATGTTTCCAAGGGATACTAATGATTGTTTGCTGTATCTCTTACATATTTAACTCAATGACATGACAAAAAAATTTGCAGGATGAGCTGGTGTAATTCTAAACGGAATCAATGCTCATGGCATGGCGACTGTTTATAGCGCCACCGGAGCTTTCTGAAATTGTTTAAAATATTGTTGTCAATAGGAGTGATGTAAAAAATGTTATGGAATGATGAGCTAACCCTAAGAAACAAGTAGATATGATTACTTGATGATACAATCATAGCGCCTCCTGCTGGGCCTGTATGAATTCCAAAGGGAAAAATTAATGTATTTGTATTGCTGGTATCTCTTACAAATGTAATAAGTCCATGACAAAAAAAAAGTAAGACAGGGGCGGCATCTTTGGATCCGGCAGAGCATCGTCTGCGAGGGCCCGCCCATCGCTGCTTGCAGCTTTAATTATATTATTTTATTCTTTACGACTCCTTAAATCGCAACTTAACATCTAGAGTTCGAAAAACTCACCAAAATCGGCAATAAATTAAAAGGCTCGGTGGAAATTGCGATCTGACACAGTCGGCGGGATCGTAGAATAACAAAATGGATCGTCAGCGCCCACTGGAAAGATCGGAGTCCGGTTCGACCTACAGTCACGAAATACGGAAACATATGTACCACACCTTAGCAAGTAGAAGAAAAGTCACTAAGGTTTTCGCCAAATCGTACAGGAAGTCGGCCATTTTGAAAAAAAACCCAACCAATTTTGAAAAAAACATCATATTGCAACTTTGACGAACTCCTCCTAGGAAAATAACCAGATCGAGCTGAAAATTGGTGTGGTTTACTCGGGAGGACATTTGGGATGAAAGTTATCAAAGCGCAAGCAGCAGTTTGTAAAACGGTCTTTGGGTGGCGCCCCCACGAATTTCACTATTAAAAAATGTGGCCGAAAATTGACTATTTTGAGTATATTCCGTTCCTAGTTTATCCGTTGTCCACGAAAACGGCTGCATGATGAGATGGAAGGCTGCTAAGAAATGATATGGGCAGCAATGTGACACCGCTCTAAGATTAGTATACAGCGCCCCTGAATGCATGTTACTAAAATAGATGTTTTAGTGTTTTGAAACCCTAAACATGGTAGAAACCCACCCAAATTTCGGCTAAAACCTCGCCTCAATAAATATCGTAATCTGACACAGGTTGTTAACTGTACTTTGGACGACAGCGCTGCAGCGCCACCTAGTATGCGAAAAAGCTCATCTCGCATTTTTAACGAACTCCTCCGAGGAAAATTGCCAGATCGAGCTTTGAAAATTTGTCTGGTGACCTAAGACGTATGGACAAACGTTAATCAAAAAACGCAAGAAGTTAGTCGCACGGTTCTTTCTGTGGCACCGCTCGAATTGAGCGTTCTCAAATGTATGGGGATATTGGTATTGTTACTGTACCTCTCACATATTCACCAATCAATGTCTCAAAAAGGAGTGGAATGATGAGCCAACCCCTCGAACAAGTGGACTGCTTACTGATGATTCAATCCATAGCGCCTCATGCTGGCTGTAATGAATCCAGGGATACTAATTAGTTTTGGCTGTATCTATTTCATATTACTCAATGAAAATGACAAAACATTTGATGATGAGCTGCGTAATTCTAAATGGAAAATTAATATGCTCATGGCATGAGACTGTATAGCGCCACCTGGAGCTTTATGAAATGTGTTTAAAAAAAGCTGTGCACTAGGCAGTGAATGTAAAAAAAGGTATGGAATGAGAGCTTACCCTCAGAACAGGAAGATTGCTTACTTGATGATACACTCATAGCGCCCTGCTGGCTGTATGAATTCCAAGGGATACTAATGTATTTGTTGCTGTATCTCTTACATATTACTCAATGTTAATGACAAAAATTTGCATGATGAGTGGTAATTCTAAATGGAATAATAGCTCATGGCATGAAACTGTTTATAGCGCCACCTGGATGGCTTATGAAATGTGTTTAAAATAGCTGTTGTCATTGGTGGCGCCAGTGAATGTAAAAAAATGTATGGAATGATGTCGCTACCCCTCAGAACAGTATATATGCTTATTGATGGCTACACTAATGAGCGCTCCTTCTGGCTATATGATTCCAAGGGATTTACTAATGTATTGTTGCCTGTATCTCGGCAATTTAACTCATGTACTGACAAAAAAATTTGCCATGATGAGCTGGGAATTCTAAAGGGGAATAAATGCTCATGGCATGAGACTGTTATAGCCGGCCATCCTGGAGGCTTTCTAAAATGAGTTGTTTAAAATAGCTGTTGTTATTAGGCAGTGAATGGAACAAAATTATGGATGATGAGATTAACCCTCAGAACGAAGTAGATATGCTTACTTGATGATTACACTCATTAGCGCATCCTGCGGGCTGTTTGAGGGGAATTCCAAGGGACCTAAGTATTGTGGATATATATCTTACAATTTAAACTCCAATGGAAATGACAAAAAATTGCAGTGATGACTGTTAATTCTAAATGGAATCATTGCTCATGGCATGAGACGGTTTATAGCGCCACCGTGAGCTTTTGAATGTGTTTAAAACTAGCTGTTGTCGAATAGGCAGTGATGTAAAAAAAATGTATTGAATGATGAGATTACCCCTCAAGAACAAGTAAATACGCTTACTTGATGAAAACTCATAGCGCCTCTTGCGGCTGTCTATATGAATTCCAAGGGAAATGAATGTATTTGTTGCTGTATCTCTTAACAAATTTAACTAATGTACAAGACAAAAAAAAAGTAAGACCAGGGGGCGGCATCTTTGGATCACGCGGATGATCGTGCGAGGGCTAAACGCCCCCATCGCTGCTTGCAGCTTTAATTATTATTATTCTTCGTCCGCCGCCAAAACTCGCAAATTCACCAACTAGCGTGTCGAAAAACTCACCAAATTCGGCACTAAGGTCAAGCTCGCAAAAAAATAGCGATTCTGGCACAGTCGGCGTGATCGTTAGCATAAAAACATGCTTTACAGCGCCACTGAATTTTGCCAAAAAACATGTTTCAGATGTTTAAGACACCGTAAAATGTTCGAATCACCAAATTTTGCATCAACCTCATCCTCAATAAATAAAGTAATCTGACACTGTTTTTTAAAAAAAAACTTTACTGTAGACGAAAGCTCTGCAGCCACCCTTGAACGCGCGAAAACAGCTCATATCGCATTTTAACGAAATCCTCCTAGGAAAATAACCAGATAGAGCTGAAAATTGGTGTGCTTTACTCGGGAGACCTTTGGGATTGAAAAGTATCAAAAGCGCAGCAGTTTGTTAAACGGTCTTTGAGTGGCGCCCCCTCAAATTTCACAATCAAAATGTGATGCAAATTGAATAACTTTTGAGTATATCTCCGTTGCTCGTTTAATCCGGTCGTCCACGAAACGGCCTGAGCCTGCATGATGAGCTTGGAAGGATGAATTGAAATGATAGGCCGCACTTCCAGGTGACACCGCTATAAAATTGGCTTCACAGCGGGACCCCTGAATGGTATAAAATTAGATGTTTTAGCTGTTTTGACACTCTAAACATGTTAGCAACCCACCAATTTTAACCTAAAACTCATCCTCAATAAATAGTAATTGCCCACTGTTTGTACAAACTTACTATGACAAAGCGCTGCTGCAGCGCCACCTAGTATGTGGGAAAAACAGCTCACCTCGCATTTTAACGGAAAACTCCTCCTAGGAAAAGTGCCAGATCGAGCTGAAATTTAGTTGTGGTGGACTCTTAAGACAGTATGGACCCCAAAAAATTATAAAAACGCAGAAGTACAGAAGGTTAGAAGTTGTAGCACGTCTTTCTGTGGCACCGCTTAGTCGAATTTGAGCTTTTTCAAATGTATCTTGGGGATAAAATGTAGTGTTACTGTAACCCTCTAATCCTTCATCAAATCAATGTAAAAAAGGTATGGAATGATGAGCTCACCTCTCAGAACAATAGATATGCTTACTTGATGATACTACTCATAGGCCTTCTGCGGCTGTTGAATTCCAAGGATACTAATGTATTTGTGCTGTATCTTTAACATATTAACTTCAATGTACATGACAAACAAATGTTGAAGGATGAGTGGGTACTTCTTATGGAATAATATGCTCATGGCATGAGACTGTTATAGCGCCACCTGGAGGCTTTCTTTGAAATGGTTGAAAATAGCTGTGTCACAATAGGCAGTGAATGTAAAAAATGTATGGAATTAGAGCTTACCCCTCAGACAAGTAGATTATGCTTACTTGTGATAACTCATAGCGCCTCTGCTGGCTGTATGAATTCCAAGGGATACTAATGGTATTGTTGCTGTATCTCTTACATCATTTAACTCAATGGACATGACAAAAAATTTGCATGATGAGCTGGTAATTCTAAATGGAATAATATGCTCATGCATGAAACTGTTATAAGCGCACTGGAGGCTTTATAAATGTGTTTAAATAGCTTGTTGCATTGGGCAGTGAATGTAAAAAAATAGTATGGAATGATTGAGCTCACCCCTCAGAACAAGTATATATGCTTAATTGATGATACACCATAGCGCCTCATTCTGGCTAGATGATTTCCAAGGGATTACTAATGCTCTTGTTGCGATCTCTTACCCATATTAAACTCAATGTACATGACAAAAAATGTCATGATAAGCTGGTAATTCTAACGAATAATATGACATGCATGAGACTGTTATAGAGCCACCGAGGCTTCTGAATGTTTTTTAAATTAGCTGTGTCATAGTAGTGAATGTAAAAAAAGGTCTGGAATGATGAGCTTACCCCTCAGAAAAAAGTAGATTATGCTACTTGATGAACCACTCATAGCGCCTCTGTGCTGTATGAATCAAGGGAAATGACAGGTATTTGTTGCTGTATATCTTACAATTAACTTAATGACAGGACAAAAACACTGTAAGGTATTATTATATTCTTTATCTGCCGCAAACTCGCAAAAATTCACTAGTAGGACGTGATCGAAAACTCACCAAATTGGCGCTAAGGCAAGTCGACTCTTATAAAATTGAGATCTGCAAGTCGGCGTGATAGTAGCATAACCAAAATGGATCTACAGCGCCCCCTTGAAAAAACGGGTTCCCACTGCCCAGTTCGACTACAGTCACGAAAATCGTACACATATGTACCACCTTAGCCAAGTTACAAAAGTCTCTGAAGGTTTTCGCCAACTAGTACCGGAAAGTCGGTCATTTGAAAAAAAAAACCCATAATTTTGAAAAAACACACCGTGCACATTGACGAATCTAATAGGAAATTGCCAGATCGAGCTGAAAAAAAATTGGTGTGATTTACTCGGGAGACATTAGGATTGAAAAGGTATCAAAAAGCGCAGCAGCTCGTACGTAAAAATGGTCTTGGTGGGCCCCCACAGAATTTCCCCCTTCAAAATGTGCCGAAGTGACATATTTGGAGTAGTATCTCCGTTCTAGTTTGTACGTGTACACGAAAACGGCCTGACATGATGAGATTGGAAGGCTGAATAAAATATAGGCCGCATATGAGTCGCCTAAGAGTGCCTCCAAAGCGCCCCCTGGCATGTTACTAAAAAAGATGTTTAGCTGTTTTTTGACACCCTCTAACCATGTTAAAACCCCACCAAAATTTTGCCTCTAAACCGCATCCTCAATAAATCTCGTAGTTCGACACTGTTTGTACAAACTTACTTGGTAAACGACAGATTTTTGCAGCGCCACCTAGTACCTGACGAAAACCAGCTCATCTCGACATTTAACGAACTCCTCCTAGGAAAATTGCAGACGAGCTGAACAATTTGTCTGGTGACTCTTAAGACAGTTATGGACCAAAAGTTATCAAAAACGCAGAAGTCGTTGCACGGTTTTCTGTGGCACCGCTTCGAATTTTGAGCTTTCTCAAATGTAGGGTATGAATGTATTGTTACTGTAGCTCTACCTACTTCGTCCCAATCAATTTGATAAAATTGTTATGGAATGATGAGCTCACCTCTCCGAACAAGTAGATATGCTTACTTGATATACACTATAGCGCCTACTGCTGGCTGTATGAATTCCAAGGGATTACTACTGATTTGGTGCTTGTATCTCGATATATTTAATCAATGTAAATGAAAAAATTTGCATGATGAGTGGTGGGCGTGGGGGGCTGGTATTTCTAAATTGATGTTATTATGCTCATGGCATGAGACTGTTTATTAGCGCCACCTGGAGCTTTATGAAATGTGTTTAAATAGCTGTTGTCAAATAGGCAGTGAATGTAAAAAATTTATGGAAGTTATGAGATACACCCTCAGAACAAGTAGAGATGCTTATTGATGATACAATCATAGCGCCTCTGCGGGCTGTATTGAATTCAAGGGTATATAAGTATTTTTTGCTGTATCTCTTACATATTTAACTCAATGTACATGACAAAAAATTTGAATGATGAGCTGGGAATCTTAATGGATAAATGCTCATGGCATGAGAATGTATAGCGCCACCTGAGGCTTTCTGAAATGTGTTTAAAATAGCTGTTGTCACTAGGCCACGTGAATGTAAAAAAATGTATGGAATGATGAGCTAACCCCTCGGAACAGTATTGATAGCTTACTTGATGATATACATCATAGAGCCTCGCTGGCTGTTGAATGCAGGGAAAATGAAGGTATTTGTTTGCTGTATCTCTTACAAATTCACTGAAGTACATGACAAAAAAAAACGTAAGGACCAGGGGGGCGGCCTCGTGGATCCCGCGGGTGGATGACGTGCGAGGGCCCCCGCCATCGCTGCTTGCAGCTTTATTATTCTTACGCTTCCTAAATCGCCAAATTCACCTCGAGGACGTGCTCGAAAACTCACCAAAATCGGCAAAATTAAAGCTTGGTGGACAATTGCGATTCTGACACAGTCTGCGGTGACGTAGCATGAAAAAAAGGGCTCTTCAGCGCCCCCTGGAAAAATTCGGGTCCGGTTTCGACCTACCGTCCGAAATCGGCACACATATGACCACTTAGGCCAAGTAGACAAGTCTTTACAGGTTTTCGCCAAATCGTACAGGAAGTCGGGCCATTTGCCCATTTGAAAAAAACCACAATTTTTTTGAAAAAACATCATCTTGCACTTTGACGAAATTCATCCTAGGAAAATGGACAGATCGAGCTGAAAATTGTGTGGTTACTGGGAGAACATTGGATGAAAAGTTATCAAAAAACGCAGCAGTTCGTAAAACGGTCTTTGGTGGGCCCCCACGAATTTCACCATTCAAAAAATGTGCCTAAAATTGCCATATCTTTTGAGTATATCTCCGTTGTAGTTTATTCAGTTCCACGAAACACGGCCTCCCCTTCCTGACTCTGCCTCCGCCCCCCTTGACTGCTGATCGGAAGGTGAATAAAATGATAGGCCGCAATGTGACACCACTCTTAGAGTAGCTCTACAGCGCCCCCTGAATGTTACTAAAATAGATGTTTGAGCTGTTTGACACCTTAAACATGTTAGAAACCCCACCATAACTTTCGGCTAAACCTTCAGCCTCATAATATAGTAATCGACAACTGTTTTTACAACTTTACTTTGGACGACAGCGATGCAGCGCCATCTCGATGCGAAAAAAGCTCATCTCGCATTTTAAAGAACTCCTCCTAGGAAAATTGCCAGATCGAGCTGAAAATTTGTCTGGTGACTATTCCGACAGATGAACAAAAGTATCAAAAAAGAAGCAAAGTTCGTCGCACGTCTTTCTGTGGCACCGCTTCGACTTTGAGCCTTCTCAAATGTATGGAGGATATTGGTACTTGTTACTGTAGCTCTCAAATACTTAATCAATCACTGAAAAAAAGTTATGGAATGTGGGCTCACCCTCAGGGAACAATTAGATATGTTACTGATGATACACTAGTCTCGCTCCTGCTGGCTGTATGAATTCCAAGGGATACTAATGTATTTGAGTGCTTTATCTCTTACAAATTTAAATCAATGTACATGACAAAAAAATGGCATGATGAGCTGGTAATTCTAAATGGAATATATGTGCCATGGCATGAGGACTGTTATTGCGCCACCTGAGGTTTCTGAAATTGTTGTTAAACTAGCTGTTGTCAATAGGAAGTGAATGTAAAAAAGTTGGAATGCTGAGCTTACCATCAGAACAAGTAGATAGGCTTACTGATGAACAATCATAGCGCTCTGCTGGCTGTATGAATGCCCAAGGGAAATAATTGTATGTGTTGCTGGATCTTTACAAATTTAAACTTACTGTACATGACAAAAAAAATGTAAGGACCAGGGCGGCGGCATATTTGGATCACGCGGGAGGTGATGCAGGTGCGAGGCCCGCCATCGCTGCTTGCAGCTTTAATTATTATTATTATTCTTTACTGCTGCCTGCCAATCGCCCAAAATTTAACCTTAGAGTGCTCGAAAACTCACCAAATCGGCATAAGTCAAGCTCGTGGGAAATTGCGATCTGAGCAAGTCGGGTGGGGACGTAGCATAAAAAAAATGGCCTACAAGCGCCCCCTGTGAAAGAGGGTCCGCAGTTCGAACTCAGTCACGAAAATCGGCACACATAGCCACCCTTCTAGCCACAGTAGCAAAAGTACTCTACGGTTCGCCAAATCGTACAGGAAGTCGGCCATTTTGAAAAAAACCCACAAATTTTGAAAAAACATAATCTTGCACTTTGACGAACTCCTCCTAGGTAAAAATGCCTGATCAGCTTTGAAAATTGGTGTGTAACTAGGAGGACATTTGGATGAAAGGTTCAAAAGCGCAGAGTTCGTAAAAGGTCTTTGGGTGGCGCCCCCAGCAATTTCCATCCACTTCAAAAACTGTGCCGAAAATTGACATTATTTTTGGAGTATATCTCCTTTCTAGTTTATCACGTCTGTCCAACGAAAACGGCCTGACCTGATGGAAGCTTGGAAGGCGGAATAAAATGATTAGGCCCGCATGCACGCGCTCTATAGATGTCCAGCTCACAGCGCCGCCCTGAATGTTACTAAATAGATGTTTTAAGCTGTTTTGACTACCCTACGAACCATGTTACAACCCCACCAATTTGAGCTAAACTCAGCATCAATATACATATAGGAAATCTGAACACTGTTTTAACAACTTTACTTTGACGGCAGCGCTTGTCAGCGCCGTGCACGGCCACCGTTATGCGAAAAATGCTATCTCTCATTTTAACGAACTCCTCCTAGAAGATTGCCAGATCGAGCTGAAAATTGTCTGGTGATCTAGACATTGTGTATACTACAAAGTTATCAAAAACGCACGTTTCGTCGCCGGTTCTTTCTGTTGCACCCCTTCGAATTTGAGTTTCTCAAATGTATGGGGTAAGAATGTACTGTGTTTACTGTACTCTCACATCTACTTCAGTCCATTCAAGTCAAATGTATGATGATGAGCTCACCCTCTCAGAACAAGGATATGCTTTACTTGATGATACACTCATAAGCGCCTCTTGCTGGTCTGTATGAATTCCAAGGGATACATAATGTATTTGTTTGCTGTATCTTTACAAATTTAACTCAATGTACAATTGACAAAAAATTTGCATGATGAGCTAGGATATTCAAATTGGATAATATGCTCATGGCTGAGATCTGTTTATAGCGCCACCTGGAGGCTTTATGAAATGTGTTTTAAAATACGCTGTTGTCATTAGGCAGTGAATGTAAAAAATGTATGGAGTGATGAGCATTAACCCCTCAGAAAAGTAGATATGCTTCTTGCATTGATACACTCATAGCGCCTCACTGGCTGTATGAATTCCCAAGGGAGAATTAATGTATTTGTTTGCTATTCTTACCTCACAATGTAATGACACGAAAAATTGCAGATGAGCTGGTAATTCTAAATGTGAAATAATATGTCTCATGCAGAGACTGTTATAGCATCCACCTCAAACGGGCTTTTGAAAATGTGGTTAACAAATAGCTTTGTCAATAGGCAGCGAATGTAAAAAAATGGATGGAATTTAGCTTACCCCTAGAAAGTAGAATGTCTGAGATACTCATTAGTCCTGGGTATGAAAATCAAGGTGAACATATGCTATTGTGCGGCTTGAATCTGCTTACGTTCGTAATGGACTCTCGACACAAAAAAACAAACACAGACCCGTGGGCGCCTTTTTCTCCTCTGCCGCGTTTCTTCCCTTACGCGCATTATAGGGGTTCGAGCACCGAAGGTGCAGAACCCTATGTTTTTTTCAATTTCTCGAGATTTTTTTTTTTTTTTATTATTATTTTTATTTATTATTATTTTCCGGTCATTTCCGGGGCACTTTGTCGGTACTGAACATATATGAAAAGTCCACGATTTCTGCACACACTCAACCTGGTGAAAATTTCGTATGCTTGTGTTTCCCAAAAAGAATAGTTTAAAAAAATGGCTCTAATAGCCACCTACGCGTTGTGCAAGCTGTTGCATATCCAGTTTTGTCGTAGGCGATGAAATTTTGGTACAATGTGTAAAGTACCAAGTGCTAACTTTTGCTAAATAATAAAGCTATTTCCAAAATCGACAGGAAGTCGTTATTTTCGCAAAAACCCTCTAAAAAGGGAGTTTTTTGCTTTGCTGCTCTACTCTTTTGACGACACTCCTCACAGACTTTTCAAACACTCCAAAAACTTCTTGAGTACTATCATAAGGCAATACGGCAGCTTGAAAATTGAGAAGCTTTTTCCCGATTCATAAGTATGTGGTAGTTGCGGCGGGCCCAATGTTCCAAATTTCGATCGCACAGAAGTTGTTATACTGAACTTCGGGCAATAGAATAGATACCGATCCGGTCTCAAACTTGTTTCATTCATTCATCCATCGGGAGTCCAAGCCCGAAACAGGCAATACAAAACGCCTACTACAATCTAATCGTAAGCGCACCACCTAGTGCGCAGATTGAAAGCCTGTTTTCATATTTTTTATCCCTTCATTTTCAGCAGTTATTTGTGCATCCACTATAAAAAAACTTGTCACATTGAGGTGTAGAGGACCTTAAGACCTACAAAAAAAGTCATTAATTGGGTCGATTTTGAATAACTGAGACGGGAAAACCGGAATGATATATTTTAGGGTTTATGTAAAAAACGACAGCGACTTCATTCATACTTTGACGAACTCCCATCATTGGCGAGCCAATGTCCGATCCAGTTGAAAATTGGGGTATTTTAGTCGTAGGCCATTTGGGGAAAAAGTTATTCAAAACGCTAGAGTTATTCGCGTCAAACGGCCTGGGTGTGGCGCTCTACTAATAGCCGGCCACCTAAGCGGTTTTGTAGCATGCTTGCGCAACACAGTTTGATCGTAGGCTAATAAAGTTGGTTACACTATATGTAAAGACGACCAAGCTGAACTTTTGAACTAAATAAACCCCTGTTTCCAAAATCACAGGAAGACGATATTTTCGCAAAAGAACTTCAAAAGTGTGCATTTTTCGCTCGTTTCAAATCTGCAACTACACTCCTCCTAGGCGAAATTGTCCGATCAAGCTAAATTTGGTGTTGTTTATCAAAGCAAACATGGGAAAAAAGTTATCACAAAAGCTAAACGGTTACGTCAACTGGCTTTGGATGTGGGGGTGGCCGCCACAAAGTACCTCAACCTTCAAAATTTGCAAAAAACAATTTACATATTTTGACAGCTCTTACTCCTCCGTTCTGGTCTACCAACTTCAACAAAAAAAGCATGACCTGCCATGATGTAACCTTGTCAGGTTGACAACAAAGGATAGCAGTCAACTGTGACTCCGCTCCCAAAAATGGTGTAAGCGCTCCCTTATAGTGACCAAAAACATTTGCTTTTACTTATCTGTTTTCAAAGCTGTTGCTTCAAACAGTTGTCGTACGTAAGCGCATGAAATTTTGTACACATGGTTGAAAAGTACCCAAGCTTGCACTACCTTTTACAATATATCCTGTTTCTAAAAAATCCAAAACCGAATTCGAGTTATTTTTCGCAAAAACCTCTAAAAAATGAATGGCGCTTTTGCTCGTTTCACCACCAACTTGAGAAACTCCTCCCCACAGTTTATCAAATATCTCCACACTTCTTGAGTCCTCATCATATACATAGGCATAACGGACAACCTTAAAATTATACTATACTTTTTTTCACTATCATCAAGTATGTGGCGTCGGTCGCAGCCAAGGTAACAAAATTTTTCTGGTTGAAACAGAAATTGTATAATACTCGGCATAGAATATCCGATCCTGTTCAAACGTGTCCTCAGTTCTATGTGGTCCAAGCCCGAAAACAGCGATGACAACGAACATATCCGTCACTAGACGCCACCTAGTGGCGGCGCATTAAAAGCGTGTTTTTGATAGTTTTACGCTTCTACCTTTCAGGCACTGTTTGCACATACACACTTAGAAACTTTGTCGCATACACTGTAGGACTTAGACCTACAAAAAGTCATTGGGTCGAGTTTAAGAAAACCGAACGGAAAACACCGGATATTTTAGGTTCTTGATGAAAAATACCAGATTACTACTTTGCGACCTCTCGCCTAGGGGAAATGTTCCGTATCCAGTCGAAAATGGTGTGTGTTACGTCGTAAGGCGATTGAGAATGAAACAGTTATCAAAAAACTAGCAAGTACTTGAATCGGTGCTTTGGATGGCGCTCTTAGCGACATGGGTTATGTAGCCTCGAATTGCCCACCAGCGGTTTGTAATGTATGCACCATGTTGAATCTAGGATGAAATTTGGTACACATATGAAATGACCGAAGCTGCAAACTTTTTTACTAATATAAAAAACCCATTTTCCCAAAATTGACGGAAGACAGATATTTTTTTGTCAAAAACCTCAAAAATGTGGTGCGTTTTTCCTCGCTCGTAATACAAATTTCTAAACTTTGGCAAAACTCCTCCTATATGCGAAATGTCGAATCAAGCGAAAATTGGGCTGTGGTTACTCATAACACATTAGGGAAAAAAAGTTATCAAAAACTAAGAAGTACGTCCAATGGTATTGGGTGGGGTGCCACAAGCAAGTTCACCACCCTTCAAAATTGTGGAAAAAGAAATTACATATTATGTATGGGGGTCTGTTCTATCTCTTTTCCAAGATAATCCACCTATCACCAAAACAGCCTGGTATGAATTAGCCTACTTAGTACAGGCTCAACAAAAGCACTTATGCAATCACTGTGACTGGACGCGCTCCAAATTGGCTCTACGTGCCTGCTCTCCTTCCCTACTGCCCCCTTAAAATGACCAAATCAAAAACCAAATCCTTCGTTTAAGCTGTTTTGACAATTGAACATGTTAGGAAAGCCCACCAAATTAGTTCGAAGGTCAAAAAACTCGAATAAAAAAAAGGCCGGGAGGACGGTGTTTTAGCTCATGCGGATGCATAGTGCGAGAACAACTTCCTCGACTGCTTGCAGCTTTAATTATTATTAGTATCTCTTTCCGTCTTTCCGGGACTGTGGCGTACCGAACATTAATGAAATTAGAGTCCCAGTTTTTGCAAACATCTACAGACCTGAGTGAAAATTTAAGTTTGATTGTATTTCGAAAAATGAATGGAAAAATTGGCTCTATAGCGCCACCTAACGCTTGTGCAGCTTGTGCGCAATCAGTTTGAGTAGGGGGAATGAAATTGGGTTACAAGATGTGTAAAGTACCAAGCTGCAACTTTTGCTAATATAAAACCTGTTTCCAAATCGGACAGGAGTCGGTTATTTCGCCAAAAAACCTCTAAAAACGGGCGTTTTGCTTGTTCTACTTTTTGACGAACTTATCCCACAGATTTATCCAACACTCCAACTTCTTGAGTATCATCATAAGGCACATACGGCAAGTGAAAATTGAAGCAGCTTATTGACTATCATAAAGTAGGTGGTCGTAACGCGAGGGCCAAGTCCAAATTTCGAATCGAAACAGGAAGTTGTTATAACTTCTGGCCTAAAATATTCCGATCCGGGCTCAAAACTGTTTCATTCTCATCGTAGGTCCAAGCCCGAGAAGAGAGAACAGGATACCAACAACGAACATATATCCGTGTTTATAGCGCCAATAGTGCCGACATGAAAGTCTGTTTTTATAGTTTTAAATCTATTTCAGGCAGTGTATTGCATACACCTCTAGAAACTTGTAACATGCGTTGTAGGGACTTAAGACCTACAAAAAAGTTCATTGGGTTCGAGTTCAAAAACCGAACGGAAAAACCGGCTAATATTTAGGGTTCATGTAAAAACGCAGACTTCATACTTGACGAACTCCCTAGGCAAAGTCGATCAGCTGAAAAACTGGTTGTGAGTTACTCGTAAGGCATTGAGAGAAAAAAAGTTATCAAAAAGCTAAGAAAACGTCAGCGGCTGAGGATGGCGGCTACATCAGAGCACCTGAGCGGTTTTGTAAGCTATTGCGCAAACAGAGTGTCGTAGGCGAATGAAACTTGGCGCACACCAAAAAAATATTGTGTAAATGACCAAGCTGCAACCTTTTCCTCATATGAAACCATGTTCCAAATTCGACAGGAAGACGAAATATTCACACAAAACTCAAAAAAGTGTGCAATTTCGCTCGTTTCAAACCTTGAACGAACTCTACTAGGCGAAATGTCGATCAAGCTAAAAAATTGGTGTGTTGTGGTTACTCATAACGCATTAGGGAAAAAAAAGTTATCAAAGCAAGAAGGAGTCAATGGTCTTGTGGTGGCGCCCCCAGGACCAGGACAGTTAACCTTCAAAATTGTGCAAAAACAATTTACATATTTTGGCACTTATCTCCGTCTAGGTAATCCACTATCAACAAAAAGAGCCTGCCATTGAGTAGCCTTGTCAGGTTGAACAAAAGGATATGCATCACCTGGACTGCGCCCAAAAATTAGCTGTACAAAGCCCCCTTATAGTGACCAAAAACATAGCTTTAGCGGTTTTTAAAGCTGTTGCGCAAGCAGTTTGTCGTAAGCGAATGAAATTTTGCGTACACATGTGAAAGTCCAAGCTTGCAACTTTTACTAATTGTAATCCCGGTTTCTAAACCGACTGGAAATTCTGGTTATTAGTTCGCAAAAAACAAAAAAAACTCTAAAAATGGCCCGTTTTGCTCATTCCCACACTTTGACGAATCCTCACAGATTTTATCTATAAACCTCTACAAACTTCTGAGTATCATCATACGGCATCCGGAACCTTAATAAAATTATAACTTTTTTTCGCATCATCAAGTATGTGTTTTGTCGTGGTCGCAGCCAAGGTTCAAAAATTTTCGATTTGAAACAGGAAAGCTGTTATAACTCGGGGGCATGAGAATTCCGAGCCGTACTCAAGAAGAGTTTCATTCTCATCGTAGTACAAGCCCGAGAAACAGGCGTACAAAAAACGAACTTAATCCGTCATAGCACCACCAGTGGCGAGCATTGAAAGCTGGTTGTTAATTTACCTTCTATTTCAGGGCAGTGTATTGCTACACACTTAAAAAAATTGTTACATGCGTGTAGCGGACCTTAAGACCTTACAAAAAAGTAAATTGGGTCGGAGTTTTTGAAACGGACGGAAAACCGGATTAATTTTAGGTTTTATGTAAAAAAAACACGACTCTACTTGACGAATCCGCCTAGGTGAAATGTCCGATCAGCTGATAATTGGGTGTGGTTTGTCATAAGGCATTGGATGAAAAGTTATCAAAAACGCAGCAGTTCTTCAAACGGCCTTTGGGTGGCGATTAGCGCCACCTGAAGCCGGTTTTGTAGCTGTGACCGCAACCAGGTATAGTAAGGCGAATGAAAATGTGTACAATATGTAAATGACCAAGCTGCAACTTTTATAATAAAAACCCACTTTCCAAAATTGACAGAAGACAGATATTTTGCAAAAAACCTCCAAAAGTCGTGGCGTTTCGCTCGTTTTCTAAAACTTTGGCAAACCTCCTAAGCTAAATGTCTAATTCAGCTGAAAATGGCTGTGGTTACTCCTAACACAAATTAGGAAAAAAAGTTATCATAATAGCTAAGAAGTACGTCAAATGTCTTGGGGTTGGTGCCACAGCAAAGTTCACCATTCAAATTGTGGAAAAAAATTACATATTATGGTCTGTATCCTTTTCAAGTAATCCCACTATCAACAAAAACAGCCTGGTATGATAGCATTAACAGGCTCACCAAGATATGCACACTGTGACTGTGCTCAAAAATTGGCTCTACAGTGCCTCCCTTATGTCCCCCCTGAAAAGCTAAAAAAATATTCGTTTTAGCTGTTTTGACCCATTGAAACATGTTAGAAAGCCCACCAAAATTTGTTTCGAAGCGTCAAAAAACTCGAAAAAGGCCGGGAGGCGGTGCTTTCGCTCCGGCGGATGCATAGTGCGAGCGAGAACCCTTCCATCGCTGCTTGCAGATGAATTAGGGGTCGAGCAAAAAACCGAAGGTGCAAGAAACCTATTGTTTTTCCACTCGAGGTTTTTTTTTTTTTTTTTTTTTTTTTTTTTTTTTGATTTATTAGGGGTCAGAGCACCGAAGGTGACAAGAAACCCTATTGGTTGTCTCGCAGACCTTTTTTTTTTATTATTTTTTTTATTATTATTATTATTTATTATTCCGGGAATCATTGTCGGGCACTTTTCGGTACCTAAAAATATATTGGAAAGTCACCCGATTTCGCACACGCATTCAGAACCGGGAAAAATTTCGTAAAATTTTGTGTCCCAAAACAACTTGATATTCTAAAAAATGGCTCTGATAGACCACCAACGCGTTTGTACAGCTTTTGATCATCCAGTTGTCGTAGGCGGATGAAATGAAATTGGGAACACATGTGTAAAGTTACCAAGGTGTTTGTAACTTTTACTATTGAAACGTTATTTCACAAAATAGACAGGAAGTCAGTATTTCGCAAAAAACCTCTAAAAAAGGGCGTTTTGATCGCTCTACTTTGTGCGAACTACTCTCACAGACTTTATCCAAAAATCTCCAAATTCTTTGAGATGCATCATAAGGCATACGGCAATTGATATGAGAAGTTGTTGACTATCATAAAAGTATGGGCGTGTGGCGGCGGGCCAATGTCACAAAGTTCGGACTCAAACAGGAAGTTGTTATAACTGGGCATCATAGAATAATCCGATCCGGCTCAAACTTTGTTTCATTTCATCGTAGTCAAGCCTGAGACAGGCGTATGCGACGAACGCATCCGCCATAGCGCCACCTAGTGGCAAGCATTAAAAGACTGTTTGTTCATAGTTTTACACTTATATTTCAGCCAAGTGTATTGCATGCAACTTAAAACTTTGTAGATGGAGTTGTAGGACCGTTTAAGAACTACAAAAAGACAAATTGTTGGTCCGAGTTTGAAAACTGGACGGAAAACCGGATATTTTAGGTTTTAGCTAAAAACACAGACTTCATTACTTTGACGAACTCCTCTAGGCGAAAGGTCCGATCCAGCTGATTAATTGGTTTGGTAGTAGTCGTAAGGCATTTGGGATGAAAAGTTATCAAAAACACAGGCGTCGTTCAAACGGCCTTCGCGTTGGAGCTCTTATAGCGCCAACACGAAGCGGTTTTGTAGCTGTTGCGAAAAACAGGTTAGCGTAGGCAAATGAAAATTTGGTACACATATGTAAACGACCAAGCTGCAACTTTACTAATAAAAACCCTGTTTCCAAAAATTCAGGAAGACGAAATTTCGCAAAAAACTCAAAAAGTGGCATTTTCGCATAAATTCAAACTTTGACGAAACTCCTCCTAGGTGAAATGTCCGATGAAGCTGAAAATTGGTGTGGTTACTCATTAAAACATTAGGGAAAAAAAAAAAGTTTCAAAAGCTAAGAAGTACGTCAAATGGTATTTGTGGTGCGCCACTAGACAAAGTTCAACCTTCAAAATTGTGCAAAACAATTTTTACATATTTGGACTGTATATCCGTTCTAGGTTACCACTATAAACAAAAACAGCCTGCCATGATTAACCTTGTCAGGCTTGAACATAAGGATATGCGTCACTGTGATGCCGCTCAAAAATTGGTACAGCGCCCCCTATATGTGACCAAAAACATCGCTTTAGCTGTTTTTAAAGCTGTTGCTCAAGAGTTTGTCGTAAGCGAATGAATTGAACTTGGTACACATGTGTAAAGTACCAAGCATGCAACTTTTACTAAATAATCCCTTTTTTAAAAATCAACCAGGAATTGGTTAATTTTCGCAAAAACCCTAAAAATGGCGTTTTTTGCTCGTTCACACTTTGACGAACTACTCCAAAGATTTTATCTAACTCTCAAACTTCTTGAGTATCATCATACGGCATACGAACCTTAAAATTATAATTTTTTTCAGCTACATCAAGTATGTGGCAGTGGGGTCGCAGCAAGGTCAAAATCGATTGAAACGAACAGTTGTTTTATAACTCGGCATAGAATATAGATCTGTCTCAAAACGTGTCTCATTCTCTCGTAGTCCAAGCACGAGAAACAGGCGTAGGACCAACGAACATCAATCCGTCATAGAGCCCCTAGTGGCGAGCATTAAAAAGCGCGTTTGAAGTTTTACGCTTCATTTCAGGCCACTTGTATTGCATACACCCACTTTAGAAACTTGTCGCATACGTGTAGGACCTTAAGACCTACAAAGGAATTGGAGTCGAGTTTTGATGAAAACGAACGGAGGAAAAACGGATATCTTAGGTTTTATGTACAAAAACACAGACCTTATACTGACGAACTCTCCTAGGTGAAATGTTCGATGCCAGTGATAATTGGTTGTGTTTGTGGTGGAGTAAGGCATTTGGGGATGAAACAAGTTATAAAAAACGCAGAAGGCAGTTCGTTAACCGGCTTTGGATGCGCTTTATAGAGCACCTGAAGCGGTTTTGTAGCTGTTTGCGCAACAGGTTATCGTAGGAGAATGAAATTTGGTACACATATGTAAATGACAAGCTGAAAAACTTTTACTAATAAAAAACCATTTTCCAAAATTGACGGGAAGACAGATATTGCAAAAACCTCAAAACGTGTGCCGTTTTCGCGCGTTTCAACTTTGGCAAACTCTCCTAGTCGAAATGTTCTAATCAGCTGAAAATTGGTGTGGTTACTCATAAACACATTAGGAAAAAAAAGTTAAGTATCAAAGCTAAGAAAGATACGTCAAAGGTCTTGGTGTGTGCCACAGCAAAGTTCACCTTCAAAATTGTGGAAAAAAATTTACATTATATGTCTGATCGCTGTTCAAGAATCCACTATCAACCAAAACAGCCTGGTATTGATTAGCATTAAAACAGGATTAACAAAAGTATAGCATCCACTGTGACTGCGCTTCCAAAATTGGCTCTACAGCGCTCCTTACGCCACCCTGAAATGCTACCAAAATCTTCGTTTTAGCTGTTTTGACCCATTGAACATGTTTTAGAAAGCCACCAAAATTGTTCGGTCGAAGGTAAAAAAACTCGAAAAAAAAGGCCGGGAGCGGTTGCTTCGCTCCGGCGATGGAGCATCGTCGGAGACCCCTTCCATCGCTGGATTGAAGCTTTAATTATATATTATTCGGGAATCATTGCGGCCCTTTTCTGTTGGTTACCTGAAACATAATTGAAAAGTCACAGATTTTGCACACGATCGAACCCGCTGAAAAAATTTCGTAAAATTTGGTCCCAAAAATGATTTATAAAAAATGGTCTTCCTATTATAGCGCCACCAATCGAGTTTTTACAGCGTTGTTAGCATCAGTTTGTCGTAGGCGGATATGAATGAATGAAATTTGGTTACACCTGTGATAAATACCCAAGGTGAAACTTTTGACTAATTGAAAGTCTATTTCAAAAGTAGACAGGAAGTCAGTTATTCGCAAAAACCTCTATAAAAAAAAGGGGGTTTTGCTCGTTCACTTTTGACGAACTACTCTCACAGACTTATCCAAACATCTACCAAAACTTCATGAGTCTCATCATAATGCTTACGCAATTGGATATTGAGAGTTGTCGACTATCATAAAGTTGTGGTCGTTGGCGGGGGGACCAATGTCCAAATTTAGAAATCGGAAACAGGAAGGTGTTTAATCGGGCATAGAATATCCGATCGGCTCAAACTGTTCATTCTCATGTAGTCAGG
Organism: Danionella dracula; assembly: GCA_900490495.1. Classification (NCBI taxonomy): domain Eukaryota; kingdom Metazoa; phylum Chordata; class Actinopteri; order Cypriniformes; family Danionidae; genus Danionella; species Danionella dracula. Next base: position 342,807 of record UELW01000103.1, on the reverse strand, counting down.
CCTGAGAACAGCCATACAACACGAACGAATCGCCATAGCGCCACTACTGGCGAGCATTAAAGCCTCGTTTTTCATAGTTTACCTCTTCTATTTCAGCCAGTGTATTGAATGCACACTTTTCTTTTCAAACTTGTCGCATGCGTGTAAGACCTTAAGGACCTACAAAAAAAGTAAATTGGGTCGAGTTTTGAAACTGGACGGAAGGAAAACCGGATATTTTAGGTTTTATGCAAAAAAAACAGGAATTCATACTTTGACGAACTCCTCCTCTAGCAAAATGTCCGAGCCACCTGATAATGGTGTGTTGTTGTTGTATTAGTGTAAGGCATTGGGCAAAAAGTTATAAAACGCAGGCAGTTCGTCAAACGGCCTTTGGGTGGCACTCTAAGCGCCACCTGAAGCGGTTTGGTAGCTGTTGCGCAAACAAGGTATCGTAGTCGAAGAAATTTGGATACCAATATGTAAATGACAAGCTGCAACTTTTCACAAAAAAAATCCTGTTTCCAAAATCTACAGGAAGACGAATATTTCGCAAAAAACTAAAAAAAGGTTGCATTTTTGCTGTTTCAATCTTTGACGAAACTACTCTAGGCGGAAAAAGTCCGAATGTGACTGAAAATTGGTGTTGTACTCATACGTAGGGAAAAAAAGTTATCAAAAGCTAGAAGTACGTCCCATGGTCTTGGGGTCGGCGACACAGACAAAGTTCAACCTTCAAAATTGAGCAAAAACAAATTTTACATATTTTGGACTTTTCTCCGTTCTAGGTTATTCCCTATCAACAAAAAACAGCCCTGCCATGATTAACCTTGTCAGGTGGTTGAACAAAAGGATAGGCCGGTCACTGTGAGAGGGTGTGGTGGGTCTCCGAAAAATTGGCAGTACAGTGCCCCCCGTATATGTACCAAAAACATCGCTTTAGCTTGTTTTTTAAAACGTTGCTTCACGCAGTTTGGTCGTAAGCGAATGAAATTTGGTACACAGTTGTTAACGTACCAAGCTGCAACTTTTACTAATATAACCCTCTTCTAAATAACCGGGGAATGAGTTATTTCGCAAAAAACCTCATAAAAATGGGCGTTGTGCTCGTTCCACACTTTGACAAAACTCCTACACCCAGATTTTATCTAAACATCTCCAAACTTCTTGAAGTATCATCATACGGCATTACGGAACCTTAAATTAAACTTTTTCAGCTATCATAAAGTATGTGGTCATGGTCGCAGCCAAGGTCAAAATTTAGATTTGAAACAGGAAGTGTTATAAACTCGGGGCATAGAATCTCCGATCCGTCTCAACGTGGTCATTCTCATCGTAGTACAAGCCTGAGAACAGCGTATGACAACAAACAAAAAAAAAAAACATCATCCGTCATGCGCCACCTAGTGGCGGCAGTAAAGCGTTTGTTTGATAGTGTTACGCTTCATTTCGGCAACTGTATTGCAACACACTTGAAACTTGTGCTACATGCTAGGACTATAAGACTACAAAAAGTTTCCTTGGGTCAGAGTTTCGAAAACCGAAGGGAAAAAACGGAATTTTAGGTTTTTAAGTACAAAAAATATAATTCAACTTTGACGAACTTCCTCCGAGCGAAAATGTTCGATCCAGCTGAAAATGGTGTGGTTACGTAAGGCATGAGAGAAAAAAAGTGATCAAAAAGCTAAGAAATTACGCAAGCGGGCCTTGAGGATGGCGCTCTGTAGCGCCACCTGAAGCGGTTTGAGCTAGTGCGCAAAAAACAGCATTGTGTAGGCGAAATGAAACTTGGCACACTATGTAACAGGACCAAGCTGCAACTGTTCCACTATAAACCTGGTTCCAAAATTACAGGAAGACGAAAAATTCTGCCAATAACAAACCTAAAAAAGTGTGCGTATTCCCTCGTTCAAACTTTGACGAACTCCTTTCATAGGCGAAATGTTTGATCAAGCTAAAAATTGGTGTTGTTACTCATAACACGGTTAGAGGAAAAAAAGTTACAACAGCTAGAAGTACGTCAAATGAGTCTTGGGGTGGTTTGCCACAGCAAGTTCACCTTTCAAAATGTGGAAAAAAAATTACATATTATGGTCGGATATCTTTTCAAAGATAATCCACTATCAACATAAAAACAGCCTGTGTATGAGAGCCTTAACAGGCTCAAAAGAAGCAAATGCATCACTGTGATTGCGGTCCAAACATTGGCTATACAGCGCCTCTTACTGCCCCTTAAATGCTACAAAAACATCTTGGTTTTAGCTGTTTTGACCCACGGGACATGTTAGAAAGCCACCAAAATTTGTGTCGAAGGTTAACACCGTTGAAAAGGCCGGGACGCGCGAGTTGCTTTCCTCCTGCGGAGGCAGTCGTGCGGGACCCCTTCCATAGCTGCTTGAGCTTTAATTACGGGTGCGCGAGCACCGAAGGTGCAAAGAAAACTATTGTTTTTCTCAAGTCTTTTGTTTGTGTTTTTTTTTTTTTTTTTTTTTTTTTGTTTTTTTTTTATATTATTCCGGGAACTCATTGCGGGGCACTTTTCGGTACCTGAACATATAGTGAAAAGTCACAGATTTTTGAACACGCATCAGACCCGGTGAAAATTTCTATTCGTTTAAAATTTTGGTCCCACAACTGATTTCTAAAAAAATGAACTCTATAGCGCACCTAACGCGTTTTTACAGCTTTTGATCATCCAGTTTGGCGTAGGCGGATGAAATGGTAAGCATGTGTAAAGTACCAAGGTTGTATGAATTTATACTAATTGAAAAGTCTAGTTCCAAAATAGACAGGCAGAGTTTAGTTATTTCAGCCAAAAACCTCTAAAAAAGGGTTGTGCTGTTTACTTTTTGACGAACTACCTCAAGACTTTAACTTCCCAACATCTCAAAATCTTGCGTATCATCATAAGGCATACGGCAATTGTATGAGAAGCTGGTTCGGACTATCATAAAGATGGTGGTCGTGGCGGCGGGCCAATGTCCAGAAGTTCGATTCGAACAGGAAGTGTTATAAACTCGGGCATAGAATATCCGATCCGGCCCAAACTTGTTTCATTCTCAATCGTAGTCCAGGCCTTGAGAACAGGCGGTATGACGACGAACGACATTCAGCCATAGCGGCCAACTAGCTGGCAAGCATTAAAAGCGGTTTTCATAGTTGTACCCTTATATTTCGCCAGTGTATTTTGCATGCACACTTCAACTTGTCGCATGAGTTGTAGGACCTTAAGACCTACAAAAAAGAATTTGGGTCGAGTTCTTGAAACTGGGGAAAACAGGGATGGAGATTTTACGGTGTTTTATGTAAAAAAACACAGACGTCATACTTTGACGAACTCCTCCTAGGGCGGAAATGTCCGACCAGGCTGATTAATTGGTGTGTTAGTCGTAAGGCATTTGGGATTGAAAAAGTTAAGCAAAAAGCAGCAGTTCGTCAAACGGTTGCGTGGCGCTCTATAGCGCCACCTGAAGCGGTTTTGTAGCTGTTGCGCAAAAGGTTATCGAGGCGAATGAAATTTGGTACCACATAGTAAACGACCAAGGATGCAACTTTTTACTAATAAAAAAACCCTGTTTCCAAACATCTTACAGGAAGACGAAATATTTCGCAAAAACCCAAAAGTTGGCATTTTCGCTCATTTAAACTTTGACGAACTCCCTCCTAGGCTGAAATGTCCGATGAAGCTGTAAAATTGGTGTGTTGTACTCACACATTAGGGAAAAAAAGTTATCCAAAAGCTAAGAAGTAAGTCAAATTGGTCTTTGGGGGTGGCGCCACAGCAAAGTTCACCTTCAAAATTGTGCAAAAAAATAATATTTGGAACTTTATCTCCGTTCTAGGTTTACCACTATCAACAAAAAAAGCCTACCATGATAAACCTGTCAGGTGGACATAAGGATAGCGTCACTGTGACTGCGCTCCAAAAATTTGGCGTACAGCGCCCCCTTATATGTGACCAAAAAACATCGCTTTAGCGTGTTTACGCTGTTGCTCAAGCAGTTTGTCGTAGCGAATGAAATTGGTAACACATGGGAAAGTACCAAGAGGCAAAAAACAACTTTACTAATATAATCCCTTTCTAAAAATCAACCGGAATTGAGTTATTCGCCAAAAAACTCCTAAAAATGGGCGGTTTTGCTAGTTCCACACGTTGACGAAACTCCTCCACAGATTTATCTAAACATCTCCAACACTTATTGAGTATCATCATACGGCCTACGGAACCTTAAAATATAAATTTTTTTAAGCTATCATTTCAAGTATGTGGGCGTGGTCGCAGCAAGGTCAAAATTTCGATTGAAACAGAAAGTTGTTATAAAATCGGCATAGAATATCCGATCTTGTCAAACGTTTCTCATTATAATCGTAGTCCAAAGACGAGAAAAGGCGTATGACAAAGAACAGCATCCGTCATTAGAGCCACCTTTAGTGGCGAGCATTAAAAGCGTGTTTTTGATAGCTTTTACGCTTATATTTCAGGGCACTGTATTGACATACACACTTAGAACTGTCGCAGACGGTGGACCCTTCATGACCTACAAAAAAGTAGTTAAATTTGGGTCGAGTTTTGGAAACCGAACGGAGAAAACACGGATATTTAGGGTTTATGTAAAACAACACGGGACTTCATATTTGAGAAATCCTCCTAGGGAAAGGTCCGATCCAGCATAATTTTGGGTGGTTTGTCGTAGGAATTAGGGATGAAAAAGTTATCAAAAAAACGCAGCAGTTTTGTCAAATACGGCCTTTGGATGGAGCTTATAGCGCACCTGAAAGCGGTTTTGCTAGCTGTTGCGCAACCAGGTACTGTAGGGCGAATGAAAGTGGTTGGTACACATATGTAAATGGGACCAAGCTGCAACTTTTACTAATAAAAACCCATTCCAAACTTGACGGGGGAAGACAGATATTTTGCAAAAACCTCAAAAAAGTGTGCGTTTCGCGGTTTTAAACTTGGCAAACTCCTATAGCCGAAATGTCTAATCAAGCTGAAAATTGGGTGTGTGGTTACTCAAACACATGAGGGAAAAAGTTTCTCAAAAGCTAAGAAGGACGTCAAATGTCTGGGGTGGTGCCCACAGCAAAGTTCACCCTTCAAACTTGTGGAAAAAAATTTACATATTATAGGTCTGTATCTCTTTTTCAAGATAATCCAATATCAACAAAACAGCCTGGTATGATTAGCTTAACAGGTCACAAAAGTAGTATGCATCACTGTGGGACTGCGCTCCAAAAAAATTGGCCTCTACAGTGCCTTCCTTTATGCCCCTTTAAATGCTACCAAAATCTTGTTTTAGATGTTTGACCATTGAACATGTTAGAAAGACTCACCAAAATGTGTTCGACGGTCAAAAAACTCGAACGAAAAAGGCAGGGAGGCGGTGCTTTCGTCAGGCGGAATGCACGGTGCGAGAAACCCTTCCATCGCTGCTTGCAGCTTTTAATTTATTATATTATTCCGGGAATCATTGCGGGGGCCACTTTTCGGGGTACATTGAACATATATGAAACGTGCACCGATTTTGCACGCGCATCAGACCCGGTGAAAAAATTTCGTATAAAATTTTGGTCCCAAAAATGATTTCTAAAAAATGGCTCTATAGCGCCACCTAACGCCGTTTTTACAGCTTTTGGATCATCAAAGTTTTGTCGTAGGCGGATGAATGACATTTGGTACAAATGTGTAAAGTACAAGGTGTAACTTTTACTAATTGAAAGTCTATTCAAAAATAGACAGGAAGTCAGTTATTTCCCACAAACCCTAAAAAAGGGCGTTTTTGCTCGCTCTACTTTTTGAACGAAATACTCTCAAGACTTAATCCAAACAGCTCCAAAGTCTGAGTATAATTCATAAGGCATTACGGCAATTGATTATTGAGAAGCTTGTTGACTATCATAAATTTCTGTTGGTTCGTGGCGGCGGGCCAAGTCCAAATTTCGACATCGAAACAGGAAAGTTGTTATAACTCGGGCATAGAATATCCGATCCGGCTCAAACTTGTTTCATTCTCATCGTAGGCCAAGCCTGAAAAACAGGCGTACGACGACGAACGACATCCGCCATAGCGCCACCTAGTGGGAAAGCATAAAAAGCCTGTTTCTAGTTTTACCTTCATTTCCAGCCAGTGTATTGATTGCACACTTAAAAACTTGTCGCATGCGTGTTAGGAACTTAAGACATACAAAAAAGTAAATGGGTCGCGTTTTGAAAATGGACGGAAAATCCGGATAGTTTTAGGTTTATGTAAAACAAACACAGACTTCATACTTTGACGAACTCCTCTAGGCGAAATGTCGATCAGCGATAAGTGGTGTAGTTAGTCGTAAGGCATTTGGGATGAAAAGTTATACAAAAACGCAACAGTTCGTCAAAAAGGCCTTTGCGTGGCCGCTCTATAGCGCCACCTGAAGCTGGTTTGTAGCTGTTGTTGCAAACAGGTTATCGTAGGCGAATGAAATTGGTTACACATATGTAAAGATAAGCTGCAACTTTTACATAAAAACCTTGTGTCCAAAATCTACAGGGAATGACGATATTTAGCAAAAACCTCAAAAAGTGTGCATTTTCGCTAATTTCAAAACTTTGACGCACTCCTCCTAGGCGAGAAATGTTCCGATGACGCTTGAAAATTGGTGTTGTTACTCATAACATTAGGAAAAAATTATCAACAGCTAAGACGTAGTTCAATGGTCTTTGGTGGAGCCACAGAAAAGTTAACCTTCAAATTGTGTGCAAAAAACAATTTTTACTATTTTTGGACTTTATCTCCGTTCTAGGTTTACACTATCAACAAAAAACTAAGTCTGCCATGACAACCTTGGTCAGGTTGAACAGAAGGATATGCGTCACTGTGACTGACGTCCTAAAACATTGGCGGTACAGCGCCCCCTTATATGTGACCAAAAAAATCGCTTTAGCTGTTTTTTAAGCTGTTGCTCAAGCACAGTTTGTCGTAGCGAATGAAATTTGGTACAATGTGTAAAGTACCAAGCTGCAACTTTACTAATATCAACGCCTTTTATAAAATCAAATGCCGGAATTGGAGTATTCGCCAAAAAACCTCTAAAAGGGCGTTTTTGCTCGTCACACACTTGGACGAAACTCCTCCACAGATTTGATCTAAACCATCTCCAAACTTCTTGAGTTATCATTATACGGCATTGTCATACGGAACCTTAAATTATAATTTTTTTTCAGCGATCATCAGTATGGGGCGTCTGGTCTGCAGCCAAGGTACAAAATTTCGATTTGAAACAGAAAGTTTTATAATCGGCATAGAATATCGATCTGTCTCAAACGTGTCTCATTCTCATCGTAGTCCAAGCCCGAGAAACAGGCGTATATGGACAACGAACTATCCCGTCATAGGCCACCTCGTGGCGAGCATTAAAAGCGTGTTTTTGATAGTGTTCCGCTTATATTTCAGACTGTAGTGCATACACCTAGAACTTGTGAATACGTGGGCCTTATTAAGACCTACAAAAAGTAAATTGGGTGAGTTTTGAAACCGAACGGAAAAACGGATTATTTTAGTTTTGTAAAAAAACACAGACTTATTACTTTGACGAAACTCCTCTAGGTGGTGGAAAATGTCCGTTCCAGCTGTGATAATTGGTGTGTGTGTGCGTAAGGCATTTGGGACTGAAAAGTATCAAAAAACGCAGCAGTTTCGTCAAAACGGCCTTTGGATGGCGCTTTATAGCGCAACCTGAAGCGGTTGTGTAGCTGTTGCGGAAACCAGGTTATCGTAGCGAAGAAATGTGCGGAACATATGTTAAATGGACCAAGCTGCAACTTTTATAATAAAAAACCCATATCCAAAATTGAACGGGAAGACAGATATTTTGAAAAAACCTCAAAAAAGGTGCGTTTTCGACGTTAAACTTGGCAAATCTCATAGGACGAATGTTTATAATCAAGCTAAAAATTGGTGTGGTTACTCATAAAACATTAGGGAAAAAAGTTTTATAAAAGCTAAGACGTACTTCAAATGCGTCTTGGGGTGGTGCAACAGCAAATTCCACCCTTCAAATGTGGAAGAAAAAAAGTTACATATATGGTGTATCTCTTTCAGATAATCCACTATCAAACAAAACCAGCCTGGTATGATTAGCCTTAACAGGTAAACAAAAAGCTATGCATCAATGTGACTGCGCTCCAAAAAGGTCTATACAGGCGCACACGATATCCTACTGCCCCAGCTTAAATGGGAGAAACAGAAAAAACTTGTTTTAGCCTATTTGAACAATTCGAACATGTTAGATAAGCCCCAAACTTTGTTCGAAGGTCAGTTCAATAGATTATAATAAGATGAACGTGTCTGAACTCGTATCTTGACGACAGCTCTGCAGCGCCCGTTGGAACGCAAAAAAAAGCGACACACAGAATTTAACGAAATCCCCAAGGAAAATTACCATTATCGAAGCTGATTTTTGGTCTGGTGACTCTTAAGGCATTGGGGAACAATGTTATTCAAAAATATAAAGTTCGTTGCACGGGTCCTTGCTATAGCACTTTAACGAAATCCTTGACCTTTTTAAAAGTGTAGGGTCTAAATGGATTGTTGTAGCACTCGCATAACTTTACCCCAAACATCTTGAAAAAATGATGGAGTTACGAGCTTACCTTTGGACAACTTAAGTTGCTATGCTTAAGGACGATACGGTATAGCGCCACCTACTGCCGGTTATATTTTGTGGGCGGTTCTCTACCACATAATTCATCCAACGCCCGTTGATTGTGAATGAAAAAATTGTAAGCATCGAAACATCTGTTGATTCTCGAAACAGATTTGATAGGCTAAATGTTAGCTAATCTATGACACGGACTCTGGTTTTTATACGGTTGTTGGTGAATAAAGAAGGATTCGTATTTAAGTTTAACGATTTGTAACGTGGATACTAGGTAAAGGCCTTTTCACCCTTGTTTCAAGCTCTCGAGACGACGAGTGAAAAAACTCGAAAGGCCGGGGATTCTGGCGGTTGCCTTCGCTCAGGCGGAAGCATCTGTGAGAGACCACTCCATCGCGCTTGAGATGTAAGTAGGGGTGAGCCGAAGGTGCAAGAACCCTATTGTTTCCGTAGAGACTTTTTTTTTTGTTTTTTTTTTTTTTTTGTTTTTTTTTCTTTTCTTAGTATTAGGGGGAGCACCGAAGGTGCAAGAACCCTATTGTTTTTTCGAGATTTTTTTTTTGTTTGTTTTTTTATTATATATTATTATTCCGGGAATAATGCGGGCCGTTTCGAGGTACCGGAACATATATGAAAAAGCACCGAATTTTGCACACGCATCAGACCGGTTTGAAAAATGTCGTAAACTTTGGGGTCCCAAACGATTTCTAAAAAATGGCTCTATAGCGCCACCTAACGCGGTTAAAGTTTTGATCATCCAGGTTGTCGTAGGCGGATGAAATTTGTAAAATGTGGGGTAAAGCTACAAGGGGTAACTTTTTTTGACTATTGAAGTCTATTTGCCAAAATAGACAGGGAAGTAGTTATTTCGCAAAACTCTAAAAAAGGGCGTGTTGGATCGGCTGACTTTTTGAGCGAACTACTACTTTCGAGTCGAAATTTGGACATTGGCCCGCCGCCACGACCACATACTTTATGATAGTCAAACAAGCTTCTCAATATCAATTGCCGTATGCCTTATGATGATACTCAGAAGTTTGGAGATGTTTGGATAAAGTCTGTGAGAGTAGTTCGTCAAAAGTAGATGCGAGCAAAAACGCCCTTTTTTAGAGGTTTTTGCGAAATAACTGACTTCCTGTCTATTTTGGAAATAGACTTTCAATTAGTAAAAGTTACACCTTGGTACTTTACACATGTGTACCAAATTCATCGCCTACGACAAACTGGATGATCAAAGCTTGTAAAACGCGTAGGTGGCGCTATAGAGCCATTTTTTTAGAAATCAGTTTTGGGACCAAAATTTTACGAAATTTTTCACCGGGTCTGATGCGTGTGCAAAATTCGGTGACTTTTCATATATGTTCAGGTACCGAAAAGTGCCAGCAATGATTCCGGAATAATAATAATAATAATAAAAAAAAAAAAAAAAAAAAAAAGTCTCGAGGAAAAACAATAGGGTTCTTGCACCTTCGGTTGCTCGACCCCTACTTAAAGCTGCAAGCAAGCGATGGGCGGGCCCTCGCCACGATGCATCCGCGGGATCCAAAGATGCCGCCCCCTGGTCTTACGTTTTTTTTTTTGTCATGTACATTAAGTTAAATTTGTAAGAGATACAGCACCCAATTACATTTAATTTCCCTTGGAATTCATACAGCCAGCAGGGAGGAGCTATGAGTGTATCATCAAGTAAGCATATCTACTTGTTCTGAGGGTAAGCTCATCATTCCATATATTTTTTACATTCGGCTGCCTATTGACAACAGCTATTTTAAACACATTTCAGAAAGCCTCCAGGTGGCGCTATACACAGTCTCATGCCATGAGCATATTATTCAATTTAGAATTACCAGCTCATCATGCATTTTCTTGTCATGTACATTGAGTTAAATATGTAAGAAATATAGCAAACAAATACATTAGTATCCCTTGGAATTCATACAGCCAGCAGGAGGCGCTATGAGTGTATCATCAAGTAAGCATATCTACTTGTTCTGAGGGGTAATCTCATCATTCCATACAATTTTACATTCACTGCCTAATGACAACAGCTATTTTAAAACACATTTCATAAAGCCTCCAGGTGGGCGCTATAACAGTCTCATGCCATGAGCATATTATTCCATTTAGAATATCCAGCTCATCATGCAAATTTTTTTGTCATGTTCATTGAGTTAAATTTGTAAGAGATACAGCAACAAATACATTAATTTCCCTTGGAATTCATACAGCCAGCAAGAGGCGCTATGAGTGTATTATCAAGTAAGCATATCTACTTGTTCTGAGAGGTGAGCTCATCATTCCATACAATTTTACTTTGATGGACGAAGTATGTGAGAGCTACAGTAACAAGTACATTCATCCCCCATACATTTGAGAGAAGCTCAAATTCGAAGCGGTGCCCACAGAAAGCACCGTGCGACGAACTTCTGCGTTTTTGATAACTTTTGGTCTATACCTGTCTTAAGAGTCACCAGACAAATTTTCAGCTCGATCTGGCAATTTTCCCTAGGAGGAGTTCGTTTAAAATGCGAGATGAGCATTTTTTCGCATACTAGGTGGCGCTGCAAAAGCTGTCGTTTTAAAGTAAAGTTGTACAAACAGTGTCAGATTACCTATATTTATTGAGGATGAGGTTTAGGCTAAATTTGGTGGGGTTTGTAAATGTTTAGGGTGTCAAAACAGCTAAAACATCTATTCTAGTAACATTCAAGGGGGCGTGTGGATGGCACTCTCTAGAGCGACGTCATTATTGCGGCCTATCACTTATTCAGCCTTCCAAGCTCCATCATGTCAGGCCGTTTTCGTGGACAACGGACAAACTAGAACGGAGATATACTCAAAAATATGTCAATTTTCGGCACATTTTTGAAGGGGGAAATTCGTGGGGGCGCCACCCAAAGACCATTTTACGTACTGCTGCGCTTTTGATAACTTTTCATCCCAAATGTCTTCTGAGTAACACACCAATTTTCAACAGGATCAGACATTTTTACCTAGTAGGAGTTCGTCAATGTGCAAGGTGATGTTTTTTCAAAATTATGGGGTTTTTTTCAAAATGGCCGACTTCCTGTACGATTTGGCGGAAAACCTGGTCAGAGACTTTGTTACTTGGCTAGAGGTGGTGCATATGTGTACCGATTTTCGTGACTGTAGGTCGAACTGGCAGGGGGACCCCGGTTTTTTTCAAGGGGGCGCTGTATAGAGCCATTTTTTATGTACGATCACGCGACTTTGCCAGATCGCAATTTTAGCGAGCTTGACCCTTAGTGCCGAATTTGGTGAGTTTTCGAGCACGGCCTACTAGGTGAATTTTGTGAGTTTGAGTTTGGCGGCAGGATAAAGAATAATAATAATAATAATAATAATAATCCTAACAGCTACAATAGGGCTTCGCCCCCCCGCACAGACTTCGCTGGCGTGCTCGGGGCCCTAATAATAAAAACACAAAAAAAAAAAAACAAGTCTCGAGGAAAAACCAAATTAGGGTTCTTGCACCTTCGGTGCTCTGACCCCCTAAAAAAAAAAAAAAAAAAAAAAAAAAAAAAAGTCTCGAGGAAAAACAATAGGGTTCTTGCACCTTCGGTGCTCGACCCCTAATAAGGAAAATGATGAACAGAGAAAAGGTGAAAGAGATAAAGGGGAGTACAAACATGAGAAGAGCGAATGAGAATAAGAGAAAATGAAGAGAAGAGAGAAAGAAGAGGAAAGGAGGAAGATAAGGAGAGCGGAAAATGAATAAGAAAGGGAGAGAATAAGAAAAAGAAGAAGAGACAGAAGGAGAAAGAGAGGGGGAAAGAGAAAGAGAGTACGACAATAAAGAAAAGAAGAAGAGAGTGAAGGAGAAAGAGAAGTGGAAAAAGAAAGAGAGTGAGGGAGAAAGAGAGGGGGAAAGAGAAAGAGAGTACAACAATAAAGAAAAGAAGAAGAGAGTGAAGGAGAAAGAGAAGTGGAAAGAGAAAGAGAGTGAGGGAGAAAGAGAGGGGGAAAGAGAAAGAGAGTACAACAATAAAGAAAAGAAGAAGAGAGTGAAGGAGAAAGAGAAGTGGAAAGAGAAAGAGAGTGAGGGAGAAAGAGAGGGGGAAAGAGAAAGAGAGTACGACAATTAAGAAAAGAAGAAGAGAGTGAAGGAGAAAGAGAGTGAGGGAGAAAGAGAGAAGAAGAAAGAGAGGGAAGGAAAAATATGAGGAGAAAAAAAAAGAAATAACGGGAGAGAATAAGAAAAAGAAGAAGAGAGAGAAGGAGAAAGAGGGGGAATGAGAAAGAGAGTGAAGGAGAAAGAGAAAGAGAGAGAGAGAGGAAGAAAGAGAGAGAGAGCCTAGGATAAGGAGAGAGAGAATAAAGAGAAAGAAAGAGAAAAAGATAATAAGGAAAATGATGAACAGAGAAAAGGTGAAAGAGATAAAGGGGAGTACAAACATGAGAAGAGCGAATGAGAACAAGAGAAAATGAAGAGAAGAGAGAAAGAAGAGGAAAGGAGGAAGATAAGGAGAGCGGAAAAAGAGAAAAAAGAAACAAAGGGAGAATAAGGAAAAGAAATAGAGAGAAGGAGAAAGAGAGTCAGACAATAAGGAAGGAAGAAGAGAGTAAAGGAGAAAGAGAGTGAGGGAGAAAGAGAGTGATGTAGAAAGAGAGAGTGAGGGAGAAAGAGAGTGATGTAGAAAGAGAGAGTGAAGGAGAGAGTCAGACAATAAGGAAAGAAGAAGAGAGTAAAAGAGAAAGAGTCTCTTTATCTCCTTCTCTCTCCTTCTGTCTTCTACACTTTGTGTCTACACTTCATACTCTGCCAATGAGAGCGCCACTGCCCCCTAATGTAGTGGAGTGGTATTGCACTTTATTCTAGAACAGTAAAAAAAATAGAAAAATTAAAAAGCATGTTCCCCAGGGTCAAACGCATCCCCCTTGATGGAGCCTCAAGCAAAGGGAGTGCAAAAAAACCCTTGCTCACACAACCACAGGCAAATCAACGACGATCAGGAGAAGCAAGCTGGGGGAGAAGCAGGGGGAGAGAACGAGAGCTGGAGGAGAGAAGATGGAAAGCGAGCGGATAGAGGAGGAGGAGGTGGAGGAGAAGGAGGAATGACGTGTGTATCGCTGGTTATATAATGGTGCATATGTCACTGCTGGAAGGTTAGCGAGAGCGACATGAATACCAGACATTCTCTCCTGAGTCATGTGAGGAATACTTTCACAGGCTTCACGTAAGCATGAAGCCCCGGCGCAGCTGTTCCTGCTCCTGTTCCTGCTCCTGCTCCTGCTCCTGTTCCTAATCCTGCTCCTGATCCTGTTCCTGCTCCTGTTCCTAATCCTGCTCCTGCTCCTGTTCCTAATCCTGCTCCTGTTCCTAATTCTAATCCTGCTCCTGTTCCTAATCCTGTTCCTAATCCTGCTCCTGCTCCTGTTCCTAATCCTGCTCCTGCTCCTGCTCCTGTTCCTAATCCTGCTCCTGCTCCTGTTCCTAATCCTGCTCCTGCTCCTGTTCCTAATCCTAATCCTGCTCCTGCTCCTGTTCCTGCTCCTGGTCCTGGTCCTGGTCCTGTTCCTGCTCCTACTCCTGTTCCTGTTCCTAATCCTGCTCCTGCTCCTAATCCTAATCCTAATCCTGCTCCTGTTCCTGTTCCTGGTCCTGGTCCTGGTCCTGTTCCTGTTCCTGTTCCTGTTCCTGTTCCTGCTCCTACTCCTGTTCCTGTTCCTAATCCTGCTCCTGTTCCTAATCCTGCTCCTGCTCCTAATCCTGCTCCTGCTCCTGCTCCTAATCCTGCTCCTGCTCCTAATCCTGCTCCTGCTCCTGTTCCTGTTCCTGCTCCTGTTCCTAATCCTGCTCCTGCTCCTAATCCTGCTCCTAATCCTGTTCCTGCTCCTGTTCCTAATCCTGTTCCTGCTCCTGTTCCTAATCCTGCTCCTGTTCCTAATCCTGCTCCTGCTCCTGTTCCTAATCCTGCTCCTGCTCCTAATCCTGCTCCTGCTCCTAATCCTGCTCCTGCTCCTAATCCTGCTCCTGTTCCTAATCCTGCTCCTAATCCTGCTCCTGCTCCTGCTCCTAATCCTGCTCCTGCTCCTAATCCTCATCCTGTTCCTAATCCTGCTCCTGATCCTGATCCTGATCCTAATCCTGCTCCTGCTCCTAATCCTGCTCCTGTTCCTAATCCTGCTCCTAATCCTGCTCCTGCTCCTAATCCTGCTCCTGTTCCTAATCCTGCTCCTGATCCTGATCCTGTTCCTGTTCCTAATACTGCTCCTGATCCTAATACTGCTCCTGCTCCTGCTCCTGCTCCTGATCCTGATCCTGATCCTAATCCTGCTCCTGATCCTGATCCTGATCCTGATCCTGTTCCTAATCCTGCTCCTGCTCCTGCTCCTGCTCCTAATCCTGCTCCTGCTCCTAATCCTGCTCCTGATCCTGTAGGATCCATTGATCCTGTAGTTTCTGTACAGTCTACTGTTTTTATGTACAGATACGTACATACTTACTTTAGTACGTAATTACTTACGCGACACAAACAAGGGCAAAAAAAGACTGTCATGAGATCGTAAATCATGTTAACGGTTTAATATCTGATTTTATCCTAAAAGAAGTGGACCGCGGCAAAATAAAGTACTGCTAAAACCAGGAGAAATGTTTAGAGTTGGACCGATGAAACTATCAGCTGATCTCACTTTTCAAAGAGCGACGGTGAGCGTCTTTAACTCTGTCAAACATAAACCTTTTTTGTTATAAAACTCACCTGTTCTTATTACACAGTAAACGCTGTGATATTTGTGTTACAGGCTGATTCTGATTCGGAGAACAGAATTTTGTTTTTTGTCTCTGCTTCTCTTTTTTTTTTTTCACTTTTCACACATAAATACTGAAACTATGGTAATCTGGCTTCTAGATGACGCTTAAAGTTTCCCAAACGGCGAAATTGTGATTAACGCATTACATGAAAAAGTCCACCAACCCTGTTTGCCCTCTCAGTGAATAACAGGCTTTAAACGGCCTCCAAACGTTAAATAAAAAAATTAAATCATTATATTGTGCATTAGTAATAAAGAGTATTTTTATTAGCATCTCATTAATCATGTTGAATGTGTGTTTAAGGTCTCTGTCTGTCTGTGATGGAGGTGACGGGTGGAGTTGGTGGAGTCTCCGGGTAGTGATTGGGAGGGCATAAATACAGACTTTCGGCCTCTCTTTCCAGCTTTCTTCCTTCTCTACCTTACGAGTAGCTCCTTTAGCTTCAATAGAGTACAATTTCAGTGTTCTGCTTAAATGAGAAGCGCAAAATAAAGTTGTCGTCGTGCTGCTGTTCTGTACGCTGCCTCCGGAGTGATTTCTCCAAGAGAGAGCGTTTAATATTCTAAAACACTCCTGTTTTCTCACACGCTACACCCTTGACTCCAGACATTTTACTGGCACTCGTAAGCATTCAACGCTCACATGATTTTCAAACGAATTTCCATCCGCCTCTGTTTTCCTACCGACACAAAGATCTCCCAAAGCCTCGAACACAGCGCATTAAACAAACCCCTGGATTTCACCCAGATCACAAGCTAATATTCCAGCGATGAACAGCCACGATAACTCCATTAAAACAATTAAATCGACTGCTCCTAACAGGTCAGGCTCTCCCTCTCCTGGATCTACCAAAACTTTGAGCATCCTAGCGCTGTGCTCTACTGATTGAGCCGCAGCAAAGCCAACACAAAGCGAGTGATGTGAAATATTAATGTGGCTGACTGTTGTGACGGTGACCTAATCCAAATCCGTGACGCATCCTGCTCTCCGCTGGCTCTTTGATATGATCAGCGCACATAACAAATGTGGGTCAAACACACACAAGCATACTGAGGCTAATGAGGCAGAGCGGAAATCTCCAGAGCATCATTCTTCCCTCAGAGCAGAGCGCTTCATCAATGAGCTCTCTCTCTCTTCAGAGAATTCTATAATCAGGCCAGTGAATCAGCCTTTTACCGTCAATTCAGCACTAGCTTTTAACCTTCTCGTCTCTTTTAACATGCCAATAAGGAACGCTCCGAAATCTCTAAATATAGCAGCCCTGAATAAGCGTTTTATGCCAAGGATGCATTCCAATAACGTAAGATTGACAGAATTAGCAGGTCTGAGTCATGCGGCTGATTTAAAGACCAATTTAAAGACGTTTTCTTGTGTCGACACGTCATAAGGAACACAGCCCTTAGCATTTGGAGTCTCAAAACAATCATGTAGCACTAACAGAAACTAACGCTGACGCTCACTGTACATGCTATCATGCTCTCTTCATGCAAAATCCACTTTAGGAACTTTAGTATAAAACGCTGAGAGAGAAACAGAGTTCATGTGAGATTCAGAGGAGGAGTTTTTAACATTGTAGTTATTATGTGGTGTTAGATTTAATGATGATGCATGAGAGCGGGCGTCACGGTGGCGCAGTGGGTAGCACGGTCGTCTCACAGCAAGAAGGTCGCTGGTTCGAGCCTCGGCTGGGTCGGTTGGCATTTCTGTGTGGAGTTCTCATGTTCTCCTCGTGATCGCGTGGGTTTACTCCGGGTGCTCCGGAAGTAAAGAATAAGAGAATTGAGGAAGAACGATTGTTCGTAGTGTTTGAGTGTGAATGTTTCCCAGCGATGGGTTGCAGCTGGAAGGGCATCCGCCGCGTAAAACATGTGTCAGAGGAAGAGTTGGTGGTTCATTCCGCTGTGGAGACCGCGAAAGGGAAGAAAGCCGACATGAAAATGGATGGATGGATGCATGAGAGCGGCAACAGTTAATCGAATTAATCGATTACAAAAAATAATCAATTAATATCTTGGTGAATTTTGTTTAATAAAAATAAAAATATTAACTTCCGGTTTGTAGAATTGATTGCTTCAAACGCGGTGGATTGTTTCAGAATGAAGATACAAAGCAAAGAAAAATTGGCAGAAGTTCTCTCAGACGCTGAATCATTAAATGTTTAGCGCGGTTCAGTGCAGACGAGCTCAAACGAGGAAATTCAGGTGGAAAGCCTCTATTTTATTTCATTTTTTTCTTCCCTGATCTGTAGCAAAACTTTCTATTTTAACTTTAAGGTTAGAAATCCTATAGAGAATGTGTTCTGCTGGTTTCTTTACTCTTGTAATCAATTAAAACACAACTAATGTGCTTCAGAACACGGCTATTTTTTTGTAAAATATGGGAGATGGAGGCTCCCTTTGAAGTGAAATTAAATGTATAATTACACAGAATTGTACAGAACAGAAATCTAGTCACTTTGCGCAAGGCTTTAAACTTGCAACTATTTCTTTTCTTTTAGTCATAATAAAAAATTTTAAATGTTCTCCTGAAATCTATATAAGTAGTTTTTAGAGATTTGCATAATTTTAAGAAATATCTATTATGTCTATAATAAACAGATTAATATTATTGAAATGATTAATTTGTGTCGGTCTTTTAGATCAGCGTTGTGACTCATCTGATATTGAACCTTTACAATTTTAATTTCTCTGTAATGTAAAATATCAGGGGATAAAAAAATGAATCGGATGAATCGATTGATTACAGTGACGGGTTAATCGATCATCCAAAAAATAAATACGGTAGCTGCAGCCCTAAATACGTCACGTCATTCAGAAGTAGACTGTACAGAAACAATGCACACAAACAGTACGACGATTAACTCTACCAACCATAAACATATAACAGACTATTAAATTAACATAAAACTAAGAAAAGCTATTTTTATCTGGAGAGTACCTTTAAATAGGTGAGGTGTGTAGGTATAATCTGGAGATAGAATCCTGTTTATAAATATAACATCTCGAAGATCCCAAGATTATCTTAACTTCGGCACGAGGTCATGCTACTGTAGCGCACATGTGACCTGCTTTCAATAGGAGGTGACTTGATGCCTAAATTTAGCAACCGTTTCATGGAATTAGTGCTATTTGTGCTAAATCCACACACACACACGCACCACAATAGCAATACATACTTAATGAACACAAAGCCCTTCATTGCAGCATCACAAAGCAATCTTTAAGACCTCTGAGTGTTGGTAAACTCTTCCCTGTGCTGTGAATCAAAGCTCTAAGCCTTGTTTCATCACATTAGTCTCTCACCCCAGCGTGACCTCTTGCCCACCACACTGCAGGAACGCCACCACAGGTTGCCCCTTGTGAACTGTTAGGCAAACGGAGGCTTCGTGTGGGCTTCAGAAAAAAAATATGAAATCCGAATATCTTGAGTGAAATGTCTCACAATGTTGTGTATATGAAAAAATAAACTACAATTTCTTTTTACAGCTGTGTGTTGCTTTTATTTTTCAAGTCTCCCAAATAAACTCGAAGGAAAATTTTTTAACTTGTATGCTCATTGTGAAAAGGTTTAAGGTAATGTTAGCATGACATGGAGTTTAAGAGAATGCAATTTCATGAAGTTCATATCGTATAAATGGCAAATGATTGATTAATGAATCACTATATTATATATGTATATAACGGAGTTATGGGTACCATCATTTTTGTCCAGGCCTGTTTCATTAGTTTGTTTTTTTAAATAATTTTGTTAATCAACAATTCAAAAGTGATGGCTGATTTTGATTGTTTAATTGTCAATAAATTTGTATTTATTGTTACTTTTTTAAGTTTCGAGTGATTTCAGTGAGAATTGTGGGTTTGTCCTTTAACTGAGGGGTACCAACAATTTTGTCCACGTGTGTATATATATATATATATATATATATATATATGTATAATAATATTTGTAATAAAGTAAAACCATTCTCAAACTATGTAGAATAAAGTTTGTTGTTGGTTCTCAAAGCATAAGTCTTTTCTCTGCTCAAAGTTCTGGTTGTCCTAATCAGCTGGTTTCTCTGGCGTCTGGCGAGCTGCTGCATCTTCTCAAAGCACCCTTCTTTTATACCCTTTCTGACACAGTCTGAACTCAAGAGTTCACCGTCTTCTGCTCAAACTGCTGTCCATGGTCTAGGTCAGAGGTCTCAAACTCAATTCTATGCGGGCCGCATCCCCGCATAGTGTTGCTCCACCCTTGAACACACCCGAATCCACTGATCCACTAAGCTCCTCTGAGTTTGGTTAAAGCTAATGGTTTGTCTCCTGAACCAGGGTTGGACCAAACACCTGCAGGGTCTGCAGCCCTCCAGAAATTGAGTCGGAGACCCCTGGTCTAGGTGCATGCACCGAGTATGCCAAGTCTCACGACCAACTCTCACAGATGTCCATAGTTGGCGTTTTCCTACATATCTGACCTTTCTCCTTCATCTCCTTTGAATTAGGTTTAAACACATTTCTAGCCAGATCAATTTACCATGCTTTGGATTAGCACTATAATATCTGTACTATCCTTAAAATAGACATACAAATAAAAAGTTCAAAAAGTTTTTCCTATTTGACGTTTAAAGCAAAAGCTCACCACCGGCCCCTGTCACCTTTCACTTGTGGTGGGTGAATCTGGGGCCCGGGTCACTGCCAGGCTCCAGAGTCCTTCCTCAGACATCTCTCCAAATATTCTTTTTATTTCTCCCCAAAAACGTTTGCGACTAGGCAATTTGATGTAAGCAAACTCGTGAAATATAAATATTTCAATAAAAACTGGAATTCTTACAATGTCTTGAAACTGCGTTTGCCTGACGTAATCTGCTGGACGTCCAATCAAAAGTCGGGCTTCATGAGGAAGCAAGTAACTCTTGCTTCGAATTGGTTTAGCTCATTAACTGACTTCTTTTTTTAGTCTAAGGAAACGTGGATGAGAGCAGCAGAAGACAAACTGGTGGTTATGAAATACATTCAATGGCTTAGCCCAAGGCGTCACGGTCGTCTCACAGCAAGAAGGTCGCTGGTTCGAGCCTCGGCTGGGTCGATTGGCATTTCTGTGTGGAGTTCTCATGTTCTCCTCGTGATCGCGTGGGTTTTCTCCGGGTGCTCCGGTTTCTCCACAAGACCAAAGACATGCGGTATAAGAGAATTGAGTAAGAACGATTGTTCGTAGTGTTTGAGAGTGGATGAGTGTATGTGAATGTTTCCCAGCGATGGGTTGCGGCTGGAAGGGCATCCGCCGCATAAAACATGTGTCAGAGGAGTTGGCGGTTCATTCCACTGTGGCGACCCCGAAAGGGAAGAAAGCCGACAAGAAAATGGATGGATGGCCTTAGCCCCATGGATAACATCAATATCCATCTAAACGGGGGTTTTTTCTAAAAAGTGTAAAATAAATCAGGAGAAGATTGACATATTGAAATAGGGAATTCCTCTCATTAACAAATAATACATTAAAAATGATATATCTATTATATCAAGTATAATATTGTGTATAAAACAACTGTTCGTGTTTAGAATATTATTGATATCAACTGATGTAAAAAAGTTAGTGTGATTTATGTTTTTGGCCATATCGATCAGCCCAAATGGAAGCCATATTTTAAATTCTCAGTAAGAAACCGTGACAAGCACCTCTTTTATCTGGGCTTCTTCACTCTCAAAAAAAGATCAGGGATTAGAGAATGTAAATGAGAGCGAGATCAAAGACAGGTGCGAATGCAAGCATTGCTGAAAGTGTGTCTAACTGAAGCATGAAAGAGGAATCGGCTGGCTTCGTTTGCCTCTAATAGATTCAAGTCAAAGGAAGGATGGAGAGCGGAAGTGATCATTGAGAAGAACGACAACATATTGTCACAATCTGAAATATAATTTTTTTAAGAGGAAGACCTGTTGTGACTATGTGACTACTGGTCAACAGTTGTGGTTTGCTCATATTAGTTAAAATAATATTAGTAATAACAATAATGTTTTCAATTTATATAGCACTTTTTCAGAGCTCAAAGACGCTTTACAATGTCTAGAGCATTATTCACTCACTCTCTGGTGGTGATAAGCTACCTCAGTAGCCCTCAGCTGCCCTGGAGCAGTCTGACAGGACGTGGTTGCCAATCCGAGCCTACGGCCTGCTGCCCACCACCAAACACACTCCACCAGTCTCTCTCATCCACCAAACACCCCCCACCAGTCACTCACATCCACCAAACACCCCCCACCAGTCACTCACATCCACCAAACACCCTCCACCAGTCACATGCATCCACCAAACACACTCCACCAGTCACACACATCCACCAAACACACTCCACCAGTCACTCACATCCACCAAACACCCCCCACCAGTCACACGCATCCACCAAACACACTCCACCAGTCTCTCTCATCCATACAGGATAACGTGGATGAAGAGGCTTGCATTGGCCACAACAGCAGAATGGCCCTAGTGGAATCGAACTGCCAACCTTCCAGTTATAGAACAACCAACTCCACCACTGTGCCATCTTTTCACAGAACTAGCTCCCTATGCCACATTCTACAGGTCAAGAGTTGAGGACTGTTTCTGGTTGAGTCCAACCAGAAAGTTCAGCTTGATTCAATTAATCTTGTAGCTCGTTCTGAAGTCCTTGTTTTATCTTCACCAGGTAATTCGATGTATTTAACTAGGACCAGAGTAGCCCACGCCTGGCTGCTATCTTTGGATATCAACACCCGCCTACATTTTGCAGCTGCACCCATCACCATTTCACTCAACAATGTAAACTCTACCCCATCAGTACAAATGTCTCTATTAGTTGTTGTTAAGTGAGGATAAGGGCTGAAATGATTCCTTGAGTTACTCCAACAACTTGATTACAAAAATTAGTCAACTTTATTAATCCCTTTTTTTCTGATTGGCTAGCAGGTGTTAACCGAGGTCTGTTGGTTCACTCTATGTATTCTGATTGGCTAGGAGGTGTTAACCGAGGTCTGTTGGTTCACTCTATGTATTCTGATTGGCTAGGAGGTGTTAACCGAGGTCTGTTGGTTCACTCTATGCATTCTGATTGGCTAGGAGGTGTTAACCGAGGTCTGTTGGTTCACTCTATGCATTCTGATTGGCTAGGAGGTGTTAACCGAGGTCTGTTGGTTCACTCTATGTATTCTGATTGGCTAGGAGGTGTTAACCGAGGTCTGTTGGTTCACTCTATGCATTCTGATTGGCTAGGAGGTGTTAACCGAGGTCTGTTGGTTCACTCTATGCATTCTGATTGGCTAGGAGGTGTTAACCGAGGTCTGTTGGTTCACTCTATGTATTCTGATTGGCTAGGAGGTGTTAACCGAGGTCTGTTGGTTCACTCTATGCATTCTGATTGGCTAGGAGGTGTTAACCGAGGTCTGTTGGTTCACTCTATGTATTCTGATTGGCTAGGAGGTGTTAACCGAGGTCTGTTGGTTCACTCTATGTATTCTGATTGGCTAGGAGGTGTTAACCGAGGTCTGTTGGTTCACTCTATGCATTCTGATTGGCTAGGAGGTGTTAACCGAGGTCTGTTGGTTCACTCTATATATTCTGATTGGCTAGGAGGTGTTAACCGAGGTCTGTTGGTTCACTCTATGCATTCTGATTGGCTAGGAGGTGTTAACCGAGGTCTGTTGGTTCACTCTATGCATTCTGATTGGCTAGGAGGTGTTAACCGAGGTCTGTTTGTTCACTCTATGCATTCTGATTGGCTAGGAGGTGTTAACCGAGGTCTGTTTGTTCACTCTATGCATTCTGATTGGCTAGGAGGTGTTGACCGAGGTCTGTTGGTTCACTCTATGTATTCTGATTGGCTAGGAGGTGTTAACCGAGGTCTGTTTGTTCACTCTATGCATTCTGATTGGCTAGGAGGTGTTGACCGAGGTCTGTTGGTTCACTCTATGTATTCTGATTGGCTAGGAGGTGTTAACCGAGGTCTGTTGGTTCACTCTATGCATTCTGATTGGCTAGGAGGTGTTGACCGAGGTCTGTTGGTTCACTCTATGTATTCTGATTGGCTAGGAGGTGTTAACCGAGGTCTGTTGGTTCACTCTATGTATTCTGATTGGCTAGGAGGTGTTAACCGAGGTCTGTTGGTTCACTCTATGTATTCTGATTGGCTAGGAGGTGTTAACCGAGGTCTGTTGGTTCACTCTATGTATTCTGATTGGCTAGGAGGTGTTAACCGAGGTCTGTTGGTTCACTCTATGTATTCTGATTGGCTAGGAGGTGTTAACCGAGGTCTGTTGGTTCACTCTATGCATTCTGATTGGCTAGGAGGTGTTAACCAAGGTCTGTTGGTTCACTCTATGCATTCTGATTGGCTAGGAGGTGTTAACCGAGGTCTGTTGGTTCACTCTATGTATTCTGATTGGCTAGGAGGTGTTAACCGAGGTCTGTTGGTTCACTCTATGTATTCTGATTGGCTAGGAGGTGTTAACCGAGGTCTGTTTGTTCACTCCTTGTATCACTGCGCGATGTTAATCACAAACAGTCGTTCTTCAGGGTGTCGTTTCACTCAATGCGAGCACCATGCTTAAAGAGTCGCTTAGCTTGGGTTCTTTTAGCGACCGTATTATTTAAGTTAAAGATATGAAGTCTTTTTTTCTTGTATATTGTCACAATAAAAGGAAACCAGGAGCTTCAAATTGGCATTCACTGGTTTTCATTCATGTTAATATCTTTAATATGTTATGTTAAATATGTTATAAAAGTATAAACCCCATATTCAACCCTGAACGTTAAGACATCACAACATTTAAGTGTCCACATCACTTTTTTCTGCGTAGTGAAAGCAAGATGTAGAC
The DNA here is from genome assembly GCA_900490495.1 of Danionella dracula. Taxonomy (NCBI): domain Eukaryota; kingdom Metazoa; phylum Chordata; class Actinopteri; order Cypriniformes; family Danionidae; genus Danionella; species Danionella dracula. The sequence goes on along the minus strand of UELW01000103.1, from coordinate 318,594 downwards.
TGACTGGAAACTACACTTTATCGTTCCACTCTTTAATTGTTCTTTTAAAACATGAATAATAACTTAATTATGCAAGTGTTGGTAAACCCAATAAAAACTATGTTTATAAAGTGGAAATTGCTGTTCAGAAATTTTTATTTATATAGACATCGTTGTTTTACACAGAGGTTTCTCCTCTATCTTGCGCTCCAGAACACATTCCACTTTATAAACTTAGGAAGCCTTGACTCTTGACTCACATAACGTTCTGCTTGATTTTAAACTCAACTCAACTCAACTCAACTTTATTTATAAAGCACTTTAAACAAAACAAGGTTCACCAAAGTGCTGAACAAAGCATAAAATTTGTAAAAGCACATAGCAAATATCAGACATAAGACAAAAAATATATATCACAGTAAAGATTCCAACTCAATTAAAAGCCAAGGGGAAAAAATGTGTTTTAAGAGCAGATTTAAAAGTGGAAAATGAGTCCATCTGTCTGAGGTCCAGGGGCAACTCATTCCAGATCTTTGGTCCGAAGACTGAAAAGGCTCGGTCACCTCTCAGTTTCCTCTTGGTCTTAGAGACGACTAACTGTATCTGATTTGTTGACCTGAGGAAGCGAGGAGGGGTGTACACCTGGATCAGGTCAGACAGGTACTTTGGAGCAAGACCATGAAGACATTTAAAAACAAATAAAAGAATTTTAAAATCAATGCGTAAACGAACTGGAAACCAATGAAGCGATGCTAAAATGGGAGTAATGTGCCCTCGTTTCTGTGCACCAGTTAAAAGACGGGCGGCAGCATTCTGGACTAACTGCAACCGAGCAAGTGACTTCTGAGTTACTCCAACATAAAGAGCATTGCAATAATCTAAACGAGTTGTAATAAAAGCATGGTTTAAAATCACAACTTCATGACAACGTCAAATGACAAAGTCACAACGAAAAAGAAAAGGTTTAACCTTGGACAATTGTCTCAGATGGAAAAAGCTGGACTTGACCACTGAGCTAATATGAGCATTAAAAGTTAAGTTGCTGTCCAGTTTTACACCCAAACTCGTTGCTGTCCGTTTCAAATAATCATTTAAAACACCCAAATCAACATGTACTCTAGAGATGTCACTCGGGCCAAATAACAGAACCTCAGTCTTTTCCTGATTTAGATTTAAGAAGTTATTCGACATCCATGCCTTAATATCATCAATGCACTGTAATAACTTCTTCCTGCTTTAGTGGTATATAAATCTGGCTGTCGTCAGCATAAAAGTGGAAAGAAATCCCATGTTTACGGAGAACTGATCCAAGTGGAAGCAGGTACAATGAAAACAGAAGAGGTCCAAGAACAGAACCCTGAGGTACACCACATGTAAGAGGTGTCCTGGCGGACTCTGTACGTCCAAGACGGACGCAAAAATTCGATGATCTGAACCATTCTAAAACATTACCTTGAATGCCCACCCAGCTTTCCAGGCGAGGCAAAAGGATTTGATGGTCTACTGTGTCGAAGGTAGCTGCCAGATTCAACAGAACCAAAACAAAACAGTGACCAGCATCTGTTGCTAAAAGAATATCATTAGAAACCCATAATAGCGCCGACTCAGTACTGTGACAGGTTTAAATCCCGACTGAAACACCTCAAGTATGTTGTTATCTTCTAAATACGTTATTAACTGGCAACAGACAATTTCTTCAAGAACCTTCGAAAGGAAGGGGAGCTTAGAGATGGGTCTGAAGTTTGCCAAAATGAAAGAGTCCAGATCAGGCTTTTTAATAAGTGTTGTTACTACTGCATGTTTAAAACACGAGGACACAATACCATGAACTAAACTGCCATTAATAATACTAAGAACATGAGGAGCCAGAGTAGGAAAGACTCATGAAGGACCATTAGGAGACCCTGATGGCTTCGTCTAGCTCATTAATTTCTCCAAATAAGACAGACTGACAGGTTCAAACTGGTGGAAAATAGTAGAACATGTGATAGACATGGAGGGACTACAAGGGAGAGGGCTAATGAGGGCCCTAATATTCCTAACTTTATCAATAAAAAAGCTCACGAACATCTCGCAAACCCTGGGTGAGTTCTCCAGAGAGGCCGATTGCGTAGCATTTAGAATAGAGTTAATAGTTTTAAACAAAACCCGAGGATTGTGATGGTTACTTGCAATAATGTCTGAAAAATACTTAGTCTTGGCAGCTTTCGTGGTCTTTTGATAAGATTGCCAGCTATCTCTCAACAACTGGAAGGAGACTTGTAACCAGTCTTAATTCCATTTCCGCTCGGCTCTCCTGCAGTCCCGCCTGACAGCACGAGTAGCCTCATCTTACCAGGGTTCAGATCTCAACCTGGAGAGCCTAGTTTTCAGCAGAGCAACATTATCCAAAACAGTTTGGCAGATTGAATAAAAATAAGATGACATGCTCTCAATATCTGGATTACAGCTCTGATATTCTAGAGACATAATGGTGGAATAAAAAGCTGCAGAGAACTGAGCGGCTGTGTAGGAATTAATACTACGACTGGGCAAGGCAGTGACTCTGTGACACGGGAGCTGCACATCAAACAAAACAGGTGATCAGAAAACACAGCCTCACAGATTTCAAGGTTGGAAACAGTAAAACGATGAGCTAAAACTAAATCAAGTGTATGACCGTGTTCTTGTGTAGGGGCAGATACAAGTTGAACAAGATTAAAAGAGTTGACAAGACTTAAAAAGTCTCTGGCCAACGGCTTTTCAGGACAACAGACATGGATATTAAAATCCCCAACTATTAAAATTCTGTCATATTTCAGCATTAATCCAGCCATGAAATTAGCAAAATCATCAATAAAGTCCTTATTGTATTTGTCTAGTTTAAATAAAACCATCTCAAAACTAGAGTAAATCCTTGTTGGGATCCAGTAAACGGTGGCCACGCCCCCTCCCCCGACCAGACGTTCTAGAAACGCTGAAAAATGAACAGTCCGGTGGCAAAAGTTCGCTGAAGGCACTGCTGTCGTCTCCAGAAATCCAGGTTTCCGTTAAATGCAGGAAATCCAGCCGATGGGTGATGAAGAAATCCTTTAGGATGAAGGTTTTGTTGCCTAGCGTTCACTAGAGCCATCTTGGCCGGGGCCGAAGTGTCCTTCGTCAGCAGAGCGCGAGGAAGCAACCACAGGTTGCGGAGCCCTCCCCCCTGCCTGCGGAGGTACGGCGAGATGGGTAGACGGGCCCGCAGCTCCACGTCCACGTCGACCAGAGGAACCAGACAGGGCGCAATCGGGTCAAGACAGTGGTGCGACGTCAGGCTCTGATGAAGGCTGACGGAGTTTCCCTCGTCGTCTGCGCCACTTTCGTGGAGGCGGAGTTTGATACAGGTGAGATGGTATACCTGAGAGAAGCGGGGGACGGCCCGACTCCCGCCCGTGAAGTCCAAATCGAGATAGATGAAGATTCAGGAGAGCCTGGCGATCATAGATCACCAACGAGTTGACATCCGTTACTACAATCCATAAACAGAACGAACAGGGACAGAAGGCTGGCCAAACACACTGGTGCCATCTTGTCGGTTGTGTTATTTGTCTGATTTAACTGATTTAAAGTCTTTTTGATATAATACCAACAATCATAGTTTCAACGCTTTCCATTGAATGTCTGTGTGTGGAGCGGCAGGCACCGGTGTGTGACATCACAAATGTTTTATCCGATTACTCAGTTAATCAATAACATTTCAGTAGAATACCCGATTAGTAAAATTTCCGACAGCTACAGCTCTAGAGATGATGGTCTTGATGGTCTAGTTTAACCTTCCCTGACACCCAGTTCCACATCAGACACTGACAGGGATGATATCTGAGTTAGAAATCTTCTCAGATGATGTCTGTCATGTTTGTGGTTGAAAATAATTAGTAGATTGTGGTGATTTAATTCATGTGTTTCAGGGATCTTTTGACTTCTTTGTGTGTGTTTTAATAAGAACTCGTGATCCTCACATCGCTCCTGGTATTTACAACCCTCTTCTTGTGGAGAGTCGTTGATGGCTATCGCCCACTCACCCGCTCTCTCTTTCTCCCTCTCTCGCTCTTTTATTTATTTAAGGGATAGAATGAGATCCGGTTTTGAAACCGATTTTAGTTTTTTATAAAATCGTAAATGGCGTACGAGAGAGTTAAGTTTATGGTCTGTTCCTGATGGGGAGTTAAAGAAGCGTAACTGTAGAGTCAAAAATAGGTATGTGTTTGATTTATTTTAAGAAATTAGTTTGTGATCATGATTCGATGAATTCTGTGATTTAGAGTTTCTGTGCTACTGTCATTAAAGGGGTTCAAAAAAAAATTTTTTTTTTGCAGACAGTACCTACAAGGAAGTATTTTGATGTACAAAAACAATGGCAACTTAATTATCATTTTATGTTTACTTATATTTTAATTTTAATATCACGTTTTTTATTTAAAAGAGAGCACTTTGAATGAAAACACAAGGGAACAAGGGTCACATTTACCTCACACTAAGAAGCTTTCAGAGGACTCTTTCAGAAAATCCCTGAAAAGAGGACAAAAATCCAAAAGAACAGTTTTGCCCTCAAACCATGTTTCACAACCAGACTGAAAATCACCTGCTGACTACAGTAAGTTATGCAAACACTCGAACGACCTCAAGGGAAAGAGAATAGATAGGCAAGAGGAAGTAACAGAACTAAACCATTTCCCTTTTAAAGCCTATATTACTTCTTTAAAAAAGAAGAAAATGTTTCAGTGACAACAACGTACAGCTGTCACATTGAACCGATGTGTTCTGCGTAAACAACCTGCCAGTCTGTGACCTCAGATCAACTGAGTCATCATGACTAAAAAAACTTACTGGTTTATAGGTTTGCTCTCTGGTTATAAACCTCTGCGCTCCACAAACACAATAAAAGTTCTTCTGGCTGCCACTAGAGGGCGAGTTTTTTTGCAAATGCATTAGAAAAGCAAATGCTGCTTTGTGAGACATATGTGGATAAGTTATTTATAAACTAATTCAAAAATTGGCCATTTAATTTAGCTTTTATTTATTTATTTTTTTTAACAACCTCATTTTTGATAAATGTAATTTTCGTGACGCAATAATTCATAATGGCTCACGCTTGAAGTTTTGAGACTAAGGAAATTATTTTATTTTAGAATTAGACTTAAATGCCGTTCATAAAACAAATGGAGATTTAATCAAGTTTCTATCTCTTCTCTTTTTCTCCTCTCTCTCTCTCTCTCTCTCTCTTAAACCTCTTTCTTTCTTTCCTCTCTCCTCTGTTTTTCCCTTCTTTCTACCTTTCTTCATCTCTCCTCTCATTCTCTGCTTCCCCCTCTCTCTTTCTCCTTCTTTTTCTCTCTCCTCTCTCTATCTCCACCCCGTATTCCTACTCTCTCTTCCTCCACCCCTCTCTATCTTTTTCCCTCTCTTTCGCTCTCTTTTTCCTTCTTTTCTCTTCTCTCTCTTTCTACTTCTCTCTCATTCTACTCACCCTCTCTCTCTTCCTCTTTTTCTCTCTTTCTCTACTGTTTCTTCCATCTCTCTCTTTCTGTTTTTTTATTTCTAGCCTTTCTCTTTTCTCTCCTCTCTTTTTTCTTTCTCTTTCTCTCATCTCTCTTCTTTCTACTCTCTCATTCTTCTCCCCCTCTCTCCTCCTCTTTCTCTCTCCTCAATTTCTATCCTGCTCTCTCTTTCTCCTCTTTCTCCTCTGTTTCTTCCACCTCTCTCTTTCTGTATTTTTAATTTCTAGCCTTTCTCTCCTCTCTTTTTTCTTTCTCTTTCTCTCATCTCTCTTCTTTCTACTCTCTCATTCTTCTCCCCCCCCCTCTCTCCTCAATTTCTATCCTCCTCTCTCTTTCTCCTCTGTTTCTTCCACCTCTCTCTTTCTGTATTTTTAATTTCTAGCCTTTCTCTTTTCTCTTTTTTCTTTCTCTTTCTCTCATCTCTCTTCTTTCTACTCTCTCATTCTTCTCCCCCTCTCTCCTCCTCTTTCTCTCTCCTCAATTTCTCTCCTCCTCTCTCTTTCTCCTCTGTCTCTTCTGTTTCTTCCCCCTCTCTCTTTCTGTATTTTTAATTTCTAGCCTTTCTCTTTCTCTCATCTCTCTTCTTTCTACTCTCTCATTCTTCTCCCCCTCTTTCTCTCTCCTCAATTTCTCTCCTCCTCTCTCTTTCTCTCATCTCTCTTCTTTCTACTCTCTCATTCTTCTTCCCCTCTCTCTTCCTCTTTCTCTCTCTTCAATTTCTCTCCTCCTCTCTCTTTCTCCTCTGTCTCCTCTGTTTCTTCCCCCTCTCTCTTTCTGTATTTCTAGCCTTTCTCTTTTCTCTTTCTCTCATCTCTCTTCTTTCTACTCTCTCAATCTTCTCCCCCTCTCTCTTCCTCTTTCTCTTTCTCTGCTGTCTCCTGTAAAATACAATGGCATGTTTTTGTTAGGCTTTACTCTAATGTATTTATTTTTCTTTCTTTTTCTTCTCCAAACATTCTCTCTCTCTCTCTCTCTCTCTCTCTCTCTCAAATCTCTCTTTGTCTTTTTTCTCTCTTGTCACTCTCGTTTTTTTACTCGTTCAGGTCAAGTTTTTCAGCTTTATGCTCTGTACGCAGAGCTGACGCAGGATCTGAACATTTACCACAGCTCCAGAGCTCTTAAAGGGCCAGCGCGTCGCTCAAGCTTCTCAGTCAAGCAAAAGCTCAGTGCCATTTCTGCCTGCCGAGTCATAGTGAAGTGCTTGCTGAGTGCTGTAGGCCTAAGCTTGCAGGCCATGTCCCAGTAACCCAGTTTCCCCAGTGCGAAAGCTCTGTAACCGCCCAGCAGTGGCCACTGTGTCATCTGTTACCTAACACAGACAAACAGAAGGTGGTGTACCTGCCATACGGCTTCTTCAGCCAAAAGTTCCATTCAGCTATCATTATAATTTCAGCATTAATCTATTTGACTTTTTCCTTAAACGATAACCATGTATCAGTAAACTCTCACAATGTACATCTGATTGGAGGACATTCATCCTCCCACACATCGCATTTTATATAAAGACGGACAACAGAACATTAGTACGGGTTTTAGAGAAATAAGGTACTCTTACGACGGAAAAAGTTAAAGATTAATTATCTTCAGATTCTTTGAGTATGCCGTGATTTGGTTAACAATATTAGGGGCACAGTTTTAATAGTAATCGAAGCATCACTAGGCAGTGTTTATTTATATATTTTTTTTAATGGAAGTGAAACTCAGGAATAGCCATGATGCTCATTTAGCTACCAAGATACACCTTACGCCTATTATCACTGGTTGTAATTAACAACAACACATTTATTTATCTTATTAAACTTTATTTTACATTTAACATGTCAGTTCCTTGTCGCGGGCAGTTGAACTCTCAAGTTGATAAAAGCTCAAATGAGTCCAAGCAGTTTATTTTCACGGGGTTTGTTGAATCTGGTGGTGTTCGGCAAAAACACTTTAAACCATCAAAAAAAGAATTTGTGTAGTCTTTTGCCATTTTTTACTGTTTGATGCAGAATAGTCCAGGGCCACATTTTCACATATCAATTAATTGTTTGTTTTTTCACCATACTCGTGGATACAGCTCTGACTCCTAGACCACTAGTTAGTACGTTGGTTAGTTAGTTTCTTTCTTAGATGGTAAGTTAGTTACTATCTAGTTAATTTGTTGTCAATTTAGTTACTTACTTAATTGTTTATTTAGTTACTTACATAATTGTTTGTTTAGTTTCTTACATAATTGTTTAGTTACTTACTTAATTGTTTATTTAGTTACTTACATAATTGTTTGTTTAGTTTCTTACATAATTGTTTAGTTACTTACTTAATTGTTTATTTAGTTACTTATGTAATTGTTTGTTTAGTTTCTTACATAATTGTTTAGTTACTTACTTAATTGTTTATTTAGTCACTTACTTAATTGTTTATTTAGTTACTTACTTAGCTGGTTAGTAAGGTAGTTACTGAGTTGGTTAGTAACTAAGGTAGTAGGTTAGATAATTAGTCGTTAATTTAGTTACTTATTGAGTAGTTTAGTTAGTCACTTATTTTTCGGTTAGTAAGGTAGTTGGTTGGTTGGTTAGTTAGTTAGTTAGTTAGTTCACTTTCCACACTCATTGTCCACTGTTTACTAAAGTAATTTAAATAATATCTAATCCATAACACGCCTACTCGAATATTCACAGCTGTAAGATCAAAATCAAAGTTTGTGGTTGCTTTTACATGTTATTCTTTTAGAACAGCAAGCACAAATGCATCTCTTCAAACGCCTGCATTTTTTATGAGTGCCCATAGCTGCTCAATCAACGCACATTCGCAGTGTTTGTGCCAACATGGTTTTTGGAAATCTAAATCTACTTCTTCTATGTAGAACATCTGATAGATCTGAAATAGATATAATTCATGTTCAAAAATAGAGACTGTATAAATGAATTTCCGTGTGAGAAAGTGTTACATCTGTTAAATATGATGCAGTGAAAAGAGTTAAAAAGCAATCACACTCTCACCATCACCGAAAATAAGAACAGTCACTGTTATCAGCAAGGTGTTAGCCTCACATTAGTACTTTTCTATTTCAAGAAACTCCCATGATTCATCATATTATCAAAATGTAGTCATTAAACAATTAACTATTTAGAGAAGGGTAAAGAGTGAGCACCACCTGCTGGTGTGATACCTGACTCCTCCAGGAGATGCTGCCACATTACTCTCTCATCCTGTTACTAAACGAACTTAAGAGGGTCCTCCCCTTAAACCGAAAACGGACTGAATCACACTGATTGATTTATCTGAGCTAAAATGTTCATATTGAAACATGTGTTTGTAAATATAAGCACAACAAATGAGAGCTAGAAGAAAGCTTGCTTTCAGAAAAGAACTAAAACAAGCAACTTAAACGAACCTGTTTATCAAGGGTGGAAAAGAAGCTGTTTAAGGAGCCCTACTCTGTCTTGATCAATATTAAAGATTATTATAACAACAACCTGTCCAAGACGCAGCATGAGAGATAAAACCAACAAAGGGAGAGTTAAAGGTGCAGTATGTGATTTCTCAAAGTGACATTTCAAATCATCGAATTGTAGAACCGAAACCCTATTTTGAACTTTAGCTTTTAGACACCTTCATGTTTTTTGGGGTTCTGACAGTCTGACCTGCGTTTTTCGAGAAATCACACCTTTAACGCTTTCAGGGAGATGATTGTGATGGATACTACATCCATCCATTTTCATGTCGGCTTCTTCCCTTTCGGGGTCGCCACAGCGGAATGAACCGCCAACTCTTCTTCTGGTACATGTTCTACGTGGCGGATGCCCTTCCAGCCACAACCCATCGCTGGGAAACATTCACACACTCATTCACTCTTTAACACTACGGACAATTGTGATTTACCCAATTCTCTTATTCCGCATGTCTTTGTTCTTGTGGGGAAACCGGAGCACCCGGAGAAAACCCACAAGAATATGAGAACTCCACAAAGAAATGCCAACTGACCCAGCCGAGGCTCGAACCAGCGACCTTCTTACTGTGAGATGGCCGTGCTACCCACTGCGCCATCGTGACGCCCTGTGATCGATACTTTCTGATCAATTTAAACTATGGATCAAATCCAAGCATTTTTGGTGCATTTTCCAATCACCGAATTCACATTAGTTGAACACAAGCTAAACCGTGGAAAACCAGACAATACAGTCAATCTAAAAACTGATTTCCAGAATGGAGAGAATGAAATAAATGAGTGTACCGTAAGACATTCCATTCAGTTAGACCAGAGAATTGAAAGGAGAGGTCATTGAAAGAGGGGCGTCATGGTGGCGCAGTGGGTAGCAAGAAGGTCCCTGGTTCGAGCCTCGGCCGGGTCAGTTGGTATCTCTGTGTGGAGTTCTCATGTTCTCCTCGTGATCGCGTGGGTTTACTCCGGGTGCTCCGGTTTCCCCCACAAGAACAAAGACATGCGGAATAAGTGAATTGAGTAAGAACGATTGTTCGTAGTGTTTGAGAGTGAATAAGTGTGCGAATGTTTCCCAGCGATGGGTTGCTGCTGGAAGGGCATCCGCTGCATAAAACATGTTCCAGAAGAAGAGTTCATTCCGCTGACCCCGAAAGAGAAGAAAGCCGACAAGAAAATGGATGGATGTTAATTGAAACAGGTCAAACCACTCTGACATCACACACATACTATTAACCTCCAAGGAAACACAAATTAAGTGAGTAATAGTTCGTTTTTGGAAACTACAAGACCGACGTTTGCCTTAAAATACCTCTTTAAGTTCCCTTAAAAGTACACCTCACCTGACCATATAAAGCATATTTAGTTAATTAGTTAGTTCCATACCTAGTTGAATAGTTTGTTGCTTAGTTGGTTAGGTAATTGTTTAGATGCTTACTTCGTTGTTTAGTTAGATACTTACTTAGTTGCTTGATTGGGTTGGTTAGTATACTTTGTTGATTAGTTAGTTTCATACTTAGTTGATTATTTGGTTACTTGCTTGTTGGTTAGTTAGTTAGTTAGGTAGTTGGCTGGTATTTAGTTTGTTGCTTGGTTTGGTATTTCATTACTTACTTAGTTGTTTAGTTAATTACTTACTTTGCTGTTTAATTAATTACTTACTTAGTTAGGTCAGTTAACATACTTAGTTGATTAGTTAGGTCCATACTTAGTAGACTATTTAGTTGCTTAGTTGGTTTGTTAGGTAGTTGGTTGGTTAGTACGTGACTTTTTGGACTTGTTAGCTAGCTAGATAGTTTGTTTAAAAAAACATGAACTTTTCCTCTGTATCTCTGCAATAAACCCAACAGCAGCAGGAGTCTGCTAGTGCCTTTAGTGCAACCAAAGAACAATTAACAGCATTTCACAGTCAAACTATTCGACTCTAAGAGTTTAATAGCTGTGGACGACAAACAAAAAGCCCCTTGGGCATTTCTTTGCCCCAAAATGACAGAACCCGACACTGCTAAGAGACAATCTAAATAAAACCAATACGAAAGTAAACAGGCTCCACAACAATATCACATTAATTACGGGTTTACAGCGTCAGCGGTGAACTTTTTATTCCAGCCAACGAAATCCAGGGCATGACGTCACACCCACCGGCTCATGATTCTCAAGTCATGTGTTACATAACTTACAATTTTTCCATAAGCGCTTTTATATTAGGGTTTTTAGTGTCCTAAATGGAATTGTCGGATAGTCATTGCTCGCTAAAGCACAGTCTCGTTTCAATTAGCCGATAATGACATGCTTTAATAACGAGGCTAGACCAAAGTTTGAGCTCTTGACCTCCACTGAGACGAGATCATGAATGAAGCTGCACCTTCTCACACATTAAAGCTCATTCCATCAGAACACATGATGAGAACAACAACCATCTCCCTGTCCTTCCACAGTAAGGAATGTAAAGAGCACCTGAAGTAGTTCACACACAGAACATTTGGAAGAAAAGAGTGATTTAATTTCTCGCATGCACTGAACCCGGGAGCAGAGCTGCTCCCGCGGAGCGGACCCGTTCAGCACCGGGCGCCTTTAACACATTGACACACTTCTCGAGTGCTCTAGTTTCACACACGAACCCGAGCAGCCACCGGCCGAACTCACCGACAGAAAAGTTGCTCCGAGCCTCCAGCCACCGGAGCCGCGGAGAGCGGTGTTAGCCTTCCGAGAGTTCCTCCGAAAGAGAGTTACGTAACCGGCACCGTTTCTGCGGGCAATGAGTGACTTCTTCACAGCGCTTTTTTCATTCACTGATCTTCATTTTCCGACGCGCACACCTCGCGCTTACGTCACTCCCCGTCGTCGCGCCAAATAAGGAGCGAGGGGCGTGGCCGGAGCGGATTCGCCGAGCGCGTGTCCGCCACGCCGCCCGGTCGCCCTCCTCCCGGGCTCACCGGCGGCCGGAGCGAGGAGGAGGTCCGCGGCGGGGAACCAAGCGCTCCTCCCGGGCTCACCGGCGGCCGGAGCGAGCGAGGAGGAGGTCCGCGGCGGGGAACCAAGCGCTCCTCCCGGGCTCACCGGCGGCCGGAGCGAGGAGGAGGTCCGCGGCGGGGAACCAAGCGCTCCTCCCGGGCTCACCGGCGGCCGGAGCGAGGAAGAGGTCCGCGGCGGGGAACCAAGCGCTCCTCCCGGGCTCACCGGCGGCCGGAGCGAGGAAGAGGTCCGCGGCGGGGAACCAAGCGCTCCTCCCGGGCTCACCGGCGGCCGGAGCGAGCGAGGAGGAGTTCCGCGGCGGGGAACCAAGCGCTCCTCCCGGGCTCACCGGCGGCCGGAGCGAGCGAGGAGGAGGTCCGCGGCGGGGAACCAAGCGCTCCTCCCGGGCTCACCGGCGGCCGGAGCGAGGAGGAGGTCCGCGGCGGGGAACCAAGCGCTCCTCCCGGGCTCACCGGCGGCCGGAGCGAGGAAGAGGTCCGCGGCGGGGAACCAAGCGCTCCTCCCGGGCTCACCGGCGGCCGGAGCGAGGAAGAGGTCCGCGGCGGGGAACCAAGCGCTCCTCCCGGGCTCACCGGCGGCCGGAGCGAGCGAGGAGGAGTTCCGCGGCGGGGAACCAAGCGCTCCTCCCGGGCTCACCGGCGGCCGGAGCGAGGAGGAGGTCCGCGGCGGGGAACCAAGCGCTCCTCCCGGGCTCACCGGCGGCCGGAGCGAGGAGGAGGTGCGCGGCGGGGAACCAAGCGCTCCTCCCGGGCTCACCGGCGGCCGGAGCGAGGAGGAGGTCCGCGGCGGGGAACCAAGCGCTCCTCTCGGGCTCACCGGCGGCCGGAGCGAGGAGGAGGTCCGCGGCGGGAGAATTCAGAGAGGAAAGCAAACGGGTCGCGGGTGGAACCGGAGGCCGTTAAAGCGTTTGGTGAAAGAGAAAAGCGTGATTTGCAGCTCCCGAGAGAACAAGGTCAGCTCTGTGGCGGCGCGGTTGTGTAAGAGCGGCGCGGGGGGTGGTGGTAAGGTGCACCTCGCCATGTTTCTGTGTGCCGCTTATGAAATGTTTAGGGTCAGTGTTGTGCAAGGAACATGCAAACTGTATAACACCTTTCTTATTGCTGCAATGTGTTCCATCTGTACATATCTTGTGTAATTAGTCATTTTGGTATTGATTGTTGTACATTTGTTTTTTTTAATTTTGGTATTAGTTGTACCTTTGTTTTTTAGATTTTTGTATTAATTTATGTACCTTTGTATCTAAGAAGTTTGGTGTTAAATGTTGTACCTTTGTTTTGTTTTTTTGAATTTTGGTATTAGTTGTATCTTTGTTTTTTAGGATTTTTGTATTAATTTATGTACCTTTGTATCTAAGAAGTTTGGTGTTAATTGTTGTACCTTTGTTTTTGTTTTTTTTTAGAAGTTTGGTGTTAAATGTAAAAGCCTAACCTGGGACTGGAGCTGCTTGGCCATGGGTTAGAAGCTTATGTAGGACATCTAACATGTTATTTACATTTTTCCGGTCTCAAGATTATACACTATTAATAATTAATAAAGCAGTATAAAAGAGTTAATTAATCATGTTTAATGCATTGTGTCTATGTTAGTACATATTTGTAAGCAGGTTTTAAACATAACTAAGTGCAGCATTTGTTTTATAACTACCTGAATGTTTGAATGTGCTTTCACATAATTAAAAAAAATAAAATAACATATACGAAATGATCTCATGAAAAACTTACAATAACTAACTGGATTTTAAATGGTGAAAATTTAAAATATGTAATTTTCTTATCCTTAATAAGCATGACATTATTCATTCATTCATTCATTCATTCATCTTCATGTCGGCTTTGTTCCCTTTCGGGGTCGCCACAGCGGAATGAACCGACAACTCTCTGGCATATGTTTTACGCAGCGGATGCCCTTCCCTGTCGCAACCCATCGCTGGGAAAAGCATGACATTAATGTTACATAAAACATGTTCCAGAAGAAGAGTTGGCGGTTCATTCCACTGTGGCGACCCCGAAAGGGAAGAAAGCCGACATGACGAGGGATGGATGGATGTTATAAAGTGCCCAGATTTTGATTTCACACTATTTTTTTTTTTAAAGTAGTTGCGGTCGCATAAAGTGTGTCTAGTTGTACAAAGCATATTTTTTAGATGCTTATAAACCAAGAATAAAGCACTTACATTTATATTTATAAAATGCTCATTGATGTGTACTAACATAAATTGTGAATGAGCTATTATTTAGTGTGTAGTTATTATAAACTGGGGCGTCACGGTGATGCAGTGGGTAGCACGGTCGTCTCACAGCAAGAAGGTCGCTGGTTCGAGCCTCGGCTGGGTCGGTTGGCATTTCTGTGTGGAGTTCTTATGTTCTCCTCGTGATCGCGTGGGTTTTCTCCGGGTGCTCCGGTTTCCCCACAAGAACAAAGACATGCGGTGTAAGTGAATTGAGTAAGAACGATTGTCCGTAGTGTTAAAGTGTGAATGTGTGTGTGAATGTTTCCCAGCGATGGGTTCATCCACCACATAAAACATGTTCCAGAAGAAGAGTTGGCGGTTCATTCCGCTGTGGCGACCCCGAAAGGGAAGAAAGCCGACATGACGAGGGATGGATGGATGTTATAAAGTGCCCAGATTTTGATTTCACACTATTTTTTTTTTAAAGTAGTTGCGGTCGCATAAAGTGTGTCTAGTTGTACAATCTACTTGTAATAAAGAATTGTATTTAATAATAATATTAATAAAGGATCAAAATTAATGGCAGCCAGGAGATCATTTGTTGGTAACAAAATATGTTGGTTCCATATTTTACATTTAAACAAATATATCACAATCCACATTATTGATGGATTCAGAGCTTCTTACACTCCAAAAAGAGGTGTTTTAAAAAGGACAGATGCTTTCAAAAAGCTCTTCTCTTCAGGGACCACCTTCTATAAAGGAATGTTTTTCCTCCTCTGTCTTTAGTTTCATCCTGCTCTGGTTTATTGATCAGTTGTAACATTCATTGTGATATCTGAAGCTGATCATTGGCCAGAGCGGTGTTGCGTGTGCTAGTAGGTGATGTCAGTGGAGCCCGTTCAATGAAACTGCTGTGAAACACACCAGTCATCCATAAATGAAGTCACAATTATGTGACCTGTGAATTCTTTGCCTATCTGAACATCCATCCATCCATTTTCATGTTGGCTTTTTCCCTTTCGGGGTCGCCACAGCAGAATGAACCTCCAACTCCTCTGACATATGTTTTATGCGGCAGATGGCCTTCCAGCCGCAACCCATCGCTGGGAAACATTCACATTTTCATTCACACTTTAACACTATGGACAATCGTTCTTACCCAATTCCCCAAATCTAGCTATCTCCCCGAATGACTACAACCCCATAAACTCTCTCTGCCAATTTCTTGATGAGATTAAAAACTGGATGGAAAACAACTTTCTTCAATTAAACAAGGAAAAAACTGAAGTCATTGCCAAGGGCCTAACAACTACAAATCAGGTGAGGAAGCTCTGGGTGATTCTGGACTCTGATATTAGTTTCAATAGCCGCGTAAAAGCAATGACGAAATCCGCTTATTACCATCTTAGAAACATCACAAGAATCAGATGCTTTGTTTCCAGACGAGATTTAGAGAAACTGATTCATGCTTTCATCTCCAGCAGCTGGACTTCTGTAACGCTCTTCTCAGCGCTCTTCCCAAAAACACCTTTAAACAGCTCCAGCTCGTTCAGAACACAGCGCTCCAATTCTAACCAAAACTAGAAAGTCAGAACACATTTCTCCAGTTCTTAAGTCTTAAGGCTGCCGGTCTCCTTCAGAATAGATTTTAAAGTTCTGCTGCTCGTATATAAGTCCAAACATAACTTAGCATCTAAACACCTAACATAGAAGATCAGTGAAAACACACCAAACAGAGAGCTGAGATCCCTCGGTTCAAATAAATGAGATCTACACCAGGTAAACTCCAATCAGGGTGAATCCTCCTTTAGTTCTCCTGCGACCCACAGAGGAACCAGCTTCAGAGGAGATCAGGGGTGCCAACACTTTAGTCACGTTTAAATCCAGGCTAAAGACTCTCCTGTTTAGTTGAGCTTTTGTCGACTGAGCACCAACGTCCAACAACTATCTTATCTCTGCTCTTCACATCTTAATCTTTGTTTTAATCAATGTTTTTAAATGTTCAGTTTTTAATCTATGATTTTATATGTCTTTTTTTGCTTGATTTTATTAAATGTACTTTCTTTCTTTGTTTCCAATGTAAAGCACTTTTAATTACCCTGTGTACGAAATGTGCTACACAAATAAACTTGCATTACATGCATCACTCAGTGACGGATCCATAGAGATCTTGCCTTTATTTTATTCAGCTTGTTTCAAGTTCAGCAGTTCAGTTACAGAATTATGTCTGATTTAAAACAAGAAGCACAACTAGAAATTCAGAATCTTGTTCTGGCAATCTAAATAAATGCATTCACAAAGCCTCAGATTGTCTCTGGTGTGTTTTGCTGTGAAGTTTACCCTTTTGCTTTCTTCCCTTCGCTCATTTATCTCCCTCCTGCTGACCAAACCTAAAGTGATCCCTCGGAGATCTCCAGATGATAAGAAAAAGAGTCCAGTTTCCATGGCAATAGTCGCTATAGTCTGTGAATCAGCCTTAGTTACCATTGCACAATCAAAATATATGATGCGGGCCCAAACTGTCCATGGCAACATAGAGGATGTGTCTTTACTTAGAGAACTGGTTCTGCAACTGCGCACAGGACTCATACTTTTAACAAAATATCAGCCAACCTGCAAACCAGTTTCCCCTGGCTTACTGCAAAGTGTTGAGTGATTGCTCTATCTGTCAGAGGAACAAAGTTATGGAAACCAAGTGGAATATGAAACACTTACCCACTTCTAATGATGTCCCAAAAACCCTATTTTAACAGAAGTCTTTAAAGGTTTAGGAAGTGGGCCATTTTAATCACATTTTAAACTTTTTTTCACTTAGCTCTGACATACTGAAGTCTTTTTTCATTAAATAAGGGGCGAAAAGAAGGCGCAGTGGTGGAGTTGATCGTTCTGGGACTGGAAGGTTGGTGGTTCGATCCCGCTAGGGATTCTGGCGTTGTGGCCTTGGGTGAGCAACTTCACCCACATTGCCCAGTATGAATGTAAGTGACTGCTGGAGTGTGTTTGGTGGATGCGAGTGACTGGTGGGGGGTGTTTGGTGGATGCGTGTGACTGGTGGGGGGTGTTTGGTGGATGTGTGTGACTGGTGGAGTGTGTTTGGTGGATGCGAGTGACTGGTGGGGGGTGTTTGGTGGATGCGAGTGACTGGTGGCGGGTGTTTGGTGGATGCGAGTGACTGGTGGGGGGTGTTTGGTGGATGCGAGTGACTGGTGGGGGGAGTTTGGTGGATGCGAGTGACTGGTGGGGGGGGTGTTTGGTGGATGCGAGTGACTGGTGGGGGGTGTTTGGTGGATGCGAGTGACTGGTGGGGGGGTGTTTGGTGGATGCGAGTGACTGGGGGGGGGAGTTTGGTGGATGCGAGTGACTGGTGGGGGGTGTTTTGGTGGATGCGAGTGACTGGTGGGGGGTGTTTGGTGGATGCGAGTGACTGGTGGGGGGAGTTTGGTGGATGCGAGTGACTGGGTGGGGGGAGTTTGGTGGATGCGAGTGACTGGTGGGGGGTGTTTGGTGGATGCGAGTGACTGGTGGGGGGTGTTTGGTGTGGATGCGAGTGACTGGTGGGGAGTGTTTGGTGGATGCGAGTGACTGGTGGGGGGTGTTTTGGTGGATGCGAGTGACTGGTGTGGGGTGTTTGGTGGATGCGAGTGACTGGTGGGGGGGGGTGTTTGGTGGATGCGAGTGACTGTGGGGGAGTTGGTGGGATGGCGAGTGCTGGTGGGGAGTTTGGTGGATGCGAGTGACTGGTGGGGGAAGTTTCGTGGATGCGAGTGACTGGTGGTGGTGTTTGTGTGGATGCGAGTGACTGGTGGGTGGGGTGTTTGGTGGATGCGAGTGACTGGTTGGGGGGTGTTTGGTGGATGCGGTGACTGTGGGGGGTGTTTGGTGGATGCGTGACTGGTGGGTGGGGGGTGTTTGGTGATGCGAGTGACTGGTGGGGGTGGGTTGGTGGATGCGAGTGACTGGTGGGGTGGGGTGGTTTTGTGGATGCGAGTGACTGGTGGGGGGGTTTGGTGGATGACTGTGACTGGTGGGGGGTGTTTGGTGGAGCTGCGAGTTGGATCTGGTGTTGGTCGTGTGTTGGCTTTGGTTTATTTTGGTAGGACTTGCGGTTTCTTTTGTTTGTTGCTTACTTTTTTTTTTTTTTGTTGGTGCGTGATAGTGCCCTGTTTGTATTGTTTTTGGTGGATGCGAGTGACTGGTGGGGTGTTTGGTGGATTGCGAGTGACTGGTGGGGCATGTTTTGGTGGATGCGAGTGACTGTTTGGGGGAGTTTGGTGATGTGTGGTGACTGGTGGGGGTGTTTGGTGGATGTGAGTGACTGGTGGGTGTTTGGTGGGATTCGTGTGACTGGTGGAGTGTGTTTGGTAGATGGTGTGCTGGTGGGTGTGTTTGGTGGATGTGGTGTGACTGGTAGGGGTGTTTGGTGGATGTGATGTGACTGGTGGAGGCTGTGTTTTGGTGGATGCGTGTGACTGGTGGGGGTGTTTGGTGGATGCAGTGTACTGTGTGGGCTGTTTGGTGGATGCGAGTGACTGGTGGGGGTTGTTGGTGGATGCGATTGACTGTTGGGGGATTTTTGTTTGGTATGTTGTGAACTGGTGGAGTGTGTTTGGTGGATGTGTGGACTGGTAGGGGTGTTTGGTGGATGTGAGGACTGGTGGAGGTGTTTGTGGTGGATGCGTGTGACTGGTGGGGGGTGTTTGGTGGATGCGAGTGACTGGTGGGGGGTGTTTGGTGGATGCGAGTGACTGGTGGGGGGTGTTTGGTGGATGCGAGTGACTGTTGGGGGGAGTTTGGTGGAGGTGTGTGACTGGTGGGGGGTGTTTGGTGGATGCGAGTGACTGGTGGGGGGTTGTTTGGTGGATGCGAGTGACTGGTGGGGGTGTTTGGTGGATGCGAGTGACTGGTGGGGGGAGTTTGGTGGATGCGAGTGACTGGTGGGGGGTGTTTGGTGGATGCGAGTGACTGGTGGGGGGTGTTTGGTGGATGCGAGTGACTGGTGGGGGGTGTTTGGTGGATGCGAGTGACTGGTGGGGGGGAGTTGGTGGATGCGAGTGACTGGTGGGGGGTGTTTGGTGGATGCGAGTGACTGGTGGGGGGGTGTTTGGTGGATGCGAGTGACTGGTGGGGGGAGTTTGGTGGATGCGAGTGACTGGTGGGGGGAGTTTGTGGATGCGAGTGACTGGTGGGGGGTGTTTGTGGTGCGAGTGACTGGTGGGGGGTGTTTGGTGTGGATGTCGAGTGACTGGGTGGAGTGGTTTGGTGGATGCGATATGACTGGTGGGGGGTGTGTTTGGGTGGATGCGAGTGACTGGTGTGGGTGTTTGTTGGTCGATGACTGGTGGGGGGGGGTGTTTGGTGGATGCGAGTGACTGGTGGGGGGAGTTTGGTGGATGGCGATGACTGTGTGGGTAGTTTTGGTGGATGCGAGTGACTGGGTGGGGAGTTTGGTGGTGCGAGTGACTGGTGGGGGTGTTTGGTGGATGCGGTGACTGGTGGTGGTTTGGTGGATGCGAGTGACTGGTGGGGGGTGTTTGGTGATGCGAGTGACTGTTGGGGGGTGTTTGGTGGATGCGAGTGGACTGGTGGGGGGAGTTTGTGGATGCGAGTGACTGGTGGGGGGTGTTTGGTGGATGCGAGTGACTGGTGGGGGGTGGTTTGGTGGATGCGAGTGACTGGTTGGGGGGCGTTTGGTGGGTGGATGCGAGTGACTGGGGGTGGGGTGTTGGTGGATGGCGAGTGACTGGTGGGGCGTGTTTGGTGGATGCGAGTGACTGGTGGGGCGTGTTTGGTGGATGCGAGTGACTGGTGGGGGTTGTTTGGTGGATGCGAGTGACTGGTGGGGGGTTTTTGGTGGATGGCGAGTGACTGGTGGGGGGTGTTGGTGGATGCGAGTGACTGGTGGGGCATGTTTGGTGGATGCGAGTGACTGTTTGTTTGGGGGGAGTTTGGTGGTGTGTGTGACTGGTGGGGGGTGTTTGGTGGATGTGAGTGACTGGTGGGGGGGTGTTTGGTGGATGCGTGTGACTGGTGGAGTGTGTTTGGTAGATGTGTGTGACTGGTGGAGTGTGTTTGGTGGATGTGTGTGACTGGTAGGGGGTGTTTGGTGGATGTGAGTGACTGGTGAGTGTGTTTGGTGGATGCGTGTGACTGGTGGGGGGTGTTTGGTGGATGGCGAGTGACTGTGTTGGGGCATGTTTTGTGGATGCGAGTGACTGGTGGGGGGTGTTTGTTGGATGCGAGTGACTGTTGGGGGGAGTTTGGTGGATGTGTGTGACTGGTGGAGTGGTGTTTTGGTGGATGTGTGTGACTGGTAGGGGTGTTTTTGGTGGATGTGGTGACTGGTGTAGAGTGTGGTTTGGATGGATGCGTGTGACTGGTGGGGGTGTTTTGGTGGATGCGGAGTGACTGGTGGGGGTGTTTGGTGGATGCAGTGAACTGGTGGGGGTGTGGTTTGGTGGAGTGCGAGTGACTGTTGGGGGGAGTTTGGTGGATGTTTACTGTGTGGGGGGTTTTGGTGGATGTGAGTGACTGGTGGGGGGTGTTTGGTGGATGCGTTGTGACTGGTGGAGGTGTTTGGTAGATGTGTGGACTGGTGGAGTGTGTTTGGTGGATGTGTGTGCTGGTAGGGGTGTTTGGTGTATTGTGAGTGACTGGGGGGTGTTTGTGGATGCTGTTGCTGGTGGGGGTTTTGGTGGATGCGAGTGACTGGTGGGGGGTGGTTTGGTGGATGCGAGTGACTGGTGGGGGTGGTTGGTGGATGCGAGTGACTGGTGGGGCATGTTTGTGGATGCGAGTGACTGTTGGTGGAGTTTGTGGATGTGTGTGACTGGTGGGCTGGGTGTTTGGTGTATGTGAGTGACTGTTGGGGGGTGTTTGGTGGAGGCGTGTGACTGGTGGGGTGTGTTTGTGGATGTGTGTGACTGGTAGGGGGGTGTTTGGTGGATGTGAGTGACTGGTGGGGGGGTGTTTGGTGGATGCGTGTGACTGGGTAGGGGGTGTTTGGTGGATGTGAGTGACTGGTGGGGGGTTTTGGTGGATGTGTGTGACTGGTGGGGTGTGTTTGGTGGATGTGTGTGACTGGTAGGGGGTTGTGTTTGGTGGATGTGTGTGACTGGTAGGGGGGTGTTTGGTGGATGTGAGTGACTGGTGGGGGGTGTTTTGGTGGATGCGAGTGACTGTTGGGGGGGGAGTTTGGGTGGGATGTGTGTGACTGGTGGTGGGTGTTTGTGTGGATGTGAGTGACTGGTGGGGGGTTTGGTGGATGCGTAGTGACTGTGGGGTGTGTTTGGTGGATGGTGCTGTGACCTGGTAGGGGGTGTTTGGTGGAGGTGAGTGACATTGTGGGGGGTGTTTGGTGGAATGCTGTGTGACTGGTAGGGGGTGTTTGGTGGATGTGAGTGACTGGTGGGGGGTGTTGGGTAATAGAGATGCTGTCAGTGAACCTGGTAAGGTGGTGTTGGGTGGATGTGAAGTGACTGGTGGGGGGTGTTTGGGTGGATGTGAGTGACTGGTGGGGGGTGTTTGGTGGAATGCGTGTGACTGGTGGGGTGTTTGGTGGATGTGAGTGACCTGGTGGGGGAGTGTTTGGTGGATTCGAGTGACATGTTGGTGGGTGTGGTGGATGGCGAGTGACTGGTGGTTGTGTTTGGTGGATGGACGAGTGAGCTGGTGGTGGGTTAGTTTGGGGGATGGTTCGATGACTGGTGGGGTGTGTTGGGGATGCGAGTGACTGGTGGGGGATTTGGTGGGATGTGGTGACTGGTGGGGGGTTGTTTGGTGCATGTGATTGACTGGTGTGGGTGTTTGGGTGGATGCGTGTGACTGGTGGAAGGTGTGTTTGGTGGATGATGTTGTGACTGGTGGGGTGTGTTTTGGTGGATGCGTGTGACTGGTAGGGGGTGTTTTGGTGATGTGAGTGACTGGTGGGGTGGTGGGATTGCTGGTGATGCGTTGTGACTGGGTGGGGGGGTGTTTGGGGGGGATGTGAGTGACTGGTGTGTCATGTTTGAGTGCGATGCGGAGTGGCTGGTGGTGGGTGTTTGGTGGATCGAGTGACTGTTGGGGGGAGTTTGGTGATGTGTGTGACTGGTGGGGGTTTGGTGGATGGTGGTGACTGTAGGGGGGTTTTGGTGGATGCTGAGTGATGGTGAGTGTGTTTTGGTGGATGCGTGTGACTGGGGGGGGGGTGTTGGTGGATGTGAGTGACTGGTGGGGGGTGTTTGGTGGTGGATTGTATGACGTGTTTGTGTTTTGGTTATGCGTAGTGACTTTGTTTGGTGGATGGAGTATGGTGTGTTATGTTTGGTGACTGAGAAGTGACTGGTGGGGGTGTGTTTGGGGTGGATGCTGTGAGTGACTGGTGGGGAGTTGGGTGTTTGTGGATGCGTGTGACTGGGGGGTGTTGGGGTGAGTGACTGGTGGACTGTTTGGAGGAGTGTGATGTGTGGTGTTTGGTGGATGCGATGTGTACTTGAGGTAGTCTTCGTTGGTTGCGTTGACTCGTTGTGTTACTCTTGTGGAGACCAGTGAACTTTGTTTTGGCTGCATGTGACAGGGTGTGCTGGTTTTTGGTGTCTGTTTGGGTGTGTCTTTTTTTGCTGACTACTTTTTTTGTGTTTGTGCTGGTGCTGGTTTTGGTGTTTTTGGTGTTCTCGGGCGTGTTTGGTGGATTCTCTTGGAGTGACTGGTGGGTGTGTGTTGATGGAATGAGCGAGTGTGACTGGTGGTGTGGTGTGCGCGCTGTTTGGGTGGATGCGTAGTTGACGATGTTTGGGTGGTGTGAGTTTGGATGGATGTGCGATGTGACCTGGGTGTGTGGATGTTTTGGTGGTATTGCTGACTGTGTGGTGTTTTGGGTTGGATTGTGTGGAGTGTGGTTTGGTTTGGTGTGCGGTGTTGACTGGTATGGGGGTGTTTGGTGGATGCGGTGAGGACTGTGGGGGGGTTTGGTGGATGCGTGGTGCTGGTAGGGGGTGTTTGGTGGGATGTGGAGTGATGGTGGGGGTGTTTGTTGGGTGATGTTTGCTGTGGGGTGGTGTTTGATTATTGTGATGGACTGAGTGGTGTGTGTTGATGGTTGTGTGATGGTCGTTAGGTGTTTTGGTGGATGATGGTTGACCTGGTGGGGGGTGTTTGTGTTGAATGCGAGTTATGTGGGGGAGTTTTGGTGTCTGTGACTGGTGGGGGGTGTTTGGTGAATGAGAGTGACTGTGTGTTGTGGTTTGTTTGGTGGGATGTGTGTGACTGGTAGGGGGGTGTTTGGTGTTGGATTGACTGGTGGGGGGTGTTTGGTGGATGCGTGTGACTGGTAGGGGGTGTTTGGTGGATGTAGTGACTGGGTGGGTGGCAGTTTGGTGATGTAGTGACTGGTGGGGGGGGTTGTTTGTTGACTGGTGGGGGGTTTTTACGTGATGTGGGGCATGTGGTACTGTATGTTATTGGTGTATTTTGGTTCTGTGGTTTTGGTTGTTGTGCTTGGGGGGTGTTTGGTGGATGCGAGTGACCTGATCTCGGAAGATTGACTCGATTGATTTTTTTAATAAAAGTTTGCGAGGCCAAAAATAATTTCTTTATTTCCATGATGGTAGTAGCCGAGGAGCATTGTCCAACTTAGCTTGGTAAAAATACAAATTGTTTCAGAAAAAAAAACTTTAAAACTTTAACTTAAGTAAATGTTCTGAGTAAATGGAGCTACCCTCCTCTGGATTGGAGTCAACACAGCTTTCATAAAAGGGCACCATCCTCCTGTGTTGATCTTTATATGAGAAGTATATTATGTAGGAATAAACTCAAATATAATATAACTAACATTTCTCAGCAATATTGTATGTAGTCAATGATTTGTAAACAAGTGAGGCTCTGAGGCGGAGATCTCCTCCTTAGCCAATCATCGCTGACGAAGACTCTCGTTCTCATTGGAAGCGATGTTTCAAAATCCCACTTTTACAAAGAAATTTAAAATTTCGGTTGCGTTACTCTTTTGTTCAACTAAGGTTAAAAATTTGCATAGTTGGAGGCGGGACCTCGACTGAACCCCGCCCCCAGGTTTTCCCATCTTTTATGCCTGATCATCCGCTTTACTTTTCAAAGCTCTTTTACAGAAACCAGGTTGATTTTAGTTAGTTAATCTGAAAAATGTGATCGTAGAGAGGCAAAACATCTTTTTGTTTTATGTATCACCATTGTATTGTAGGTTTTATTATAGTTTTCAATTGACTGTACATTATGTTCCCCTCAGAAAAAAGCTAAAGTAATCTAGAGCGTTTTTTGCTTTGTATAGTTCAGATCAGAAGTACCTAGTAACTAAGTACTTGAGTAAATTTTGTTTATATACTTTGTTACTCCTACTCAAGTAAATAATTTGGGATTTACTTGTACGCTTACCTGAGTAAATGTTTTGGATACTCTACCCACCTCTGGTTACAGGTGTGTACATAAATCATAGGATAAATCAGTTTATAAAAAACAAATATGAGGTATTCCATTCAGAAAAAAAAACAACAAACAGAAAGGGAAAAAATGCCTACCGTACTTCCCAATCATTTGATGTTCTGCATTCATTACTCACACGAGAGCAGAGCATTTTTATATATCCTTTACACACGCACGCACGCACACACACACGCACACGCACACACACACACACACACACACACACACACACACACAAAAAGCACTTTCGTCCATGGTGAATATAGTTTTCGACCACCTCATCCCATTCTTGTATTTGTTGAGGATTTCGATTAAGCCGAGATCTATGGCTTTCTTAATAGAGGCCAAGACTACTTTAAAAAGGATCTCTGAAAATCCCTTAAAACAGACGAAAGGTCTGGGCAGCAGCCAGAAGACTCCAGTTCCTCTGCTCTCCAATGAGCCCACACTCGTGTAACACATGCAGAATGTGGCCTGCCATTGTCTCAGATAAATAAGCAGCGAGGTGTGGATTCTGTTGACCTTCTGGTTCCTATTTAGAGGGAATCTCTCAATGTTATCAGTAGTTATCGCCTATTGTATGAACAAGCCTTTATTTGTCTGCGTAACCGAGGTCAAGTCTTCCTAGGCCTTAATGAGGTCATGTATTGTCTGACCACATAAAGCCACGTTCTCAAGCTCACAGGAAACGGGAGGATTATACAACATCCTCTCACCTCTCTCCGTGTGTGTTTACACGACGGGAGTGAGTCATGGAGAATAATAGGGGACGATTCATTCACTCACTCACAGGTTTAAACGCAGGCACGTATGCACACGAATGCACACACAGACCTGGATTAAAAGTGATCGCGATGACGCACTAATGGATGAAATCTCTCCGTCATCTCTGAGTATGAAGAGGTGGCGCTGAGGAGGAAAATCAGAGAGAAAAGGTGTCGCTGCTTTTCTGTCGTCAGCAGAAGCTGGTTTCAGGTCAGGACGGCTGCGTCTGAGGAACGGTTGGATAACCCATCCTCGTCCTGTTTCTCCTGATTGGCCCCCAACTGCGCAGAGAGACCTGCTGTGGATCGCAGCCTCTCTTTGAAATGACAAAGTATTGATTGTAACAAACATCATCATTTAAAGTTTAGGATGGAAGAATTGAGTATTGATTTGTACGTGTTCAGTCTGTATTTACCCCAGTGGTGTGAAAAAGTGTTAGCACCCTTACTTACTTCTCTATCTAACTAATTTGACTCATTATTTCTCTAAGTAACTTACTTAGTTCAAAAGTTTTGGAAATAAGGTCTGAAGGTCCGTATCATTTGGAGTAAAAATACAGTAAAAAAAAAACTACATTACCCTTTGTGAAAAGGCTTTTTTTATTTTTAATAAAGGGCACAGTATATTAAAGGGCAGCTATTGTGCAAAATAAACTTTTGGAAGGTTTGAACACACATTTGAGCATAAACTTGAATGGAAACCTACTCATTAAAATACGTGAAGTCATTTTTTGTAAAATGGGGAAAATATTTTTGGATACATTTTGTAAAAAGTAGTCATTTGGGCAGTGTGTACTATAATAAATAGATACATGCTGATAATCTGATCACAACAATCTGTAATAGCTTCAAAAGTGTGTATTATTTAACATATCAATGAAAAATACAAACATCATCATTTAAAGTTTACGATGGAAGAGCTGATTGTTGATTTGTACGTGCTCATTCTGTATCTACCACAGTGGTGTGAAAAAGTGTTAGCACCCTTACTTACTTTTCTTTTTTAAACTACTTTACATTTACATTTATGCATTTGGCAGACACTTTTGTCCAAAGCGACTTACATTAGGGGAGAGTGTCAAATATCTCTGTTAATTATCAGTCAAAGTTAACACAAGTAGGCACATCATAAAGTTTTGGAATGAAGGTCTGTGTTATTAAGAGTAAAAATACATTAAATAAACTACAAAAGGTGTTTTTAAGAGCGTCACGGTGGCGCAGTGGGTAGCACGGTCGTCTAACAGCAAGAAGGTCGCTGGTTCGAGCCTCGGCTGGGTCGGTTGGTATCTCTGTGTGGAGTTCTCATGTTCTCCTCGTGATCGCGTGGGTTTACTCCGGGTGCTCCGGTTTCCCCCACAAGTCCAAAGACATGCGGAATAAGAGAATTGAGTAAGAACGATTATCCGTAGTGTTTGAGTGTGAATGAGTGTGTGTGAATGTTTCCCAGCGATGGGTTGCGGCTGGAAGGACATCCGCCGCAAAAAACATATGCCAGAAGAAGAGTTGGCGGTTCATTCCGCTGTGTGACCCCGAAAGGGCAGAAAGCGGACATGAATATGGATGGATGGATGGCAGTTTAATAAAGCGCAGTTATTGTGCAAAATAAACTCTTGGAAGGTTTGAACACGCATGAATTTGAGTGGGACCCTTCTCATTTAGTAATTTTTGTAAACTCGCGGATGTTTTCCGGAGCTCACAAAATTCAAAACTAAATTAAAAACTTATCTGCATATAAGCATAAACATAAAAAAAAGGTGGTTCAATGTACCTGTCTAAACCATCTTCGTCATTCATCGCACGCTGAAGCTGATGCTGATCACCTGTTTGTTGTTTGTTTGTCTGTTTGTTGTTTTGTTCTCAGGCTCCGTCTGGTGTTCTCATCGTCGATGGAATTCAATCGCATATAATCTTATATTCCTATGTGTTCTGAATAAAGACATAAACAGACTGTTGTAGTTGCTGCATCTTCAAAAATCTGTCATCCCTTTGAGAAGTTATAATTTGTTTTATAAATTCAATATGCAATAGATAAACAACTTCTAGATGTAAATAAAATCTAACATCTACACAGTAAACTCCAAAGTGTTAAATTGACTCTGTTCTGAGTCTATTTGGTCCTGCTCTATGGAGAGTTAAATTAACACTTACCCTTTCAACTTGAAATAAAATTAATTAAGGCAAACGTTGAGAGGGGAAAATAGAACACTATTTTATAGTGATTTTTTTTGGTTTGTTTAGATGATAACCTCATAGATGGTTTAACTCAGTTTGTACTCTATTCTGAAAATATTTGGTCTTAAGGTTAATTTTACTCTTATGATTTTACTCTGTAAAAAGAATCCTACACAAATAATGCTCTGAACTATCCAGCTGTCGTTCAAAACACACAGATTTGTGATGCAACTTGTAGATGTTTGAACAATGGTTTCAGGAAACACCTCAAACCTGATCTCGGAAGATTGACTCGATTGATTTTTTTAATAAAAGTTTGCGAGGCCAAAAATAATTTCTTTATTTCCATGATGGTAGTAGCCGAGGAGCATTGTCCAACTTAGCTTGGTAAAAATACAAATTGTATCAGAAAAAAAAAACTTTAAAACTTTAACTTAAGTAAATGTTCTGAGTAAATGGAGCTACCCTCCTCTGGATTGGAGTCAACACAGCTTTCATAAAAGGGCACTTTCCTCCTGTGTTGATCTTTATATGAGAAGTATATTATGTGGAATAAACTCAAATATAATATAACATTTCTCAGCAATATTGTATGTAGTCAATGATTTGTAAACAAGTGAGGCTCTGAGGCGGAGATCTCCTCCTTAGCCAATCATCGCTGACGAAGACTCTCGTTCTCATTGGAAGCGATGTTTCAAAATCCCACTTTTACAAAGAAATTTAAAATTTCGGTTGCGTTACTCTTTTGTTCAACTAAGGTTAAAAATTTGCATAGTTGGAGGCGGGACCTCGACTGAACCACGCCCCGAAGGTTTTCCCATCTTTTTTGGCTGATCATCCACTTTACTTTTCAAAGCTCTTTTACAGAAACCAGGTTGATTTTAGTTATCCACTTTTTTATTCTGTAAGCTCTTGGTTCAAAGTTCATGAACAGCTATTTATTATTCAAAACCATCCAAAACACCCATTGATAAACCATAACTATATCATTTTAATGATAATTAGCCTTAACAGATTATGGTTTTCAGCAAATCTCATCTCAATGAAAGAAAATGTGGCCAACTTCAGATAATAATAGTTAAATACATGTTTTAAAATCAATTTAGCGAAAAACTGCAGAAATTGTCAAAATTATGTCTAGCCTCCAATAAACTACATTGCCACTTATTTTTATTTCAGCATAGAGAACTCTGAGCTCTTTCAGATTAATACACTACTTAAAAAACATTAAAAGCTTACATCTCTCTTTCTTTTTATTTTTACAAAACTCAGGACCACATTTGCGTTCACCTGCAAATTTTTGTGGGTAAAAGAAGCTTTTGATGGTGAGAAGAAAAACAAAACAGGCGAAAGATCTAATTTAATAGTTGTTTATTTATCACAATTTCATTACAATCTTTAAATTCCAAAAAGTCTCCAGAGACCGAGAAGACCAGCAGAGTGATAGATTGAAAGGCATTCAGCTTCAAGGATCTGTTAGAAATTTGGGAGTTATTTATTGCAGATACAAAACAGTAAATGTGTTCATCGTGCTAAAATATTCACAGCTTTTTCAGACACGCATAAAAACCACGCAGCCAAATTAATTCGTTCATCTTAAATATTCTTCTTGAAGTTGAATCATATTGTGAAACTTTATAGAGGGCATTATAATAACGTTCAGTTTATTTAAGATCCAAGTTGTTAAAAAAAAAGTTATCAACCTGCAAAAAAAGCTCTTGGGTGACTTCTCTGATTGGCTGAACAATAATAAAAAAAAAAAGCATTAAATAAAACAAAACCAACAACATGAAACAATCCACTTTGGATTCTCTTTCAAAAATGAAAAGAACGGATTGATTTCGCAGACTAATTACACACTACATCTATAAAACAAACACACCTCAGGACGTAAAGGTGAATCATCTGCTACGGTTGAAATGAGACAGAAAACAACTGCACACCTGTCCTCTCTACAACACCATCCGGCGCCTTTAGAGAACACCTCCAATAATCTCAAACACCATCAGACTCCATTCTCTCAAAGGCTGCAACACTCGCGAGAAAGATAAAGGTTAATCCTGTTTTCCTTCTCTCCATTGTCGTGATCCCTCGTTCCACGCCACATAAACGAAGAGAGCCAGAACCACATGGACAGCAAGCACCGCCACGATGGCAGCATAGAAATAGCTGTCATTGCTGGAGTAACCCAGAGAGCCTGAGGAGAAAAGAGAGGGAGAGGGAGGAGAGGAGAGAAGAGACGAGCGATCAGTTACTCAGAACGAAGAGAGCTGGAGAGCATATATAACCTACCGCTCATCCTAGCGCCTTCCCGAGAACGATAAGAGACTTCGCGCGCGCTATATAAAGTACCGAGACATATAGATCAGCAGGCCTAGAACGATAGTCGAGCACTCTCCTCGAGCAATACCTCTCCTCTCTTCCTTTCCACTCGCCCTCTCTCTTCTTCTCGCCTTCTTCACTCAATCTATCTCTCTCCCTTGCCTAGCAACGCTATCTATCTCTTCTCTCCTCGCTCCATCCTCTCCTCGATTCAGGTCCTCTCCCTCGTCTCTCTCTGCTCTCCTCCTCTCCCTCCCTCTCCTCGCTCTCCTTTCTCCTCCCTCTCTTCCTCTTCTCTGCCTCTCTAAATAACTCTGCCTCTCCTATCAGTGACTCAGCCCGATAGTATATCTGAGAGCCGCTAGACAGAAAGCAAATGAAGATAAGGTGCCGAGAACCGATAATAGAGAGGAGATCGAGATCAAGCCCGAGCATAGATGAGTATTTACGATAACTAGAGGGAGAGGAGAGCAGAGAGAAGCACGAGAAGATGACGAGCAGGTACGAGAACTATAGAGATAGGAGAGTCAGAGAAAAGAATATGATATATTAAGTTACTATACACTATATATATATATTATAGCATGAGATAAATAAGATAGAATATATATAATTTACTATAACTAGATTATTATATCATATATAAATCAATATAATATATCTAATTTGACTATAACTTATATTTATCTTAATCAATATATAAATAAATATAATATATATAAGTTACTATAACTATATATATCTTATAGCATATATAAATAAATATAATATATATAATTTACTATAACTTTATATATTATTATATCATATATAAATCAATATAAGAATATCATTTCTATAACGTTGATATATATTATATCATATATAATAAATATTATTAATTATATACTTTACTATAACTAATAATTATATATTATATTCATATATAAATCAATATATATATATAATTTACTATAACTATATATATTATATCATATATACATAATATAATATATTATAATTTAGCTATAGCTATAGTTATATTATATCATATATAAATAATATCATATATAAATTACTTAACTATAGATATATTATATCAATATAAATAATATAATATATATCATTACTTAACTTTATAGAATATATTATATCATATATAAGATAAATATAAATATATATAAATTTACTATAAGCTTTATATATATTATTCATCTATAAATAAATATAACCTATATATAATTTACTAGAACTTTGTCTATATGATATTATAGCATAATAAATAAATATAATATATATATTTAGCTATAACTTTATATATATTAATCATATATAAATAAATATAATATAATAATGAACTATAACTTTTATAGCTATATTATATCATATGATAAATAAATATCATATATATAATTCTATAACTTATATATATTATATCATTCTATAAATAAAATAAGATATATAATTTACTATAACGTTATATATATATATCATATGATAAACTTAAATATACTCTATATAATTGACTATAACTTTATAATAATTATTATCCTCCTATCAATAATATAAATATATATAATTTCCTATAACTTGTATATATATATCGAGTCATATATAAATAAATATAATATATATAATTGACTATAACGATATATATATTAAATTCATATATAAATAAATATAAATAATAATTTTACTATAATATATATATATTATTCGTATAAATAAAATCATATAATATAATTTACTATAACTAGATATCTAGATGATAGTCTTTTAGTATATAAATAGTTAGATATATATATTTATTCAGAAAGATCTAGTATTATATATTAGTATAATATAAATAATATATATATATAATTATCAACATAATATATCTTATTATATCATTATAAATAAATATTATATATATAATTTAAAACATAATTCTATATATATATTAGTGAGTCAATATTATAATATATAAAAAGTTGAGAGTATATAATAATATTATTTATATACTTTTATTAAAATATTATATTATATATTATAACATAAGATATAAATAATATATATTATATATAACAAATATTAATATTATAAATACAATCATATAATATCTATAATTAGAGATTATTGTAAAATATTTATATTATTCAATGATAGAGTAAAAGAAAATAGATATATATAAAGATAGAGAGATGATTTAACATTTTATGTTTGGGCACCATCCATGTAAAATATTTAATCTATATTTTTTAACCAGTAACCTGTTGTTCTTTTCAATCAACACGATCCACGTTTTGTCTCGAAGCTTCCACATAAGAACCAATTACAAATAAATAAATTATTTAATCAAACACTTTATTCCACATTAATCTGACTGCGTATCCTCCTGCAAAAATAGCAAGTAAAGGTACTGGCCAAGCAAAAATACTCTTTTTTTTCTTTCTCTCTATCTCTCTCTCTCTCAATGTTTTGTTGTAATGTTGCGGCCCTTAATACTAAGTTGAGTTTTTAGGTGACAAATTTATCATCATGAGTGATGTCGCTTAACACTGAACAAGCTTATTGCTTTAAAATTTGCATTTGGGGATCTTAACGTCGCGCATGCGCAAAGTAACAAAAAAGAACGAGTCCGTCCTCTCAGCTGATGCTGCGTCACTCACCTGCGCCACAATTGATCCTGCATGATGAGTGACGTCATTCAGTTCAAGCTTAAGTATTGTCACATTTCCACCCAATTATTAAATGAAATAAGAAGGAATATACTCTCAACATTATCACCTAGACATCACATCCTCTTTCTGTTACACACGAGTACTTAGTACTTCTATATTATACGATTTTATTCACACTTGTTAAAAACCTTGTAATGTAACTCACCTTCAAAAAGAAGAGATTTTGAGGCAAAATAAAGGCCGATGGGAAGCGTTATCATCAGGAGGGTGAAGAACAATAGAGTCTTGAGCGCAGAGACAAGGGAGCCGTCGTTACTGCACGAACATAAAGAGGAAGAAAGAGATAAACCGACCGTAACAAACTCAGGGCAGCAGGAAAAGTGAAATGAAAGCGATCTCATTTTAAAGATGATTTAAGCATCTTAAGTAGTGATTTTTTCCTCTGAGGTCAGATCAGTTATACTACTATATATACTAGTATATATACTACAACTATAGGTCCAGCAGATTAAATGTCTTACCTTCTAAAATCCGCTACGGTCTCTGGCATGGATCCCACGTCTTTATTTTCAAAGTGTTGCATTTTTGTGTTTTTTCTTTGATCTAAACCAAGATAGATAATAAAACACACGTAATTCAACGCTGCGACATCTTGGATTGATGGTGCTTCCGGGTGGTTGTCACATGATGTGGGTGTAAGCGCTTTTGCACGTTTCCGCTAGATGGCGCCAGACAACTGCCGCTCGACTCCATCAATCAACGAGCAACAGGATTGGTTTTAATGGTCGATCGGGACCAGTTTGTGTCGGTTTCAAGAGTTCACCAGGTACGCGGTCATTTCTTCATTTCGGTTAAAAATGCGGCTTATAAAATACCTCCAACAATTAAAGTGAGTATTTAAGATTACTATTAAAAAACGGCTGGGTTACATGAGAAGGTCGGAAACATTGTGCGCAACATCCCATCTCTCCTCTCACTCTTTCTGTCCTCCATCTATCCTCTCGCTCTTTCTGTTCTCCATCTCTCCTCTCACTCTTTCTGTTCTCCATCTCTCCTGCTCAGCTTTTTGCTTCCCTCCATCTCTTCCTCTCGCTCTTTCTGTTTTCATCCTCCCCAAACTTCCTCTCCTCTCGCTCTTTCTGTCCTCCATCTCTCCTCTCGCTCTTTCTTGTCGCCCACTCTCCGCCTCTCTACTCTTTCTGTTCTCCATCTCTCCTCTCGCTCTTTCTGTCTCCATCTCTCCTCTCGCTCTTTCTGTTCCATCTCTCCGCTTATCTTTCTCCCTCTCTGCTCTTTCTGGTTCAGCATCTCTCCCTCTGCTCTTTCTGTTCTCCATCTCTCCCTCTCGCTCTTTCGTCCTCCCTCCCCTCGTCCTCTCCTCTTTCTGTTCTCCATCTCTCCTCTCCTCTTTCTGTTCTCCATCGCTGCCTCTCACCTTTCTTTCTCCATCTCTCCCTCTCCTGTTCTGTTCTCCAACTCTCCCTCTCACTCTTTCTGTCCTCCATCTCCTCCTCTCACTCTTTCCTCTGTTCTCCATCTCTTCCTCTCCTCGTTTTCCTGTTTCTCCATCTCTCCTCTCACTCTTTCTGTTCTCCATCTCTCCTCTCCACTTCTTTCTCCTCCTCTCCTCCCTCACTCGTTCTGCTCTCTCATCGCAGTCTCTCCTCTCGCTCTTCTCTGTTCTCCATCTCTCCTCTCACTACTTTCTGTCCTCCATCTCCTCTCACTCTTTCTTTTCTCCATCTCTCCTCTCACTCTTTCTGTCCTCCATCTCTCCTCTCACTCTTTCTGTTCTCCATCTCCTCTCTCACTCTTTCTGTTCTCCATCTCTCCTCTCACTCTTTCTCTCCTCCATCTCTCCCCTCCTCCTTTTTTCTGTTCCATCTCTCCTCTCATCTTTCCTGTCCTCCATCTCTCCTCTCACTCTTCTGTTCTCATCTCTCCTCTCACTCTTTCTGTCCCTCCATCGCTCCTCTCACCTCTTGTCGTTCTCTTCCCATCTCTCCTCTCGCTCTTTCTGTTCTCCATCTCTCCTCTCACTCTTTCTCTCCTCCATCTCTCCTCTCGCTCTTTCTGTTTTCCATCTCTCCTCTCGCTCTTTCTGTCCTCCATCTCTCCTCTCGCTCTTTCTGTTCTCCATCTCTCCTCTCGTCTCCTCTCTGTCTCTCTCATCGTCTCCCCTCTCGCTCTTTCTGTCCTCCATCTCTCCTCTCACTCTTTCTGTCTCTCTCCTCTCGCTCTTTCTGTTCTCCATCTCTCCTCTCGCTCTTTCTGTTCTCCATCTCTCCTCTCGCTCTTTCTGTTCTCCATCTCTCCTCTCGCTCTTTCTGTCCTCCATCTCTCCTCTCACTCTTTCTGTCCTCCATCTCTCCTCTCCTCTTTCTGTTCTCCATCTCTCCTCTCGCTCTTTCTGTCCTCCATCTCTCCTCTCGCTCTTTCTGTTCTCCATCTCTCCTCTCACTCTTTCTGTCCTCCATCTCTCCTCTCGCTCTTTCTGTTTTCCATCTCTCCTCTCGCTCTTTCTGTCCTCCATCTCTCCTCTCACTCTTTCTGTTCTCCATCTCTCCTCTCGCTCTTTCTGTTCTCCATCTCTCCTCTCACTCTTTCTGTTCTCCATCTCTCCTCTCACTCTTTCTGTTCTCCATCTCTCCTCTCACTCTTTCTTTCCTCCATCTCTCCTCTCACTCTTTCTCTCCTCCATCTCTCCTCTCCCTGTCCTCCTCTCTCTTCATTTGTTTCTCTCCTTATTTCGCTCAGCTCCTCTCCTCTCTTTCTCCATTTCTCTCACTTTTCTTCCATCTCTCCTCTCGGACTCTTTCTGTTCTCCATCTCTCCTCTCTCTCTTCTATTCTCCATCTTTGTCCCTCTATCTTCTTCCTCCATCCTCCTCTACTGTTCTCCATCTCTCTCCTCTCACTCTTTCTCGTTCTCTCATCCTCTCCTCTCTACTCTTTCTTTCTCCATCTCTCCTCCACGTCTGTCTGTCCTCTCTCTCTCTCTCCTCTCGCTCTTTTTTCTCCATCTCTCCTCTCACTCTTTCTGTCCTCCATCTACTCCTCTCATCGTCTCTTCCGTCGCTCCATCTCTCCTCTCTCTCTTTTCTGTCTCCATCTCATCTTCACTCTTTCTTTCTGCCTCATCTCTCCTCTCACTCCTTTACTGTCCTCATCTACTGATCCTCTCACTCTTTCATGTTTTCCTTCGCTCTCTCTTCGCGCTTCTCGTTCTCCCATCTTCCCTCCGCTCTTTCTGTTCTCCATCTCTCCTCTCCTCTTCTCTCCTCCATCTCCACTCCTCTCACTCTTTCTTTTCCATCTCTCCTTCCGCCTCTTCTGTCTTCCATTCTCTCCTCTTCCTCTTCTTTCTCCATCTTCCTCTCACGTCTTTCTGCTCCTCCCTCTCTCCTCTCCTCTCTCGCCCTTCTCTCTGTTTTCCGCTCTCCTCTCGCTCTTTCTGTCTCCATCTATCCTCTTCACTCTTTCTGTCTCCATCTCTCCTCTCACTCTTCTTCACAAAATCCCACTGTTCCTTCCATCTCTCCTCTCACTCTTTCTGTCCTCCATCTATCCTCTCACTCTTTCTGTTTTTCCATCTCTCCCTCGCTCTTTCTGTTCTCCAATCTCTTCTCTCCTCTCTCTTCTTTTCTGTTCTCCTCTCTCCCTCACGCTTTCTCGTCCTCCTCTCTCCATCTCTGCTTCTTTCTGTTTTCCTCCTCTCTCGCCTCTTTCTTGTCCCTCCATCTCGTCCTCTCCTCTTTCTGTTCTCCCATCATCCTCTCACTCCTGTTGTTTCTCTCTCTCATCGTCTTCCCTCGTCTCCTGCTCTCTTTTTTTTTCTGTTTTCCATCTCTCCCTCTCGCTCTTTCTTCCTCCATCTCTCCTCTCGCTCTTCTGTTCTCCATCTCATCCTCTCTATCTCTCTTTCTCTCCTCCTCTCTGCCTATCCCTTCTGTTTTCCATCTCTCCTCTCGCTCTTCTTTCCTCCATCGCCTCTCCGTCTCGCTCTTCTGTTTCCTCTCTCTCTCTCCTCTCCTCGCCTCTATTCTGCTCCTGTTCCTTTCCATCCCTCTCCTCTCAGCGTCTTCTCTCCTCCTCTACGCTCTTTCATTTCCATCCGCTTTTCGTTCTGGTCCTCCTCTCTCTCATTCTCTGCCTCCATCATCTCTTCTTCTGTTTCCCATACTCTCCTCTCGACTCTTTCGGTTCTCCTCAATCTCTCCTCTCACTCTTTCTCTCCTCTCCATCTCTCCTCTCACTCTTTCTGTTTCTCCATCTCTCTCTCTTCCATCCTTTCTGCCTCCATCGCTCCTCTCACTCTTTCTGTTCTCCATCTCTCCTCTCACCTCTTTCTTCTGTTCTCCATCTCTCCTCCTCTACCTTTCGTCTCTCCATCTCTCCTCTCACTCTTTCTGTCCTCCATCTCTCCTCTCGCTCTTTCTGTTCTCTTCTCCATCTCAATCTGCTTCTCCATCTCTCTTCCGTTCTCCTCTTCTCCATCTCTCTCACCTCTTTCTGTCCTTTCCATCTCTCCTCTCACTCTTTCTGTCTCCATCGTCTCCTCTCCCACCTTTCTGTTCTTCCATCTCTCCTCTCACTCTTTCTGTCTTCCTCCATCTCTTCTCTCACTCTCATTTCTCCTTCTTCCTGTTCTCCCATCTCTCCTCTCACTCTTTCTGTTCTCCATCTCTCCTCTCACTCTTTCTGTCCTCCCTCTCTCCTCTCACTCTTCTGTTTTCACTCTCCTCTCATGATTTCTGTGTCTCCATCTCCCTCTCACTCTCCTTTAAGCCTCTCTTCATTTCGTCCGCCATCTCTCCCACTCTTATCTCACTCTCTCTCACTCTCTGTTCTCCATCTCTCCTCTCACTCTTTCTGTTTCTCCATTCTCCTCTCGAACTTTCCTGTCCCTCCATCTATATTCTCTCACTCTTTCTGTCCTCCATCTATCCTCTCACTCTTTCTGTCCTCCCATGCTCATCCTCTCACTCTTCTGTTTCCATCTTCCTCTCACTCTTTTTTCTGTTCTCCATCTCTCCTCTCTGCTCTTTCCTGTTCTCCATCTCCCTCTCACATCTTTCTCTTCCTCCCTCTCCTCTCGCTCTTTCTGTTTTCCATCTCTCCTCTCGCTCTTTTCTGTCCTCCCCAATGATCTCGCTCCTCCTTCGCTCTTTCTGTTCTCCACTATCCTCTTCACTCTTTCTCTCCTCGTCTCTCTCCCTCGCGCTCTTTCTGTTTTCCATCTGCCTCTCGCTCTTTCTGTTGTCCTCCCATCTTCTCCTCGTCGCTCTTTCCTGCTTCCCTCCTCCTCCCCATCTCTCCTCGCCTCTCTCACCTCTCCTTGCCTCTTCGTCCTCCATCTCTCCTCATCCTTTTTCGCTTTTCCACTCTTCTCCTCTCGTCCGTCCATCTTCCTCTCCTCTTTCTGCCTCCATTTCCCCTTTTCTTCCCATCTCTCCTCTCGCTCTTTCTGTTCTCCGTCTCTCCTCTCGCTTTCTGTTCTCCATCTCTCCTCTCACTCTTTCTCTCCTCCACTCTCCTCCGCCCTCTTTCTGTTTCCATCTCCCTCTCACTCTTTCTCTGTCCGCCCATCTCTCCTCTCACATCTTTCCTGTTCTCCCATCTCTCTCTCCTCTTTCTGTTTTCCATCTCTCCTCTCGCTCTTTCTGTCCTCCATCTCTCCTCTCGCTCTTTCTGTTTTCCATCTCTCCTCTCGCTCTTTCTGTCCTCCTCTACTCTCTTCCTTCTCGCTCTTCTCCTGTCTCACATCTTTCCGTTCTCCATCTCTCTCTCCATCTCTCATCTTTTTCTTCTTTCATCTCTCCTCTCGACTCTTTCTTCTCCAGCTCTCCTCTCCTCTTTCTGTTTCTCATCTCTCCTCGCACTCTTTCTTCCCATCCTCCCATCTCTTCCTCTCGCTCTTTCTGTTTCTCCCATCTCTCTTCTCTCCTTTCTGTCCTCCATCTCTCCTCTCGCTCTTTCTGTTTCCATCTCCTCCTCACTCCTCTTTCTGTCTCCCATGCTCTCCTCTCACTCTTCTGTCCTCCATCTCTCTCTCCTCTTTTATTCCTCCATCTCTTCTCTCACTCTCACTCTTCTGGCCTCCATCTCTCCCTCACTCTTTCTGTTCTCCTCTCTCTCTCCTTGTCCATCTCTCCTCTCACTCTTTCTGTTCCCTACTCTCCTCTCTCCTCTTTCTGTTCTCATCTCTCCTCTACCTTTTCGTGTCTCCATCTCTCCTCTCACTCTTTCTCGCCTATCTCTCTGCTCCTTTTCCTTTCTCACTCTTTCGTCCTCACTCTTCTCCCTTCTCCACTCGCTTTTCTGTTTCTCCCCTTGTCTCCTTTCTTCCCATCTCTCCTTTACTCTTTCTGTTCTCCTCTCTCCTACTCATTTTCAACTTACTCCTCGCCTCATTTTTTTCTCTCTCTCTCCTCTCACTCTTTCTTGTCTCCATCTCTCCTACACGCTTCTGTGTTCTCCATCTCTCCTCTCACTCTTTCTGTTCTCCATCTCTCCTCTCACTCTTTCTGTCCTCCATCTCTCCTCTCACTCTTTCTGTTCTCCATCTCTCCTCTCACTCTTTCTGTTCTCCATCTCTCCTCTCACTCTTTCTTTTCTCCATCTCTCCTCTCACTCTTTCTTTTCTCCATCTCTCCTCTCATCTCTTTTCTGTCCTCCCATCTCTCCTCTCACTCTTTCTGTTCTCCATCTCTCCTCTCACTCTTTCTGTTCTCCATCTCTCCTCTCACTCTTTCTGTCCTCCATCTATTCTCTCACTCTTTCTGTCCTCCATCTCTCCTCTCACTCTTTCTGTCCTCCATCTATCCTCTCACTCTTTCTGTTTTCCATCTCTCCTCTCACTCTTTCTGTTCTCCATCTCTCCTCTCGCTCTTTCTGTTCTCCATCTCTCCTCTTCAACCTTTCTTTCTCTCCTCCATCTCTCACTCTCGCTCTTTCTGGTTTCCATCTCTCCTCTCGCTCTTTCTGTCCTCCATCTCTCCTCTCGCTCTTTCTGTTCTCCATCTCTCCTCTCACTCTTTCTGTCCTCCATCTCTCCTCTCGCTCTTTCTGTTTTCCATCTCTCCTCTCGCTCTTTCTGTCCTCCATCTCTCCTCTCGCTCTTTCTGTTCTCCATCTCTCCTCTCACTCTTTCTGTCCTCCATCTCTCCTCTCGCTCTTTCTGTTTTCCATCTCTCCTCTCGCTCTTTCTGTCCTCCATCTCTCCTCTCGCTCTTTCTGTTTTCCATCTCTCCTCTCGCTCTTTCTGTCCTCCATCTCTCCTCTCACTCTTTCTGTCCTCCATCTATCCTCTCACTCTTTCTGTTTTCCATCTCTCCTCTCACTCTTTCTGTTCTCCATCTCTCCTCTCTCCTCTTTCTGTTCTCCATCTCTCCTCTCCTCTTTCTCTCCTCCCTCTCTCCGCGCTCTTTCTGTTTTGCATCTCTGCTTCCCTCTCACTCTTTCTGTCCTCCATCTCTCCTCTCACTCTTTCTGTTCTCCATCTCTCCTCTCACTCTTTCTGTTCTCCATCTCTCCTCTCACTCTTTCTGTCCTCCATCTCTCCTCTCACTCTTTCTGTTCTCCATCTCTCCTCTCACTCTTTCTGTTCTCCATCTCTCCTCTCCTCCTTTCTGTTCTCCTCTCTCCTCCACGCTTTCTTTTCTTCTCCATCTTTTTTCCCCCTGCCTCTCACGCTTTACTGTCCTCCATCTCTCCTCTCACTCTTTCTGTCTCCATCTCTCCTCTCACTTCTTCTGTTCTCCATCTTCTCTGCACTCTTTCTTCCCCCTCTCTCCTCTCGCTCTTTCTGTTCTCCCTCTCTCCTCTTCTCTTTCTGTCCTCCATCTCTCCTCTCACTCTTTCTGTTCTCCATCTCTCCTCTCACTCTTTCTGTTCTCCATCTCTCCTCTCACTCTTTCTGTTCTCCATCTCTCCTCTCACTCTTTCTGTCCTCCATCTCTCCTCTCACTCTTTCTGTCCTCCATCTCTCCTCTCACTCTTTCTGGTTCTCCACTCTCCCTCTCACTCTTTCTGTTCTCCATCTCTCCTCTCGCTCTTTCTGTTCTCCATCTCTCCTCTCGCTCTTTCTGCCTCCATCCCCATCTCATGACCTCCGCTCCTCTCCGCTCTTTTCTCTCCTCCATCTCTCTTCTCACTTTTTCTGTTCTCCATCTCTCCTCTCACTCTTTCTGTTCTCCATCTCTCCTCTCGCTCTTTCTGTTTTCCATCTCTCCTCTCGCTCTTTCTGTTCTCCATCTCTCCTTTCACTCTTTCTGTTCTCCATCTCTCCTCTAACTCCATTTTTCACCTCTACTCTCATTTTATTTTTCTCCTCTCTCTCCTCTCTTTTTATTTTTTCTCTTATTTTCTTTTTCTTCTTTTCTCTCATTCTCTTCTGTCATTCTCTATTCTTCATCATCTCTATTTTTTTCTATTCTTCCTACTCTTCTCTCATCTTCTGTTTTCTTTGTCCTCTCTCCTTCTTTTTTCTTTCTCTTCACTTCTACTTCCTTCTCTCTCTTTTCTGTTTTCCATTCTCATTATCATCTCTCTTTCTTTCACTTTTTTCTCATCTATCTCCTTCTTCCGTTTTCCTTTCTCTTCTCTTTCTTTTCTCTTTCTTTTCTTTTGTCCATTCTCATCATCTTCTCTCCTTTTCATTTAATTAAAAAGTCTGATGCGATTGTAACATGTGATTTTTGATCGTACATACATGTACTTTATGTATTCAATCATATTTAGGTTTAAATAAAAAAAGTTATAATATAGAGAAA
Source organism: Danionella dracula (assembly GCA_900490495.1). NCBI lineage: Eukaryota > Metazoa > Chordata > Actinopteri > Cypriniformes > Danionidae > Danionella > Danionella dracula. Next base: position 277,422 of record UELW01000103.1, on the reverse strand, counting down.
TGCGGTATGAGAAAAGGCTACTTTTGCTAAATCCGAAACGTTCAGTAATAATATGCTAAATTTGGTAGTTTACAGATAGCCAAAGAAGTATTTGATTATTTTGTAAGCTTGCCCAAGACATGTTAGGTGATGAAGTTTCCACACCGACAGGCTGAATAACCAAAAACGTTTACCGCTGACCATCTGATTGATTCAGAGGAGAAATTAATGTAGTTTTTGTGGTTTGTTTCAGCCAAAATCAAGTTATTTGGAAACAACTCTTTTGGTGGAAGAGGGACACCTGCTTATGAACCCAAAACACTCTCCAGCCATCAAACAGATGATGAATTATCAATTTTTTTCTGAGCAGAGATGAGGGAAACTGGCCCAATAAAAGGCTGAAATTGTAACTGGTTTGTTTCGAGCGAGCGTGTGTATGAGGGTATTGTTGCGAGAGCAAACAAGACTGTCTGCGTACATGCACAAACAGATTTTACACGCAACGCTAATTTTTGCTCAGACAAAATACGTTTTCCTATGCGAGAAGAACCTTATATTCACAAAAAGTTACAAATGGTCTTTTTGCGTTCTCGAAATAGAACTTTGTACACAGAATTGTGACGCTAGAAAAACTCCATAGTCACGCGAGACACACTCAGTGACAAGGACGTGAGAATTGGTTTCAGTTTGTTTGCAAGTCGAGTTGAGCTTTACATAGCAGATGCATTTGTTTGTTTAAAAAAACTGAGTTTGTTTGAGAACATATTTTACTCCTCACTGGCCGATCCTGAGAGAAAACTAAGTTGGCGCTCAGAGAACATACAAACTTCATTCAAACCTCGGGTCGGCCGTAAACAGGTGACCCTTTAACCCTTGTATGGTGTTCGGGTCTGTGGGAAAAATTAAAGAAGCATTTATTTTTTGAAGCTGAGATTCACTGGGCTCGACTCATTTCCAGAGAAAAACATTTATCAGAACAGATTTTTTATGACCCCACTCGTACGCCCCCTACACATTTATATTACACACAAGGTGTTCGGGTCTACTGGAGCCGGGGCGTGTTAAAGTGTGAAAATGGTAGATTCTTTACGTTAATTCTGTCTTCCCACACAAACATAAATCACACATAAACATAACATTTTACATTTTAGAATAAAATTGTGTAATTGTGTGAATTAAAAGCGCCAAAATGCAATGGGTCCAGCAGAGCCACCAACCCTGCCAAAGTAACAATAATGAGAACACCACACATGGTTCAAATTCTGAAACGTGAAGATATCAGGTTAAAGAACAATAAATAAAGTATATTTGCTGTTTATATCACTTGTTTCTTGGCTAAAGGAAATATTGTTTAAGTTTTTAACATAAAATGTTTTGATTGGGTGAAATCCGCAAAAGGCAATGGGTCCACGAGACCCACAAACACCGCCTGAGTAACAATAATATGAACACCACACAAGGGCTACTCAAACACCGCCTGAGGAACAATAATATGAACACCACACAAGGGTTACTCAAACACCGCCTGAGTAACAATAATATGAACACCAACAAGGGTTATCAAACACCGCCTGAGTAACAATAATATGAACACCACACAAGGGTTACTCAAACACCGCCTGAGTAACAATAATATGAACACCACACAAGGGTTACTCAAACACCGCCTGAGTAACAATAATATGAACACCACACAAGGGTTACTCAAACACCCCTGAGTAACAAAAATATGAACACCACACAAGGGTTACTCAAACACCGCCTGAGTAACAATAATATGAACACCACACAAGGGTTACTCAAACACCGCCTGAGTAACAATAATATGAACACCACACAAGGGTTACTCAAACACCGCCTGAGTAACAATATGAACACCACACAAGGGTTACTCAAACACCCCTGAGTAACAATAATATGAACACCACACAAGGGTTACTCAAACACGCCTGAGTAACAATAATATGAACACCACACAAGGGTTACTCAAACACCGCCTGAGTAACAATAATATGAACACCACACAAGGGTTACTCAAACACCCCTGAGTAACAATAATATGAACACCACACAAGGGTTACTCAAACACCGCCTGAGTAACAATAATATGAACACCACACAAGGGTTACTCAAACACCGCCTGAGTAACAATAATATGAACACCACACAAGGGTTACTCAAACACCGCCTGAGTAACAATAATATGAACCACACACAAGGGTTACTCAAACACCGCCTGAGTAACAATAAATGAACACCCACAAGGGTTACTCAAACACCGCCTGAGTAACAATAATATGAACACCAACACAAGGGTTACTCAAACACCGCCTGAGTAACAATAATATGAACACCCACAAGGGTTACTCAAACACGCCTGAGTAACAATAATATGAACACCACACAAGGGTTACTCAAACACCGCCTGAGTAACAATAACATCAACACACAAGGGTTACTCAAACACCGCCTGAGTAACAATAATATGAACACCACACAAGGGTTACTCAAACACCGCCTGAGTAACAATAATATGAACACCACACAAGGGTTACTCAAACACCGCCTGAGTAACAATAACATGAACACCACACAAGGGTTACTCAAACACCGCCTGAGTAACAATAATATGAACACGCACAAGGGTTACTCAAACACCGCCTGAGTAACAATAATATGAACACCCACAAGGGTTACTCAAACACCGCCTGAGTAACAATAATATGAACACCGCACAGGGTTACTCAAACACCGCCTGAGTAACAATAATATGAACCACACAAGGGTTACTCAAACACCGCCTGAGTAACAATAATATGAACACCACAAGGGTTACTCAAACACCGCCTGAGTAACAATAATATGAACACACACAAGGGTTACTCAAACACCGCCTGAGTAACAATAATATGAACACCCACAAGGGTTACTCAAACACCGCCTGAGTAACAATAATATGAACACCGCACAAGGGTTACTCAAACAGCCTGAGTAACAATAAATGAACACCACACAAGGGTTACTCAAACACCGCCTGAGTAACAATAATATGAACACCACACAAGGGTTACTCAAAACACCGCCTGAGTAACAATAACATGAACACCAACAAGGTTACTCAAACACCGCCTGAGTAACAATAACATGAACACCACACAAGGAGTTACTCAACACCGCCTGAGTAACAATAATATGAACACCCACAAAGGGGTTACTCAAACACAGCCTGAGTAACATAATATGAAACACCACACAAGGGTTACTCAAACACCGCCTGAGTAACAATAATATGAACACCACACAAGGGTTACTCAAAAAACACCGCCTGAGTAACACTACTATGAACACCACACAAGGGTTACTCAACAACGCCTGAGGTAACAATAATATGAACACCACACAAGGGTTATACTCAAACACGCCCTGAGTAACAATAAGATGAACACCACACAAGGGTTACTCAAACCGCCTGAGTAACATAATATAGAACACCACACAAGGGTTACTCAAACAGCCGGCCTGAGTAACCAATAATATGAACACCACACAAGTGGTTACTAACGCCGCTGAGTAACAATAATATGAACACCACACAAGGGGTTACTCAAACACCAGCCTGAGTAACAATAACATGAACACCACACAAGGTTACTCCAACACAGCCTGAGTAACAATACTATGAAACACCACACAAGGGTTACTCAAAACACGCCTGCTCACTGAGTAACAATAACCAGTATGAACACCACACAAGGGTTACTCAAAAACCCGCCTGAGTAAACATAACATGAACACCACACAGGGTTTACTCAAACACCGCCTGAGTAACAATAATATGAAAACCACACAAGGGTTACTCAACACCGCCTGGGTAACAATAATATGAACACCACACCAGGGTTACTCAAACACCGCCTGAGTAACAATACTATGAACACCACACAAGGGTTACTCAAACACCACCTGAGTAACACTAATATGAACACCACAACAAGGGTTACTCAAACACCGCCTGAGTAACAATAATATGAACACCACACAAGGGTTACTCAAACACCGCCTGAAGTAACAATAATATGAACACCACACAAGGGTTACTCAAACACCGACCCTGAGTAACAATAATATGAACACCACACAAGGGTTACTCAAACACCGCCTGAGTAACAATAATATGAACACCACACAAGGGTTACTCAAACACCTGCCTGAGTAACAATAATAGGAAACCACACAAGGGTTACTCAAACAACCGCCTGAGTAACAATAATATGAACACCACACAAGGGTTACTCAAACACCCGCCTGAGTAACAATAAATGAACACCACACAAGGGTTACTCAAACACCGCCTGAAGTAACAATAATATGAACACCACACAAGGGTTACTCAAACACTCGCCTGAGTAACAATAATATGAACACCACACAAGGGTTACTCAAACACCGCCTGAGTAACAATAACATGAACCACCACACAAGGGTTACTCAAACACCGCCTGAGTAACAATAATATGAACACCACACAAGGGTTACTCAAACACCGCCTGAGTAACAATAATATGAACACCACACAAGGGTTACTCAAACACCGCCTGGAGTAACAATAATATGAACACCACCAAGGGTTACTCAAAACCACCGCCTAGTAACAATAATGAACACGCACAAGGGTTACTCAAACACCGCCTGAGTAACAATAATATGAACACCACACAAGGGTTACTCAAACACCGCCTGAGTAACAATAATATGAACACCACACAAGGGTTACTCAAACACCGCCTGAGTAACAATAATATGAACACCACACAAGGGTTACTCAAACACCGCCTGAGTAACAATAACATGAACACCACACAAGGGTTACTCAAACACCGCCTGAGTAACAATAATATGAACACCACACAAGGGTTACTCAAACACCGCCTGAGTAACAATAATATGAACACCACACAAGGGTTACTCAAACACCGCCTGAGTAACAATAATATGAACACCACACAAGGGTTACTCAAACACCGCCTGAGTAACAATAATATGAACACCACACAAGGGTTACTCAAACACCGCCTGAGTAACAATAATATGAACACCACACAAGGGTTACTCAAACACCGCCTGAGTAACAATAATAGAACACCACACAAGGGTTACTCAAACACCGCCTGAGTAACAATAATATGAACACACACAAGGGTTACTCAAACACCGCCTGAGTAACAATAATATGAACACCACACAAGGGTTACTCAAACACCGCCTGAGTAACAATAATATGAACACCACACAAGGGTTACTCAAACACCGCCTGAGTAACAATAATATGAACACCCCCCAAGGGTTACTCAAACCCCGCTGAGTAACAATAATATGAACACCACACAAGGGTTACTCAAACACCGCCTGAGTAACAATAATATGAACACACAAGGGTTACTCAAACACGCCTGAGTAACAATAATATGAACACCACACAAGGGTTACTCAAACACCGCCTGAGTAACAATAATATGAACACCACACAAGGGTTACTCAAACACCGCCTGAGTAACAATAATATGAACACCACACAAGGGTTACTCAAACACCGCCTGAGTAACAATAATATGAAACCACACAAGGGTTACTCAAACACCGCCCTGAGTAACAATAATATGAACACCACACAAGGGTTACTCAAACACCGCCTGAGTAACAATAATATGAACACCACACAAGGGTTACTCAACACACCTGAGTAACAATAATATGAACACCACACAAGGGTTACTCAAACACCGCCTGAGTAACAATAATATGAACACCACACAAGGGTTACTCAAACACCGCCTGAGTAACAAAATATGAACACCACACAAGGGTTACTCAAACACCGCCTGAGTAACAATAATATGAACACCACACAAGGGTTACTCAAACACCGCCTGAGTGAGTAACATAATATGAACACCACACAAGGGTTACTCAAACACCGCCTGAGTAACAATAATATGAACACCACACAAGGGTTACTCAAACACCGCCTGAGTAACAATAATATGAACACCACACAAGGGTTACTCAAACACCGCCTGAGTAACAATAATATGAACACACACAAGGGTTACTCAAACACCGCCTGAGTAACAATAATATGAACACCCACAAGGGTTACTCAAACACCGCCTGAGTAACAAAATGAACACCACACAAGGGTTACTCAAACACCGCCTGAGTAACAATAATATGAACACCACACAAGGGTTACTCAAACACCGCCTGAGTAACAATAATATGAACACCACACAAGGGTTACTCAAACACCGCCTGAGTAACAAAATATGAACACCACACAAGGGTTACTCAAACACCGCCTGAGTAACAATAATATGAACACCACACAAGGGTTACTCAAACACCGCCTGAGTAACAATAATATGAACACCACACAAGGGTTACTCAAACAGCCTGAGTAACAATAATATGAACACCACACAAGGGTTACTCAAACACGCCTGAGTAACAATAATATGAACACCACACAAGGGTTACTCAAACACCGCCTGAGTAACAATAATATGAACACCACACAAGGGTTACTCAAACACCGCCTGAGTAACAATAATATGAACACCACACAAGGGTTACTCAAACACCGCCTGAGTAACAATAATATGAACACCACACAAGGGTTACTCAAACACCGCCTGAGTAACAATAATATGAACACCACACAAGGGTTACTCAAACACCGCCTGAGTAACAATAATATGAACACCACACAAGGGTTACTCAAACACCGCCTGAGTAACAATAATATGAACACCACACAAGGGTTACTCAAACACCGCCTGAGTAACAATAATATGAACACCACACAAGGGTTACTCAAACACCGCCTGAGTAACAATAACATGAACACCACACAAGGGTTACTCAAACACCGCCTGAGTAACAATAATATGAACACCACACAAGGGTTACTCAAACACCGCCTGAGTAACAATAATATGAACACCACACAAGGGTTACTCAAACACCCCGAGTAACAATAATATGAACACCACACAAGGGTTACTCAAACACGCCTGAGTAACAATAATATGAACACCACACAAGGGTTACTCAAACACCGCCTGAGTAACAATAATATGAACACCACACAAGGGTTACTCAAACACCGCCTGAGTAACAATAATATGAACACCACACAAGGGTTACTCAAACACCGCCTGAGTAACAATAATATGAACCACCACAAGGGTTACTCAAACACCGCCTGAGTAACAATAATATGAACACCCACAAGGGTTACTCAAACACCGCCTGAGTAACAATAATATGAACACCACACAAGGGTTACTCAAACACCGCCTGAGTAACAATAATATGAACACCACACAAGGGTTACTCAAACACCGCCTGAGTAACAATAATATGAACACCACACAAGGGTTACTCAAACACCGCCTGAGTAACAATAATATGAACACCACACAAGGGTTACTCAAACACCGCCTGAGTAACAAATATGAACACCACACAAGGGTTACTCAAACACCGCCTGAGTAACAATAATATGAACACCACACAAGGGTTACTCAAACACCGCCTGAGTAACAATAATATGAACACCACACAAGGGTTACTCAAACACCGCCTGAGTAACAATAACATGAACACCACACAAGGGTTACTCAAACACCGCCTGAGTAACAATAATATGAACACCACACAAGGGTTACTCAAACACCGCCTGAGTAACAATAATATGAACACCACACAAGGGTTACTCAAACACCGCCTGAGTAACAATAATATGAACACCACACAAGGGTTACTCAAACACCGCCTGAGTAACAATAATATGAACACCACACAAGGGTTACTCAAACACCGCCTGAGTAACAATAATATGAACACCACACAATGGTTACTCAAACACGCCTGAGTAACAATAATATGAACACCACACAAGGGTTACTCAAACACCGCCTGAGTAACAATAATATGAACACCACACAAGGGTTACTCAAACACCGCCTGAGTAACAATAATATGAACACCACACAAGGGTTACTCAAACACCGCCTGAGTAACAATAACATGAACACCACACAAGGGTTACTCAAACACCGCCTGAGTAACAATAATATGAACACCACACAAGGGTTACTCAAACACCGCCTGAGTAACAATAAATGAACACCACACAAGGGTTACTCAAACACCGCCTGAGTAACAATAATATGAACACCACACAAGGGTTACTCAAACACCGCCTGAGAAAAAACATGAACACCACACAAGGGTTACTCAAACACCGCCTGAGTAACAATAATATGAACACCACACAAGGGTTACTCAAACACCGCCTGAGTAACAATAATATGAACACCACACAAGGGTTACTCAAACACCGCCTGAGTAACAATAATATGAACACCACACAAGGGTTACTCAAACACCGCCTGAGTAACAATAATATGAACACCACACAAGGGTTACTCAAACACCGCCTGAGTAACAATAATATGAACACCACACAAGGGTTACTCAAACACCGCCTGAGTAACAATAAATGAAACACACAAGGGTTACTCAAACACCGCCTGAGTAACAATAATATGAACACCACACAAGGGTTACTCAAACACCGCCTGAGTAACAATATATGAACACCACACAAGGGTTACTCAAACAGCCTGAGTAACAATAATATGAACACCACACAAGGGTTACTCAAACACGCCTGAGTAACAATAATATGAACACCACACAAGGGTTACTCAAACACCGCCTGAGTAACAATAATATGAACACCACACAAGGGTTACTCAAACACCCCTGAGTAACAATAATATGAACACCACACAAGGGTTACTCAAACACCGCCTGAGTAACAATAATATGAACACCACACAAGGGTTACTCAAACACCGCCTGAGTAACAATAATATGAACACCCACAAGGGTTACTCAAACACCGCCTGAGTAACAATAATATGAACACCACACAAGGGTTACTCAAACACCGCCTGAGTAACAATAATATGAACACCACACAAGGGTTACTCAAACACCGCCTGAGTAACAATAACATGAACACCACACAAGGGTTACTCAAACACCGCCTGAGTAACAATAATATGAACACCACACAAGGGTTACTCAAACACCGCCTGAGTAACAATAACATGAACACCACACAAGGGTTACTCAAACACCACCTGAGTAACAATAATATGAACACCACACAAGGGTTACTCAAAACCGCCTGAGTAACAATAATATGAACACCACACAAGGGTTACTCAAACACCGCCTGAGTAACAATAATATGAACACCACACAAGGGTTACTCAAACACCACCTGAGTAACAATAATATGAACACCACACAAGGGTTACTCAAACACCGCCTGAGTAACAATAATATGAACACCACAAGGGTTACTCAAACACCGCCTGAGTAACAATAATATGAACACCACACAAGGGTTACTCAAACACCACCTGAGTAACAATAATATGAACACCGCACAAGGGTTACTCAAACACCACCTGAGTAACAATAACATGAACACCACACAAGGGTTACTCAAACACCGCCTGAGTAACAATAATATGAACACCACACAAGGGTTACTCAAACACAGCCTGAGTAACAATAACATGAACACCACACAAGGGTTACTCAAACACCGCCTGAGTAACAATAATATGAACACCACACAAGGATTACTCAAACACCACCTGAGTAACAATAATATGAACACCACAAGGGTTACTCAAACACCACCTGAGTAACAATAACATGAACACCACACAAGGGTTACTCAAACACCGCCTGAGTAACAATAATATGAACACCACACAAGGGTTACTCAAACACAGCCTGAGTAACAATAACATGAACACCACACAAGGGTTACTCAAACACTGCCTGAGTAACAATAATATGAACACCACACAAGGGTTAACTGTGGCTCGTGTGGTTATTATTTTTCATGCACTATGCCAAATATTAAATACGAGGGTATGTTTATAGGCGTTTTAACACTGCTGTCCTGATCACACATGACCACAACCCAAACACATAATCACCCATGAGTGGTTTCTTTACTGCTGTGAATTGAAGCTCATAGATAATCTGCCCGCTCAAATTGAAGACCTGCGTGTCTCTAAAAGCCTTGACACTGCATGCAGTTACTCAGCTGGGCTTGAAAGCACACTTATGCCTGTGTTTCTTTCCATCTGTAGTAGATGCAGCAGTGTTGGAGCGTCAGGGTTAATACCTCCAGCAATTCTGTGTGAAAATTACAGCTCCAGAGAAGATTGTGCCAGGTCGTCATCGCCTGGCCCTTTCTGAGTCTGGACGAGTCATAAATCTCCCTCCAGGCGAAGAGCAAGAGTGTGTGCGGTGCGGATGAAGGTGCGTAATGTTGCTGGAGAGTTAAGAACGGCTGATTGATGTTTAGAGCAATGGCGGAGAGATAAAGAAGACAGGACTAAAAAAAGGACAAAGTTGAAGTTTAGTTCTCAGCATCAATGCAAGCAAACATCTCATGAAAAAATGCCCAGCTGTGAAGAGATACAGAATTAAACATCAGTAGTCATATATATAAACATCAGTCTTGCTTTCCTTTAATATTTTATACAAACATTACATAGACACTACCTTATACCAAATATGAATTTACACAAAAAATCAGTTCAGTTGCCATGGCATCCGTCATCGAGTGTAAGAATTCAAGAGCCCACCTTCAGCAGTGTTTTTTTTTTTCCTCCGGAGGAACATGATGTTACATCCTCAAACAGTCGGCTGATGGTGTCCAAAGCTTTTTAAATATGGAAATAAAAGTCGCACAAGAGGTTTCAGATTTGACCCGTAGTAGTGTTGACTGATATCTTGTGTGTGTCTTTTTGCCTGTTTCTTTTACAGAAAAAAAAAGAAAGAAATAAGCGTTTTCTTTGTCCCTTTTAGTTAGGGCTGCACAGATACCAGTTAATGAACTCGTACTTGCACCAGTAAATACACAACACAAACAACTGATACTTTCAGCTCTGAATGTCGCGTTCAGCTTTGTGGAAGTATTTCTAAAATAATGATGGCCGACCGCAAATGGTGCGCCATGAAAATATCAAGAGAACGCAGTGCTTAAAATACAAGTAATTTGATGAAACCTGTGAAACGTAAACACTCAAGCGAGCAAGAAAAGTTTGTGTCTCGAATATTTAACCTTTTAAGTTCTGAGGCGTTTTTAAGGGTTTCTGCAAGGACTTGACCTGCTTCATTTCACAGCTCACCACATTCACAATTAGCAGGATTTGGTTTCATTCCAAGAAGGCACTTAGCAGTTTTATAAAATACAGGTGAAAGCTTTTAAATTCACTCTATGCATTATCTGTGTTAAAAAGAAGCCATACTAAAGAAGACTTTTTGCCCCAATAATGAGTTTTTATATGTTTTGATCAAAAGTAGATTATTAAACTGGGGATCGTTTCAAATGTTTGCAGAATACCGGGGTAGAAACTAGTTTGATATGCAGTTGTTCGTAGAAACAAAGAAACTGCTAAAAAGGTTTATTGTATTGTCATTATTTGAAAATATATATATTACAATATATATATATATATATATATATATATATATATATATATATATATTTGGTATCTGTGCAACCCTATATTTGTACATTTTTATCTGAAATGTTTGCACGAATAAAAACAGAATTGATCTCAGCTTCTGTCCATCACAAAACACACTGACCCGAATCTTCGTCGGTTACAAGAATTGTAACGGGTTTGTTTATATGTGGGTTTTTTTTTGTATTTGCTAAAAAGGCTTTCATCAAATGCATTTGGACCTCCAGCACCACAGTACATGAGTCAGCGTCATCCCAAAAATGGCGTCAGATATGATGCACTGTCACCAACACAAAGCTTTGAAAGATACAGTTCTGATGCGGCAGGGCATCACAGAAAAGCTGCGCGAACAGGATGGAAGGGGTTTTAATTACAGAGCCATTTACTATACAAAACATGGGCATCCTTTTTGGATGTCATGTTTAGTTGCGAACTAATCAGAAAATAATTCACCCCCTTCTTGAAGATCAACACTAGCGATCTGAATCAACAAACCTGATGGATCCAGGGCTGGAAACGTGTATTAAGTTCCAAAGTTAGTCGGTTTTAACATTGGAGTGAATGAGAATCTGCTCACTTCTGGAGTCATTCTCGAGTGGCCGGTTGGGGAACTGCAGTTCAGTCATTTCGGCAATTACGCATCGAGAGGGAAAGCAGGAGGTTAATAGTTATAAATGTAAAAAGAGGAGGCTTATTGTTCCAAATGTACAAATATACGCTATTGCTAATAAGCTGCCACTCGTTTTAAGCGTATTCACAGAGTTCCTATTTGTGCTTAAATACACAAAAATCATCACCGCTGCAATCTTCCCTTTAACGTTTGTTTCTGGAGGTTTGTGATTTACACGTAATGCATTTAGAAATGTTCAAAGGTTTGAGCATGTAACAAATTTATAGAACAACAGATGTATAAATAATGCACAACGAAAGTTTCGGAGTTCAGTGTGCAATCACCTTAAGCCTTGATATTTCGCACAACAAAGCAAAGCGCTTTCATTAAAACAATACATTTTGTTTTCAGAGGAGAAGAAACTCTAGTTCCAGGCTCTTCATCACATGTGCACGTGAAGATCTGCTTCAAAGAGAAGTGTGTCTAGCAGCTGCAGAGCAGTAATGATGAAGAAAACAACGGTTCTTGAGCATTCTGTCATTTTTACAGTTGCATTTTTGACATTGTGTCCTGTTGTTGATGGGGTTTGATGTATTTGGTCCGTGTTGAGTTGTTTGGAGTGCACCAGGTCTCAGGCGCTAGCGTTCACACACATTTGCATGAGCTACACAAACAGAGCAGTCACTGCAGGCTGAACCGTGGCTTGACGAGAGTGAAAACAATGTGTTGTAACAACTCTGATGAAATGCCGGCGCAAGCCTCGATATCTGCTGTGATTATATGATTCTGTCAGGATTACAAAATAAGTCCTGATGCCACCCAACAACGATGGCTACACTCATAACTTTGGAATACATGTTAAAAATATGAGAATTTTACCTTGAAATTGGAGCAGACTTTAAGATGTTGGTGACAGTTTGCCCTTTGAAGCAAATCTCAATGATTAATAATGTAGCAAGATATAATATGTTAATATTTCTATGTAACTTATCCCTTATAGGACACCACACATAAACAAAATGCCATTTTGTTACGTGGTTTATACAAGTTTGGCTTAAAAATAAACAAAATTATTTTGAAATGAATGGAGATGAAGTTATTTTATCAGAAATATTGATCAAATTATGTTCAGGTTAGCTTTTATCGCCAAGTTCTTAAATTTGAGCATTTTTAAAGAGCTTAGAACGTATAACGTTATGCAATTCTCTTGATACCTAAGACCCTTTAAGCGTGATTAAATTATCTTTTTTTTAGGGGCTCCTTTTGTCTTTTTCATGATTTGTAATTCACAATGAACTCTTCCGGGCTTGGGAAAATAAAGCTTCCCAAAGCTTAATTCTCTTCCTGCTAAGCTTTAAAAACAACTACCGTATAATATTTGTGACTTAGAGGTGCAGTATGTAGTATTGTGGCCCAAACTGATGCTGATTAGATTATTTTTAGTGGCCATAATTAATAATGCAACCAAAAAAATGTACTGTCTGCCAAGGACTCTGCGTCTTCCTCTCCCCAGACGGCAGGTTGCCAGATCAACGTTACGTTATGCGCTATAAAGCAAGCGATGACACATGCGCAGAGCTTTTTGTACGTTATGGTTGTGCTTATGCTTTAGATGTGAAGGTTCACATAGTAGCAGAAGTGTACAGCTTACAGTTTAAGCTCAGTGTTTGTTTAAATGCGTTCAGCAATAACTGACAAAACAAGGATTTTGTCAGATGTATCAAATAAATATGTAACACGAACAGGGTTCTCAATTTAGTGTTGCAAGTAGTTTATTTTTCAGTGGTGTATATGAGATCAATACCATTTAATTAGCTACTTTGCCAAAGAAAATAATTACAATGGTGATTAAAATCGAATCGAAACTGTGTAAAGGATAAAAGAGAGCTTTGATCGAGAACAAAGTCTCAAAAACCTTTCATAGTTTGCTAATAACAGGTCAGCAGGTCTGTTAATACTTGCAATTAACAGCACACAAATGAGTAAAGGATAAATGAATATATTTTCGAGATTGCGTAATGTTAATCAATGATACAGAAAGGCAAGTTGTTCAAAGTAATTATTAGCTGTAGCACTTTCTGGCCTGGTGAAAAGAACTGTGGGTACTTCAACAACATTTTTTTAATCGTGATTTTTAGGTTTTCTTTCTTCAGACATAACTGTTCACAGTGCATGTGATCTGGCAACCACATTTAGGCTTAAGAGAACCAGAGAGAGCAAAACGTACATTTTTAAATGCAAATATTCTCTTTATACCAATACTTTCAGTGACATTGGTATTTGAACAGAACATAGTTCTATAATAAAACTCATACTGCACCTTTAAGTAACTATCCTGTTTCACACATTTACTCCATCATGCAGATTATGTGTTGATTTTATGTATCACTCCAATCAAGAAGAAGTCTTCCAGAGAAGAATTTTGCCCTTTATTTAAAGGGCACCTCAGATGCCTACTTCACACGAGCCGAGATGATTAGTGAGGGAATTTATGAAACATCTGTAACAAAGTAAATATATCACAATGTTTTTTAACACACTAATTCCCATGTCAAAATCACTTCAGTTACAAATCAGCCGTTTTGACACTTCTTTTAATAAAGCTGCTTAACCTGCCCAGTGTTCTGCTCTCCTCTGCCTTTACCAATCAGAAAGCTACTGCTTGGAATGTTGTTCTGGACCTGGGTGCTTTTATCGATGCGTAAGGTAGGGTTTGAGTCTTATATAATAAGCTTTATAATTGTTATAATAAAAATATAGCAAACCACGCTTCATGCCCAAGACCTAGAAGGTTTATTTGTTTCTCCAAGGAGTGGATATCCGAAAGAGCCATGTAAAGCAGAGTTTGTTTGAATCTGTCATCTGATTTTCTTTCTAAAATGGAAAAAGAAAACAAAACTGAATTATGAGCTTGCATCACTTTTTGTTCCGTAATTTCCCTTTTGGAAGTTTACAACGTCATTATAACGAACGACTTCAATGACAATAAGTTTTGTTGGAGAACCAGCAAGAAGACAGAGAAGGATGTCCCTGAATTTAATGTAAATAATTGTTTTTGGTTGAAGTTTTTGGTCGTTTTAAACACCGGTGGCTCTTTGGGGACAATCCCTCGGCTGTCTCCTCTCTGATGCGTGCGCATAGACGGCCATACATTTTGGCGAACACGGAGGATGGAATATTTAGACTAAAACTGCTTTTTAGCTTGTTGCCTATGTTACACAGATTACAAAGAGCTCTCATATGTTAATTATTAGCACCTATACCAGGAATTATTGAGCCAAGAAAAGCAAATCTTTGAATCTGAAGCTAGCTTTATTAAAATCTCACGTTCTGTGTCCGTCACATGTCTTGTTTTGTAGATTGTGATGAACAATCTTTTCAGAGCATCTCTCGAAGCCCATTGTCTTAAAAGTATTAGAAATTAAGCAAGAGTTCGTCTTTCACACTCAAAATAAATACACGTAAGCATCATTAAACTTCCAGGTCAATTTTGTTTCCCAAAAGTAAAAACTGAAAACAAAAAGTGATGCAAGCTCGTAATTCGTTTTTGCATTCATTTTGATCAAAAATTTAGAACACATTTTTCCTTGTTTTTTAAATAATTTTTTTAACAATTATTTTTGTTTGTAAATTGAAAATCAAATAATACATGGATTAATTTGCCCACCCTGATTTGTTCATCGTCTCCACTTGCTTTCCCTTTCACATCACAGAAGCGGATTCTGCTCCAGTAGCAGTTTTAGCAGTATGTGACGTGACCCCTAGCGCTTTGGCACTTATGGTACGGTGACACCTAGCACTTTGGCACGTCCTGCACGGGGCCGCTCCAGAGCGACTTTGTGCCAGACGTGCCAAACTGTGAGTGACTTCATGCCACACTGAAAGAGACTGAAAGAGACCTCTCCCAGGCGACCTTGTCACAGACCATCGAGTCAGATGCATGTCTTCCGGCCACCATCTGACGCCATGTCAGTAATCTATTCCTAATGTCTTTGTATTTTTTCTTTTACTATATTTATTCTCTTTTGAGAATCTTTTTTTTGTTCATTTTATACGGTTACTGAAAAGTGCCCTGGCCAGTCCATGAACCCTCTCTTTGCAGGTCACTCTTCTTTTATCCTGTGGCATCCGTCGCCAATAGATGGCGCCAGCAGCTGAAGCACTAGTTTGTGAAACTCATAATTTTCCCACCCCATGGGGTATTCAAGATATAAAACAGGGTAAAAAAATGTATTTAGCAAAGACTTGAATGAAAACTGGTATATTTAAGCAATGACGAAGGCTTTATTTTAGCTTTATTTTTTAATAGAATTAAATAACATTATAATCAAGTCAGCTAAAATAGATTGTTACTGGTTATGTTACTGGCAGTGCGGCAAGTCTCAATACTCTTTCAGTAATAATTATATTTATAGATCTCTAATTCACTTAATTGGAATGGGAGACATCTGAAAGTGTCTCTATGACTGGTTAAAATATTGTTATTACTCTTCAGAAAATGATTATATCTATCTTTAAATGTTTTTTTTTTTAGTTAGTCAAGTTTTGTCTGAATGAAAAAACAGCTGGCCATACATACTCTCTGTTTGTTCACACCTCCAACAGGACAGTTTTTAACATATAATTATAATAGATTTTTTTGAACGGAAACGTCACTTAACATGTTCAAAAGAGCGACAACACTATGATTCATAAGAAAAAAATAGTGTCAGATCAGAGCTGAGATGCATGCATTTGACCCTGGGACCAAAGGGACCGAAGTCTCTCACAGATTGGTACGTTTATCACAAATAAATAAATCCCTATCTGTCACATCACATGTGCTAAAACTGCACCGAGTAAACCATTCGTTAGCCTATAACTTAAATAATCAAGTTTTGAAAGACTTGCTTTACATTAACTTTACTTTGCTACTTCTTTTCACCAGAACCCTTCATTAGCTATTAAAAAGGAGAATTTCTGATCCTCATTGTTGTTGATCCATAATTGTGAGCACACAGCAGAAGTTATGATGACATCAAGGAATTTTCATTGCACCTCATTTCAAAGTGGTTATAAATATTTTATTATAATAGTTATATATTATTTATTTATATTAGTTATCGAAAAGCACACTAATAGGCAACACTCCTGTGCAAACACACGAAAACTGTTTTCAATCTGAGGTAGCCTTTAATAAATACTTAAAGCATTCGATTATGATTGCACCTGTAAATATGGTGATAATATTTCATCAAGTGATAGATCCTTTTGGCCATTTAGTATTGTATATCAACAATTAAAAATGACCAGATGTGTAATATATTCCTGTTACTTTTAACCAAAGTAGCTAATCTTCAACAACCAAAGTTATCACCAGCAGCTTTTTTTTTTCCTATAGTGTAAATAGCTTATTTATCCTCATTTGATAACAGGTTTCAGAAAACTGTGCCCTTTCTGTTTCATGAAGGCTTGCGCTATCCAGTACATAGCTTAAACCTTGTGTCTTTTTAAATCCCCTTACCGATTAAAATCATGCATCTGTGCATCAAACGATTGGTAAAATGTTACGATGCTAGAATTAGAATTTGCTTTCCACTGGTTTAGTAAAACAAAATGTTGATGAAAAAGAAATGTTCACTTCATCATATGTGCCTTTAGCCCATAGTGCAGGTATCAGACAAACAGGACTTGATCTACTTGAAAAGTGTCTGTGTTACGCCGCCCTTGTACACGTTAGCGTCTTTCACATTGTTATTTGTCCCCGCTGGTGACTGCTTACTCTTCACCGCATCAGTGTTGTACCTTGAGCTTTCTGTGAACAGTGTGCTCGGTGTACAGAGAGCTCGAAGAATCAGTTTGTACTCTTGCCTGAAGTTCTGGTTTAGCAAGCCATAGACAACAGCGTTAAGGCAGCTGTTGAAGTATGCCATGAAGTAGCTGGTCACAAACAGCCACTCAGGAACATTGGGTGCCACTTTTGCGGGGTTCACTGCAACCGCAAGACCGATTAAGTTCAGGGGAGCCCAGCACACTGCAAAAAGAACAAACACCACAAACATAGTCAGGAAGTTTTTCAGGTCCGCCGCTCGGACTTTAGGATTTGGCCTCACGCGACCTTTGACCCGAATCACCAGCGTCCATATGCGCAGATAGCAGAATGAAACCACCGCCAGTGGGACGAGAAAGTGAATCAGTACGACGCAGACTGTGTACGAAGAGCTTGCGGTCTGGGTGAACGTGCAGGAGTAGACGCGAGGGTCGTATTTTAAGGAACCCACGAGGAAGTTGGGTATGGTGGCGACCGCGGTGAGCATCCAGGTGAGCAGCAGATAGAGACAGGTGTTTCGCCGGGAGTACAGGCGGTCGTAACGGAGGCTGTGGCAGATGTAGCAGTAGCGGTTGATGGCGATCGCCGTGATGTTGAAGACTGAGCCGATCACACTCAAACCCATAACGAAGCCACTCAGCTGGCAGTGAAAGGAGCCCATTGTCCAGCCATTGTGGAACATCGCAAACAGAGCCAAGGGGTAGGGGTACAGTGCCACCACCAGGTCAGCAACAGAGAGACTCACCACAAAGATGTTACCTAGAGAAGAAAAAGACATTTATTTGTTCACACTCTCCTCTTAAAGCAAAGATTTTTGAGTTTCCAGCCAGCGTTTCTTCTGAAGAGAATTAGATGGCATTGTGAAAACAATGTCAGTGTTCACTCCATTGAATAGTATTAAAGTATCATTTTGGAACAACATGAAGGCAAAGGCAAATCAATCAAAATTTTGCATTGTTCCAGAAAGTACTGTGTGGACACAGGACATGAATTGTACAAATCACCATGTGTTGGATAAGATATAAAAAACATCCAACAATGCAAACTAAAAACTAATGTGTAACCCTGGTAGCCTAGCCGTCTCTTTCCATAAGGGCTTCCCGTCATAATGGCTTTTCCATGACTAAAAATTCACTATATACGAGTTTTATGCACCCTAAATCACAGCTCTTTCATTGGAGCTCAGAGTATGTCCTGGTTTATGTGAAAAGAGCTCAACTCTGCCCAACTGTATCACATCGCCATCGGTCTCTGTGGCCCTGTCAAGTCATATCACCAGCTCTCGTTGAAAATGAATGACTTCTGGTTGCTTTGTCTCTATAAATCGCTGTCAGGATGAACGGCCCTCGAGGGGGGACCAGGAATGAGCACACAGGATGTTTGTGCTTGTTTACCATATGAAGAACAACAACGGATGTCTTTGTCTTCGTTGCTAAACCCTTACTCACTTTGTTGTCATGACTCCTTGCTATTTGGATATGTGTGCCTCCTTTGCCATACACGTAATTCCATGTGACTTTTGTCTCATGCATACATTTTAAGTATTACAAAAGTAATCTTTAGTCTACTTGGGTGATATATTTCCTGCTGTGTGCGATTTCACACATAGCAAAGGTTTTCAATGTTTTGGAAATTCTGAGACATTAAAAGTGTTTCCATCAAGCACACCTGTCATTGATTTTGAACAAAGAACTCTTTAATTTTGACCTCTATGCAGAAAGTTTGTGGTCTAGCTTTCAAGACAATTTTTCAGTAGAGTTTGCATCTCGTTGTATGCTTGCTTGGAAGTCTTCCTGGTTCTATATTTTTGTTTTGTTGGTAGATATTTTTACGAGAGATTGGTGAGTACAGTCTCAGCTAGACTTGAACAAAGTTAAGGATAAGTTATGATTATAGTCAGTTGGATGATCAACCAATTACACCAAACAAGTTCTAATGAAACAGCTGTCTAGGAGACTTAAAACTGTGAAAGAAACAAACTCTGCTGGCAAGGTTGGCATGAGAAAGTATCTTGTAATGGTGAGATTGAGCACAGCAACAAGACACAACGTAGCTCTATCCAGACACGGTTATCAAAGCAAACAGGGCTTTCAAGACGTGTTCAATGGCTTAAAACTTTAGCACAGTATTGTACATTATTGTACAATACATTATTTCGCACAGTATTGTATACTCCTACCTTTGTCGACTGTGAGCTGGAGATCATGATCACTCCATAAGTGGGTATATAGTAGAATATTAGTGAATGTGTTAATTGACCTTTTCTCAATTTGTTGACTTCTTTTATTGATCAGCACAAAGGCGCAGTGGCTTGACTTTGGACTGCTGCCCAAGTTGAAAATTGTGAAATTTGAGAAGCATTCGCGCCACATCTACCAATCAGGAGCTCCCTATTGTAATTTTTTTTTATTAGAGGAAAGACATTTAAACATTCAATCATTTAGGAATCTATGTACTATTTTTATCAAGACAGAAACTAGAAGGCTCTTTCTTGGAAGTCAGCTAGTGAGGATGTTTGAGAACCTAGTAAGTAAAAAAAAATGTACTGCTCAATTCATGCACACCAGGCTGCAGGCATCTCTAGATTCTCTGGTAGACCGACCATTAACCCATCAACCATCAGCTTTCCAGAATAAACAACAGCAACATCAAGTCCACCATTTTTTTTTATTTTCAGCTCTGCATGAAGCTCCATTTTGTTTTATTTTCAGCTCCGCATGAAGCTCCATTTTTTTCCAGCTCTGCATGAAGCTCCTCCCCCATGTGAATCAAAAATTCATTTTCGAATGAAGTTAAGTGAATTTGAGATGGTCAAGTGGCCATGTCATCAGTAGAGCTATTTGTCAGCTCAATTTGCATTCAGTTTAAACACAGAGTGAAGCTTCTAAAACTAGTTTCTGTAAATTTGTCTACAACATGGTTCCATCCAGTCTTGGTCAAAACTGGAGTTGTTGATGAAGTCTGCATGGAATCGTGTGATATTGACCTGAATATTGTTCTGCTCTGACACCCCTGTTCTGTGATTTAAAACATTAAGTATGCATGAAGTCCTATACAGTACATGTTTATGGTATCTTATGGTACGTATCTCTCTGAGTTGTTGAGACCTCCACCTAAGTCCAAGACTTGTAGATCCTATGACGCCAACCTAGACTTTTTGTCAAGAACCGGATTGAAAAATCGAGGTGATCGGTAATTTACTGTCATCGGCCCCAAGATCTGGAACAACCTTCCCACTTAAGAGCTGACTCGTCTGTCTCAGTTTTTAAAATGGCTATAAACTCATCTGTTTTCTCTGTCTTGTAATATACCTTGTCCCTGGATGTCCCTGGATGGTGGAACAAACTCCTGATCCAGTCAGGAAAGCATCCACACTAAGCAACTGAAAACTCTTCTCTTCAGGAAACACCTACTATAAAAAAAAAAAACCTACCTTATTTTTTTCCTCCTCTGTCTTTATCTTCTTCCTCTACTCCCTCACTGCTTTGGTTTATTGATCAGTTGATACAATTTCTATCATGAGAAGCTACAATTTCTATCATGAGAAGCTGAGATAGACTTTAACGGTGTAACAGATTGCATATTGTCTCTCCCCTAATGTAAGTTGCTTTGGACAAAAGCGTCTGCCAAATGCATAAATGTAAATGTCAATAATCATGGATAGTTATTGCTCTTGGACTTCTGTCTTTGACAGATTTGATGGATAATCCTATCCTTTTTTTCATTTTTATAAAATTTTGAAATGGTTTGATTTACACAGCGCACATTTTTGGATCATTGCAACGTTGATTCACGAAGCTCCAGATCTGTATTCTTGTTGCTTCACAACCAGTTGCTGCAACTTGACATCTTTAAGACATCAAATGTGGACAGGTATGTAATTCCGCAGTAATGAAATAGACAGGAAACATATAAGAAGACGTTCTTTTTATGTGTGCGCTTGAGACGGAGGGAGTCTGCTTTAGAACTTGGTGGAGGACTGACAGAGTACAGACACCACTATGTCATTTATAACTGCATTACCGAAGCGATGTATTAACTGTTATCCCTGCAGAAAAACATTAGGACCTCTCACACTGTTCACTACACTCCAAACGATAAAGAAAAAATGACCCGCTGGCAGCCTCGTCTGGCTGTCTTTAAAAGCACAGTAATTCAACCTGATGGTTCATCTCAGGAACCGGCGAGACACATCGGCTTCTCGGAATATGACCTCACTGTGTGTGAAAAAATGAATCTCTGATTGATTTGACCCTATTTAAAAATCATTGAATGAATAAAAAGATTCTCGTTTCCACATTTTCAGTTATACTTTAACGCTCTGCAACACTGATCAGGTCAGACTTGGGTTATTAACCGTTTCCTCAGACCAACGCTCATTGTCGGTTTCTCTCCATCACTGCTCATCCTGTTCTTGCACCAAAGCTGAAAGTATTACGTGCTCAGAAATCTGAACAAGTTTGACAACTCATGAAGGTCGTGCTCACGACTCATGATTCAGACAGATATTGTGCCATTGATACAGATTTGTTTTACAGCACTATCAATGCTCAGACAAATGCAACATGTTGGTTAAAATGGCAGACGAATCACATTTCTTCAGTTACAATTGTTTTAGGTCTAATTAGGGTTTTTTGTTTGTGCAACACTTGTTCATCTTCAATAAACACTCTACACTGTTGTCCGACTAACAACATTTAAATGAAAATGTCATAGTAAAAAATGAATGATAGATTGTTACATTTGTCTAGGATTTATTAGATGGCACCGATATCTTTAATAACTAAACAGGGAATTAGTTTTCACAAGAAAATGAACATTCAAACACACATCTATTAAATAATCTTGTAAACAATCTTGTAAAAAATGCTAAACAAAACAATAGGGCATTGACAAGGGGAAGACAAAGGCCAAAATAATAATAATCCCACTTTTACCATCTAACATCTTTCCCTGTTTCTTTCTCTCTTTCTCTCTTTCTCTTTCTCTCTCCTCTCCCATCTGTCCCATCTTTCTCTCTCTCTCTCTCTCTCTCTCTCTCTCTCTCTCTGCCCTATCTTTCCGCTTCTCTCTCCTCCCTCTGTCAGTTCTCTCCGCATTCTCTCTCTTCTCTCTGTCAGTTCTCTCCGCATTCTCTCTCCTCCCTCTGTCAGTTCTCTCCGCATTCTCTCTCTTCTCTCTGTCAGTTCTCTCTTCTTTCTCTTTCTCCTCTCCCATCTGTCCCCCTCTCTCTCTCTCTCTCTCTCTCTTTCTGCTCTATCCTTCCCCTTCTCTCTCCTCCCTCTATCGTTCTCTCCGTGTTCTCTTTCTTCTCTCTTCCTCCCTCTCCTCTCTATTCTATTTTCTATCTCTCTCATCTCTGTACTTCACTTCACTGGTGTAACAAACCTTTTCTGTTTTTCTGCGGAACCAATCGGTGCTAAGTCAGGGGTGAGACTCTGTGTAATGACTCCGTTTTTCTTTCCCTTTAACAAACTAATGTATTATTTAGTTAAATCTGACTGTGTTTTAGCTTATTGCTTCAGCATTGACAAAAAGTATTTTTTTTAATAAAAAATGTATTTTTTTTTTAAACATCACTAATGTTATAGAATATTTAATCATTGTGATTAATTATCCAATAAGATTGAGTTTGAATGTCCTTAAGTTTACTTGGATGGAACAGGAAGTGACATAGAGGGGCGGGATTTATATGAAAGGAATCTGAGCCCTTCTGCTGAGAGAAGGGCTGCAAATTCTTTCTCTCCCCTTCTTCCTTTTCTCCTTTCTCTCTCCCTTCCTTCCTCTCCTTTTCTTTCCATGTTGCTTGCAATGTGATCACATTCTCCGTTGATATCAAGGTATGAGCTGAATCCATGTTTGAGGAAAGTAATAAACTGCTGTTTGCGATTGTGCTCATAAATCATGTCTCATGAGTATTTAATATTTCCATTACACTAACAAGAAGTTAAAAAAAGTAATATAAAACACCATAGCAAAAATTACTTATGCAAAAAAAAATAGCCAATATTTATAAATATTAGACTATAAAAAATTACTTGAAAATGTGAATAAGGCTTGGTTTAGGACCAGTTCTTAACAATGTGTCTGCAAAAAATCTGGGTATGCTAGGTGTATGAGGCCTGGCCTCTCGTTCAAAAAGAGAGAAACATCAGGGTGTTTACCATAGGTCTAAAATAAAATAAAAAATATACACTAAAGCAAGCTTTAGAAATTCTGCTGTACTTCTTCACTTCGAATGCCACCTGGAAACCTCTTTTTTACTGCTTTTTGCTTCCCTCGCGACCCGATTAGCAGATGAAGATGAAGAGGTGTGTTCGAATTATTGAGTACTGCTCCTTTAATTGTTCTGTTCTGCTAGTAGAATTTTTATGCTGTATGTTTTGTAAGTTTTAAGCTGTATTTTACATCAAATCTCTCCTCAGTGATTAAACTTGCCAGAACTACATTCACTAATTGTTATACAAACTTTCTCAGCTTTGAGGGTGAAGAGCACGTTAAATTCAGCCTTGATCAAACAGTGCGATTCAGACTCCGATCACATCTGCCAGGAGAGAACAGCCACACGCAAACACAGATCAATTTCAGCTGACTTTAAATCAATATCTTTTTCCCTGTGTCACTTTACGCATCAGACGCGATTCATCTAAAGATTTATTCTGAATCTAGAATGGCATTTTGACTACTGTCATGTCTTGCCAAACATTTCTCAAGCCAGAGACAGGAAGTGTGCTGTGATAAATACTTCACTCTCGCTATCAGTCTAGGACTCCAATAACCTGGAGCAGATTCAGATCTCTCTGCTCTAATTATCTACGTGTGTGTGTGCGTGCGCGTGTGTGTGTGTGTGTAAAGTACAAAAATATAAATAATGTTAGCCTTCAAACCAAGAAGAAAACCGGGGCCATACTCACGGTTAACACCCAGCTAGAACAACCTTTAAATACACCACCAAGAAAACTAAAATAAAGTTTACTAAAACATTCTCCAACTACTTCATGGTTCCATTCACAGCTCTTGGTTTCTTCTTCAATTAAAGCTCTATTTTTGCCCCCGTTTTTTGGATTCTAATCAGATTCTGCGATGTTGTAATTGTTTATCTCATTAAATTGTTTTTTTTTTCTTTATGGTAACATGAATAGAAAGAATCCTGAATTAGTGGAGGCTCTCTAATGCACTCAGAAATGGCTTTGGCTGTAACGACAGCGCTTGGCTCTTTGCTTTTTTTCTGTGTTTTTTTTTCTCGTGAGAGCCTTTAGATAACAGAATCTACTAAATGCAAATGTAGGTTTTGTGGAATCTAATGACTTTGAAATGCTGCAGAGTGCACTATATGTTAGGAAATGCACTCAACAAGATGCTCTGTGATGTATTATGTTCGCAACAAAAAATCCCCATGACAGCAGATTGCATATTTTATTCACATTACAAGTTCCTAGTTACTAATCCATTTCGAATATCAAATATAGTCTCCTTATCTCCTATAAAGCACAAAGTTATCATCAACCTCACATTTTGTTTTGTGAACAGTTTAGTGCTTTTGGACTCTATGCAAGGAAATCATGTTAGAACAGTCAAATTCCATTAGAACTTAAAAATAATAATAATGCCTTAAATTTATATAGCGCTTTTCTAGACACTCAAAGATGCTTTTCAATTATCAGAACATTATTCATTCACTCCACATTCACTCTCTGCTGGTGATAAGCTACCTTGGTAGCCCTCAGCTGCCCTGGAGCAGTCTGACAGAACGTGGATGCCATTCTGCGCCTACGCCCTCCTGACCACCAAACACCCTCCACCAGTCACTCTCATTCACCAGTCACACACATCCACCAAACACCCCCCACCAGTCACTCTCATTCACCAGTCACACACATCCACCAAACACCCCCCACCAGTCACACACATCCACCAAACACCCACCACCAGTCACACGCATCCACCAAACACCCCCCAACCAGTCACTCTCATTCACCAAACACCCCCCACCAGTCACTCACATCCACCAAACCACCCCCCCACCAGTCACACACATCCACCAAACACCCCCCACCAGTCACACACATCCACCAAACACACTCCACCAGTCACACTCATCCACCAAACACCCCCCACCAGTCACACACATCCACCAAACCACCCCCCACCAGTCACACACATCCACCAAACACACTCCACCAGTCACACACATCCACCAAACACACTCCACCAGTCACACGCATCCACCAAACACACCCCACCAGTCACTCTCCTCCACCAAACACACTCCACCAGTCACTCTCATCCACCAAACACTCCCCACCAGTCACTCTCCTCCACCAAACACACCCCACCAGTCACTCTCCTCCACCAAACACTCCCCACCAGTCACTCTCATCCACCAAACACACCCCACCAGTCACTCACATCCACCAAACACCCCCACCAGTCACACACATCCACCAAACACACTCCACCCAGTCACACTCATCCACCAAACACCCCCCCACCAGTCACACACATCCACCAGACACACCCCACCAGTCACACACATCCACCAAACACACCCACCAGTCACTCACATCCACCAAACACACCCACCAGTCACTCTCATCCACCAACACCCCCCACCAGTCACTCACATCCACCAAAACACCCCCCACCCAGTCACCTCTCATCCACCAAACACACCCACCAGTCACTCACATCCACCAAACACCCACCAGTCACACTCATCCACCAAACACACTCCACCAGTCACACTCATCCACCAACACCCCCCACCAGTCACTCACATCCACCAAACACCCCCCACCAGTCACTCTCATCCACCAAACACACCCCACCAGTCACTCTCATCCACCAAACACCCCCCACCAGTCACTCACATCCACCAAACACCCCCCACCAGTCACTCACATCCACCACACACCCCACCAGTCACTCTCATCCACCAAACACACCCCACCAGTCACTCACATCCACCAAACACACCCCACCAGTCACTCACATCCACCACACACCCACACCAGTCACTCTCATCCACCAAACACCCCCCACCAGTCACTCACATCCACCAAACACCCCCACCAGTCACTCTCATCCACCAAACACACCCCACCAGTCACTCACATCCACCAAACACACCCCACCAGTCACTCACATCCACCAAACACAACCCACCAGTCACACACATCCACCAAACACCCCCCACCAGTCACTCTCATCCACCAAACACCCCCCACCAGTCACTCTCATCCACCAAAACACCCCCACCAGTCACTCTCATCCACCCAAAGACACCCCACCAGTCACTCACATCCACCAAACACACCCCACCAGTCACTCACATCCACCAAACACAACCCACCAGTCACACACATCCACCAAACACCCCCCACCAGTCACACTCATCCACCAAACACCCCCACCAGTCACACACATCCACCAAACACACCCCACCAGTCACACACATCCACCAAACACACCCACCAGTCACACACATCCACCAAACACCCCCCACCAGTCACTCTCATCCACCAAACACCCCCCACCAGTCACTCACATCCACCAAACACCCCCCACCAGTCACTCTCATCCACCAAACACCCCCCACCAGTCACTCACATCCACCAAACACACCCCACCAGTCACTCTCATCCATACAATGGCTTGCCCAGGGCCACAACGGCAGAATGGCCCTAGCGGGATCGAACGACCAACCTTCCAGTTACAGAACGACCAACTCCACCACTGTGCCATCTTTCTGCCTTCAACTTGCAACCTTCTGGCTTGGAGGATCCAGTCAGGGAAGATTCCAGAATTGAAGCTTTAGGGGTGCTGACTCTCTAAAGAAACTATACCATATACTTTGCCATATACTTATACCACATACTAAAGCTCCTGATTAATGTAACTTTTTGTATATTTTTGACAGTTTTGTACTGTTACGCCGGAATTAAATACTGTCTTAAGATTACATAAGATTACTCAATTATGCATGAAACAATCTGAATATGACCTGAGGCATGTTTTTGATGAGGGAACACAAAAACATGAGAGCAATGTCTGAAAAGGCGAGTTTTAACATGATACAGCATCTTTAAGGAGATGCCTAATGATATACTTTTATTTTAAGGTAATATATTTTAAATATATCTAACACAATAAGCCAATGATGTACATAGACTAATAACAGTACAGTTAACATTTTGAGTTGCACAACAATTCTGTTCTATTTTGTGACTGTAATTTATAAGAGATGTACATTTATTGCAATCAAAACCCAGATACTGCCACATACAAATACACATGCTTCTGTTGCTCTCCTATTGTATAATTGCCTCCTCCTACTGTACTTTTCTTCCCTAAAATATTAATATATGGCTGTGGACTCTTCATCAGCTAACTATGTTAGCTCAGGTAACTCAAAACATGTCACAAACCTGCTGTAAAGGCAAGGCACCAGTTTTCTGACTGCTCCCCGGGCCCCGCAGCCATGGCTTCCCACTGCTCCAGCTGTGTGTTTACAGTGTGTTTGTTCGCTGCTGTGCGTTTACAGTGTGTTTGTTCGCTGCTGTGTGTTTACAGTGTGTTTGTTCGCTGCTGTGTGTTTACAGTGTGTTTGTTCGCTGCTGTGTGTTTACAGTGTGTTTGTTCGCTGCTGTGCGTTTACAGTGTGTTTGTTCGCTGCTGTGCGTTTACAGTGTGTTTGTTCGCTGCTGTGTGTTTACAGTGTGTTTGTTCGCTGCTGTGCGTTTACAGTGTGTTTGTTCGCTGCTGTGCGTTTACAGTGTGTTTGTTCGCTGCTGTGCGTTTACGGTGTGTTTGTTCGCTGCTGTGCGTTTACAGTGTGTTTGTTCGCTGCTGTGCGTTTACAGTGTGTTTGTTCGCTGCTGTGCATTTACGGTGTGTTTGTTCGCTGCTGTGTGTTTACGGTGTGTTTGTTCGCTGCTGTGTGTTTACAGTGTGTTTGTTCGCTGCTGTGCGTTTACGGTGTGTTTGTTCGCTGCTGTGCGTTTACGGTGTGTTTGTTCGCTGCTGTGTGTTTACAGTGTGTTTGTTCGCTGCTGTGCGTTTACAGTGTGTTTGTTCGCTGCTGTGCGTTTACAGTGTGTTTGTTCGCTGCTGTGTGTTTACAGTGTGTTTGTTTGCTGCTGTGTGTTTACAGTGTGTTTGTTCGCTGCTGTGCGTTTACAGTGTGTTTGTTCGCTGCTGTGTGTTTACGGTGTGTTTGTTCGCTGCTGTGTGTTTACGGTGTGTTTGTTCGCTGCTGTGTGTTTACGGTGTGTTTGTTCGCTGCTGTGCGTTTACGGTGTGTTTGTTCGCTGCTGTGTGTTTACGGTGTGTTTGTTCGCTGCTGTGCGTTTACAGTGTGTTTGTTCGCTGCTGTGTGTTTACAGTGTGTTTGTTCGCTGCTGTGCGTTTACAGTGTGTTTGTTCGCTGCTGTGTGTTTACGGTGTGTTTGTTCGCTGCTGTGCGTTTACGGTGTGTTTGTTCGCTGCTGTGCGTTTACAGTGTGTTTGTTCGCTGCTGTGCGTTTACAGTGTGTTTGTTCGCTGCTGTGCGTTTACAGTGTGTTTGTTCGCTGCTGTGCGTTTACAGTGTGTTTGTTCGCTGCTGTGCATTTACAGTGTGTTTGTTCGCTGCTGTGCGTTTACAGTGTGTTTGTTCGCTGCTGTGCATTTACGGTGTGTTTGTTCGCTGCTGTGTGTTTACAGTGTGTTTGTTTGCTGCTGTGTGTTTACAGTGTGTTTGTTCGCTGCTGTGCGTTTACAGTGTGTTTGTTCGCTGCTGT
The DNA here is from genome assembly GCA_900490495.1 of Danionella dracula. Classification (NCBI taxonomy): domain Eukaryota; kingdom Metazoa; phylum Chordata; class Actinopteri; order Cypriniformes; family Danionidae; genus Danionella; species Danionella dracula. Next base: position 247,614 of record UELW01000103.1, on the reverse strand, counting down.
GTGTTTACGGTGTGTTTGTTCGCTGCTGTGTGTTTATGGTGTGTTTGTTCGCTGCTGTGTGTTTACGGTGTGTTTGTTCGCTGCTGTGCGTTTACAGTGTGTTTGTTCGCTGCTGTGTGTTTACAGTGTGTTTGTTCGCTGCTGTGCGTTTACAGTGTGTTTGTTCGCTGCTGTGCGTTACAGTGTGTTTTGTTCGCTGCTGTGTGTTTACAGTGTGTTTTGTTCGCTGCTGTGCATTTACGGTGTGTTTGTTCGCTGCTGTGCGTTTACAGTGTGGTTGTTCGCTGCTGTGTGTTTACAGTGTGTTTGTTCGCTGCTGTGCGTTACAGTGTGTTTGTTCGCTGCTGTGCGTTTACAGTGTGTTTGTTCGCTGCTGTGTGTTTACAGTGTGTTTGTTCGCTGCTGTGTGTTTACAGTGTGTTTGTTCGCTGCTGTGCGTTTACAGTGTGTTTGTTCGCTGCTGTGTGTTTACAGTGTGTTTGTTCGCTGCTGTGTGTTTACGGTGTGTTTGTTCGCTGCTGTGTGTTTACGGTGTGTTTGTTCGCTGCTGTGCGTTTACAGTGTGTTTGTTCGCTGCTGTGTGTTTACAGTGTGTTTGTTCGCTGCTGTGCGTTTACAGTGTGTTTGTTCGCTGCTGTGCGTTTACAGTGTGTTTGTTCGCTGCTGTGCGTTTACATTGTGTTTGTTCGCTGCTGTGCGTTTACAGTGTGTTTGTTCGCTGCTGTGTGTTTACGGTGGTGTTTGTTCGGCTGCTGTGTGTTTACGGTGTGTTTGTTCGCTGCTGTGTGTTTACAGTGTGTTTGTTCGCTGCTGTGCGTTACAGTGTGTTTGTTCGCTGCTGTGTGTTTACGGTGTGTTTGTTCGCTGCTGTGTGTTTACGGTGTGTTTGTTCGCTGCTGTGTGTTTACAGTGTGTTTGTTCGCTGCTGTGTGTTTACGGTGTGTTTGTTCGCTGCTGTGTGTTTACAGTGTGTTTGTTCGCTGCTGTGTGTTTACAGTGTGTTTGTTCGCTGCTGTGTGTTTACGGTGTGTTTGTTCGCTGCTGTGTGTTTACAGTGTGTTTGTTCGCTGCTGTGTGTTTACAGTGTGTTTGTTCGCTGCTGTGCGTTTACAGTGTGTTTGTTCGCTGCTGTGCGTTTACAGTGTGTTTGTTCGCTGCTGTGTGTTTACGGTGTGTTTGTTCGCTGCTGTGTGTTTACAGTGTGTTTGTTCGCTGCTGTGTGTTTACAGTGTGTTTGTTCGCTGCTGTGTGTTTACAGTGTGTTTGTTCGCTGTGTGTTACAGTGTGTTTGTTCGCTGCTGTGTGTTTACAGTGTGTTTGTTCGCTGCTGTGTGTTTACGGTGTGTTTGTTCGCTGCTGTGTGTTTACGGTGTGTTTGTTCGCTGCTGTGTGTTTACAGTGTGTTTGTTCGCTGCTGTGTGTTTACACTGGGGCCCAACTCCTGAGTGTGGGTCACTGCATATCTGGCCTTCTGGTAATTTTCACTATATTAGGTTAATCATTCAATTAACATTAACAACGTTTGGGAGGAGCTTAGCTGATAATTGACCGTCTGATCATATGGTCCCACCACTCTGTTACATACCCAGTATATAAGACGTGACCTAAGAGAACATCAAACTATTCCTCCATCCACCCCTTCGCCATTCTTCATGTGGGTGAAATGGCTTCCCCAATGGCAGAATGGACATGGGGATCGATCCCTCCACCAACCCTCCGGTTCCAGGACTATCAACTCCACCACCTTTCCAATACTTTCAATGTTAAAAACGCATACCATACTGCCAATACAACTTTCACTGTGGCTCACGCTCAAAGTGAGGTTAAGATATACACAGAGGTGGAACGTCTAGCTACCAGAGGTGAGTAGGTTCATATAAAAGACCATCTTTACAGCTAAAATACATCTCTTGGCTCCATTAGGTTTTTTACCATATATTGTCATTCACCAGAGCTAAATTTCTGATCCACCAAGTCTGTTTCCTTTGTTTGCCACACAGGTGCTAAATGGTGTGCAAAATAAATCTAGGTTTAATGATTCCTATTTATAGCAAAACAAGTTTTAATGACTTAATTTAAGAAACAAATAGTCATTGCAAAAATAATTTAAGAGAAATAAATGCCTCTTACAAAGTTTTTTTTTTACTTTCCAGTAGAGCAGTGTTTCTCAATTATTTTCTGTCGCACCCCCCTAGGAAGAAGAAAAAAACATCACAGACCCCCCACGCAACTATAAATAATATTATTTGTCTTTAAATTTGTTATAAGAACACCTCTGCATAACACAGTATCCTTATTAACGTATAAGAGAGAAAAGAAACAAATATGGAGCAACTTACAACAAAGAATAGCTTTATTAACTGTAGCAGAAAAGATTTAAGGTGCATCTGAAATGTACAAAAACATTAAATCCTTAATAAAACATTGTTTGACTGATCGTGATTGCTGGCAATATTCGACACGTTTTCGCTGAAAAAACTCAGGTGGCTTTTCAGCGTGATTGGGGTGTAACGTCTTTAAGTGACGCCTTCGTTTATTTGGCTTCATGCTGTCCGCTGCCAACATTTTTAGACTCAGTAAGCACACCTGTCTCTCCTCGTCTCTCCTCGTCTCCCACCGGAGTCACAGTGAAGCCAAGCGCTACATACGCGTCGTATTTCCTTGTCTTCACTTTCGGGAGACTTTTGCTTTTCTCTTTATCTCCGCCTGTCTTCTACGCTTCGTGTCTACACTTCATACTCTGCCAATGAGAGCGCCACTGCCCCGTAATGTAGGAGAGTGGTATTTCACTTTATTCTAGAACAGTAAAAAAAAAAGAAATAAAAAAAAGCATGTTTCCTGAGGGCAAATGCGCCCCCCTTGACGGAGCTGCAGTAGAGACAGTTATCCAAACAGGAAACCGCTGAATACCGAAACTTTGAATTCTGCTAAACCTATGTGTGACATCACGCTCACTATGTACCATATACACTATGTGTATATGTACAGTGTACATCCTTAAAACATGTCCACATCCCCCAAATGAGAGTTTTTACCATGTACCAAAAAATACAAAAAACATTTTTTTTGACTGAAACTTCCTGTGTCACGTTCGAGACAGCCATAAGATTAAAATCACATCATGCAAAACAGGCAGAATAGGAGCCTTTCTAAATAACAATTAAACTGGTTTGAGTTTCATCACAATAATAAAAAACGTGAATAAATTTAAATAATATCCAAATTATTTTGTAAGACTGTTATGTAAGCATTATTATGTACAACTGTGGGCTTTTTTCAAGAAAGCGCTCCCTCAAGGTTGGAATATCTTTTCATCTGAAACATTTTCAATGGTGCGCTCAAATGCCTCGGCCTTCTGATTATCCTCTGCAGCTCATCACCGAGATTATCCTTAAACTGAACTCAAATCAGACCTAAGGCTCCATTAAACGCATTGTTGAAATCGTATGGAGATGGATGGATCCTGGCATCAACGTCAAATCGGTCATGCAGGTCACCGTGGAGTCCTTCAGTCTGACATTAACATGACATTTAGATGGAGACCAGCCAAAGAACAGAAAAGAATCTGAGAAAAACGAATTAGGTTTTCAACCTTTTTCTATGGAAAGCTAATTTTCTTTCAACTATGAAGAAAGATTTAGTCGCGGTCACTTGTTGGGATTAGCTGGGTTTTAGATAATCTACCGTCCTAGTCTTTAAATCTACACATCCCAAACAGACCCCACAGGAGCCAATCTGAGTCGAACCTTTAGGGATCTGTATTTCAACACACAGTTCATGAGAGATAAGGTATGCATGCCAATCCTTCCCTTTATCACCAACCTCCAGCTTGATTGTAGATGGGTCCACTCTTGTGTTTTATCCCCATCAATGCAGAAGGACATAAAGACCGTGTTATAACGTCAGGCTCATTTTATCAAGCCTCATACATCATGTTTAGGAGAGTAAGAGAGTGGGATTCATTTGGTTGGTGGTTCAGACCAGGACACTTCCTGGGTCTGAAGCTCTGCCTGAGGTTCATTATAAATCAGCATGATTTATCAGGATTGAACGGCTAGCAAGCTTCCTTTCTCACAACTTGAGAAATTCTTATCAAGGACATGTGTTCCGCGAGTCTGAATCATGATTAAATGGTGGAGTGTGCGAACGAGTAATGAGGAAGACACATAGTGTCACTTTCCCCTTAGCCCTTAGTTCTTCCCCTCTGTTGTGCGTGGTCATGTGACATAAACCTATGTCTTTTTTGTATTAAGTGGTGAATCTCCCTCCAAACAGATGGTACACCATGGATCCAAACGGCCAAGATGGTACAGGACTGTTCTAAAACGAAGGAATATGTGGTAAGTGATGAATGGTTTATGAAATGTACGTGTTACGAATGTTTATTTTTGTGAGTTTTTAAAATGAACAGTGGGCGCATAAAGAAAGATCAAAATCAAATCAATATTTGGTGTTGCTTTTGCCTTCAAGACAGCATCAATTCTTCGAGGTACGCTTGCACAAAGTCAGGATCAGAGTCAGGTGTACGACCAACCATTCAGGTTCTGATAATCAGTGTCACAGTTATGAACTGAAAAAGACCCAGCTGTGTAGAAGGCTTAAAATGGAATGAGGAGCTGCGATTGGCGGCCAGTGAGGAGAGGTGGAGAAGAGTATTATGTCACTCAAAATTACACGCGTGACCACTGAGGGCACTACAGTTCAGGGTACACTACAAAAACATAATCTAAGTAAAGCTGAAATTATGTCTTAAAACTAGGATGTTTTTTCTTTAAGTTCCTCCATGTGTGAAGAGAATATTTTTTGAAATGTGGGAAGTTTTTTTTCTCGATTGACTTTTTTTATATTTAGACACTCAAAACTTTTAAGCTCTCGCGGGCCACATTAGATTACATGGCGGGCCACGTCTGGCCCGCGGGCCTTGAGTTTGACACATGTGATCTAAACCATTCACCGAAAACTTGTATGTAAGTATTTCACTATAAAAAACATCACAACTATTCTCCTCATCACATTGCAACCAAAACTAAGAATTTAACTTAAACGTTTTATGGTTCAGGTTGATGAGCTTAGTGTTAATTTAACTCTATTTAGAGTAGGACCAAATAGACTCAGAGCATTGTCAATTTAACACTCTACTGTGCATTAGGATTGCTTTGTAATAATTAGTTAAACTCTATTTACAGCTCGTTATCTTAAAGAAACTCACAGATTCAGAGAAGACCGCAAGCCTAATCTGATTATTCTTAAGAATGTAACAGGAAATGAAACGTCTCCGCGAACTGTTTCACGAGTCAGTGTTTCCATACATCAGGAATCAACATCAGTCACCCACCTCAGAGGCACAGCTGATTTATTATGTAAGAGCACGGCTGGTGTTCCCTGTAGCAGTAACCTCCATTTTTTGCTTGTGAATAATTTATGCCAGTGTCCCAGGAAGTGACAATTGTTGTCTTGAACATATGAAATGGAAATGTGGCTTTATTCTCAAATTATTTATGGCATTCCACTTTTTGTTTTATAAATTAAAACGCAAAGCAATCAGCATAAGTTCAGGCAAAAAATATTCTCTTCACACATGGAGAGATCAAGCAGACGGAGTCATTAACAAACGCCTCGCTGTCTCAAACCAACACCCTTTTATCAGGATGGCACCTCGACTTTGTTCAGCATGTGGTCAAATTTAATGAATGCAGCAGTTTTCTGAACACAATGCGGTGGAACTTTCCAGTTAGATGATTTTCTAGGAAGCTAACCCCACAACCCTGGGTATAAAAACAGCTCTGATTAGGTTCTGCAGCACAAAGTTGAAAGAAGAGCTTGGCAAACAGTAAACAAGCAACAGTCTGACAAGAGGGGGAAGCTGAAAATGGATCCACATGAAAGGTTTTTTCCAGGCGAGCACCTTGTCAAAGATATCCAAATGCGTTTTCAAACTCTGCTCTGTTACAGAAAGCAGTCGAATCTTGTCAGACTCGGTGGAAGACTTGTTTTTTAGATGTCAGCATGTTCTGACTTCCATATAGATGTTCGGGCTTCACTAAATTGCTTTAAAAAATAGATTTAGCTATTTTCACACTAGTTGCACATAGATGCTCTCTTGTGAAGCTCACGAGGAGTTCCTTCACTTTATCTACCAGCCCCACGTCTCAGTGGCAAAAATGACTTAATGGCATAGACTCCGCGTCTTGAGATGCACAAATGTGAAGCTGTGAATTATTTTAGTGCTCATTTATTCAAATTTTATTCATACTTAAGACTTAAGGTCCCCACATAATTCAGGGAGTTGTCAGTTGAGTGCAATATGAAGTCAATTCAGATTTATTTATATAAAGCTTAACATAGTGCTTAACAACGAAGTATCATAATTGTCCGACTATAGAGTGCACCTAAATATATCTTCAAAATGTTTATTTATAAATAACTTGGTAGCATTGTATAATAACTACGCGCGACAAATCCTTAATTATGCTTTGTTAAATAGTTAATAATTTATAAAAAATAGTTTCAATGTTAATAGACATTTGTAAGCCATTTATAAATATAACTTTAAAGGGTTTAATCTCGTTTATAAACATCTATATGATATGCTTATAAACAGTAATATCATGCTTTATTAAGGATCAGTTTATCATTTATAAAATAAGCTTTATATTTAAAACAGCTTGTTATTATTTGTTAAGGATTCACGAGATCATTTAGAACATGTTAATAAATTATTATTAAACCATTTACAAGCATATTTGTACATCTTATTATTCAGAGATGTAATAAAAGAGGGATAATAAATGTTTAATTAAAACGTATTCCTACTGTAACTCACGATTAATTCAATTAATTATAAAACATTTATTAGCTTCCAGTTTTTGTGAGCTCATCTAAAGTGAATCCTAAGATGTATTAATGCACTTTCAAATGTGCTTTTCAGTTTAATAATAACATATTAATACTAAATAATCTCATAGAATGCTTACAACTAATAACTGTTTTTTAAATAGTGAAAAGTTTAATTTATAAATGATAAACATAATGAATGATTGACTTGAATAACAACTTTAACATAGCTAGAGTTAAAGAAAGAGTGATAACAAGGACAAATAAAAAACAAAAAATTAAAGTAAAATAAAATCAATGAAAGCATTGAAATATATATAAAAGAAACCAATAAAGTTAAAATACAGGACAGGACAGAAGCTCATATTGGTCCAAACACCTGAGAATAAATATAAGTGATCATTATTGCTACTTTAGTGTATATGTAGTAGGTATTACTTTCTACACATATCTTTTCACTGAAACACAAGTGCAACATTAATAAACCCAACCTATACCTTAAAATTAAATTGCGAGGAACCAATCGATCTCCAGCCCTAACAAAGAGGGTTTACCCTTCGCCAACTATCTGACCAGCCCTGACAGTCTCTTTAGCTTCAGCGTTGGCATCTTTACTCCATTCACATCCTTTTTTATCCTTTTTACACCACTGTCAAAATTGCAATGGACACCTACCCAAATGTTGGCTTTCTTTTGATTTTTCAGAGACCTAATATCAAATGAGAACATGTGAACAAAGACTCTACGTCCTACATTCCTCTGTTTCAGCTTCCTGTCACCCTCATTAGGCTTTTCAGGTGTGTCTTGTTATGTTATAAGTCTAATTTATTGTCAAAGTCTTGCGCATACACTGACGTCATCAAAAAGATTCGTACTAAACAAGCTAGGCTGACAAAGTCTGCAGTACAGTGCCTAGATCAGTCGGTAGGCTTGTTTTAGGCTTGGCTCTCACTGTCTGAACGTTGTTTTTGTGAAGGTCTGTTTTGATTTTCTAAAAATGGCGACTGAAACGGCGTGGATGTGTCGAAGTTGGAAGCGAAAACAGTACAGATGGTTATATTTCCACACTTTTTTAATGACTCTGTGATGTGGTTCCATCTCTGTTGAGATAACAATCGGAACTAATGCGCCACACGGCACCGACCCATCAGATACCTTGCATGCAACCCGGCTTCGTTTGCTGTGCTATGATGTTACAATTTGAAGACGTAGCCATCAAGCCTCGCTCGGGGATCAGTGGGGGGTACGTAAACGAGCCTCTACCGTCTCGCTCTACTTTGTTCCTGACATAGAAGATCCATTTGCAGCTTTCATTGCGCTCTCTGCTTCATCTGCAAACCATTACATCTATATGTGATGTCACATTGTCCGAAGTTTTATAGCAAACTATATTTCCCTATTACAGCTAACATCCTGATTAAATCACATCGACTCTTTGCTTGACGGCGTTTGAAGGAATTAACTGAAGCAGTTAATGCAACCATAGAGCAAATTTACCAACATTCATTTTTAAAACCAACAGCCTGCATCAAATCTTTCCAGTTTAAGCCTGAACATAACACATTGTGAACTCTCACAGAAAAGTATTAGAGACTGCATAAGCATCCAAGGTGTTTAATTGGGTGAAGCGTCGCCGAATGTTCTTATGCAACCTCTCCACGCACACACAACCTCTCTCACTAACACTAACGCTTGGATCGTGTGTCTTGCACATTGCTTTTCCTCTCTGTTTAGAAGATAATCACAGATTCTCTCATCATTATTATAACAGATGCTGGATTTGAATAGTCCCTTCGCATTTCAACTAGGTGCTTAACCTCCAACCCAAACCCTTAACATCCAACCCAAAACAAACAAAAAAATTTACTAAATTAATTATACATCATAATGCCAGTACGACGTGTGAGACTGGTGGATGCTATTTTAAAACTGATGGACGGAGCAAACAGCCACCTAACTTTATCAGAGATGTCCTTTTCTCCATTTGCTGAGTAATCTGCAGTTAGCAGGTGAGTTTAAGAGGAGATCATTAAAGAGCCATTACTTGGTATCTCCCAGAATGCATCGCCGAGCCAGTTCTGACAGATCTGGCTTTGTCTGTGCAGTGTAAAATGTGTTTAATGGAGGATCTGGCTCTACTCCTCTGCAGCACCATTGATGGAATTAGCTATTTTTGAAATGCTTTTCACTGTCCAAAGTTTAATACACAGAACAAACAGTCTATTATAACTCCGCACACCTCATTTCATCTCTCGTTGAGATCCACAGGATATTACTACCTCCTATGCGTCTCGTAAATTAGTGGATTATGAAGCTCAGGAGGGACTGGTAAGATACCAACATTCAGCCCAACACTGCTCTGAGAACACACAGAGTGACTCGGATGCGTAAGCAATAGGGGTATGTAAACACACACCTCCATTTCTCCCCCTCATCACAGTATCATAAAAATAACTGAGAGAGAGAGAGAGAGAGAGAGAGAGACATTGTGAGTGAGTGGGGAAACTGTGCACATGATGTGCATTCAGCTCTAGCCATATTTTGCTTCGTTTATCAACCCAAACAAACAACACACCACATTTTGTCACAGTATTAGAAATTCATGCTGTAAAATCCAGACAAAGAAACATGCATTCACCTTCTAAAGTACACACCTTTTATTTAGTGAATGCATTACATTTTAAGAGGGTGTTTTTTTTTTAGTCTGTGTACAAGTGTTTATGATGTTTAAATGAAAAATAGACTGAGGCTGTATTATTCTCTCTATAATTTCCATAAATGATGCAAAATTATTCCTGAATGCAAGCCAGTCGGTTAAAACAACAAACTGTCATCTCAAGCTTGCTGCCAACGGACAGATTAAACCCCGCTCTTGCTATTTACACATCTTCTTCAGGCTAAGATGTCGGGCTTTGGTTGGAAATCTATTTGATTTCCCAGAAGTCATCGCGAATTTGGTGTTGTGTGATATTCTGTTGGCTGTTGTCAGTGTCCAGTGTGAATGTGATGGTAAGCACAGCTGGTCAGATGTTTGTGCTTGAGGACACAGCTCAAAAATAGTAACAAAAAGTCACCGAATTAGCATGAGACAATGAGTGGAACACTTCATGGTATGATGCTCTCGCACTCAATTCGTACTCATTGTGGCTAGAAATGAGCATTTAAATGTGGCAATGTAAGTTAGTGGTGAGTGCAAGGTCGCATTAGCCCTTTCTTATTGATGGCAGGTCAAATGAGAGTGTATTTTCAGGAAAATAAATAAACAGTTTTCAAACCTGAATGGACAGGAACAGGTTTCAAACCGAACAGCATTCTAGCACGATTGAACAGTCCCAAATTCAGCGTTAGTCTGTATAAACTGCACTCTCTCTCAAAATGCACTCACACAATGATTTTTGCTCTTATTATTAGTAGCCCAACAACTAAGAATTATTCTTCAAGGAAAACAAGGAATTTATATGTTAAACAGTGTGCTACTTTCGAGGAAAATTTGAAGTGTTGATACAAGAAGCTCTTGTCAGTCCAATGAGCCAAGGCTAAATTATTTTTGGAATGAGAGGGAGTAGATACAAATGATACGAGTTGCTCACAGGATACAGATCTATAGCAAGCATAGAATGTACCTCCAGTCTGCTTTTTAAAACATGGTTTGCTAAGAAAGTGAACAATTGCTATTAATCAACATGGTAGGACTCCATACATAAACATTTTAAGTACATGTTGCACATAGCAGAAAAACTGTAAACCCCACTGTCAATAAATTGTAAAATAATCTAAGTACAGATTTTGACTCTAATTTTACTAAATGAGGTTAATCATCTAAATAACATAAGTTTGGGAGGAGCTTGGCTGATAATTGACAATCAATCATATGGCCCCACCTACCCAGATCTTCTCCAGTATAAAAGATACGACCAAAGAGCTAGCATCTACATCGTGCAAGCTGTCCCTCCTTCCACCCCTTCACCACTCACCCGGCATGCTACACCTCTTCTCGGTTCGCGTGAGACCACGGTAATAGTTGGTAATGGAAGGGGGGTATTCTCCGGGCCTAGGTCGCTCAACGGTCCTGGACTACCACACAGTTGCAAAACTTGCATAATAAAGCGTATTTTAATTGCACGGCATGCTTTCTTTTTTCTTGACCTCACTACTATCACGAGTGTCCCTGTGAGCTCTTTGTGAGCAGCAGCATTCCGTGAGAGCTTTTAAACCCGGATTAACACTAGTCTGCTCATTCCAAACCATTTTACTGCAGCGATGATTCTCTAAATTATTAAGAAATTGAGTTAGCACTTAGTAAAGCAAATACAAATAATACCATCAAATACCGTAATAGCAGTATAAATTAGAAAATTACTGTGATATAAATATTTGGTTATACCGCCAGCTCTATATATACTTGTAATTGTGACTGAAGTTCAGTGCCTCACCAGCCACAAAGCCTCTGATCTAAACAGATTTTACTGAGCTAGTAGATTTACTAAACAATTCACTATTGTTATGTCAAACCTTAAACTGCTAGGTCAAATTAGAATTGTAATTGAACACACTTTTGTTATGATACAACATTATTTTTTCCGTCTCAACAGCATTAATTCAAGAAAAAATCTTATATTACGTTCACGTGTTATTTATTGTTAGCTTTGCAGATGACACATGCTAAGACCGTTTTCTTACACTCGTACTGATAAAGATCATTACGAACCATTCATCTTCATGTCGGCTTTCTTCCCTTTCGGGGTCGCCACAGCGTAATGAACTCTCTGATACAGGTTTTACGCGGCGGATGCCCTTCCAGCCGCAACCCATCGCTGGGAAACATCCACACACACTTTAACACTATGGATAATCGTTCTTACTCAATTCTCTTATTCCGCATGTCTTTGGACTCGTGGGGAAACCGGAGCACCCGGAGAAAACCCACGCGATCACGAGGAGAACATGAGAACTCCACACAGAAACGCCAACCGACCCAGCCGAGGCTCGAACCAGTGACCTTCTTGCTGTGAGACGGCCGTGCTACCGTGACGCTCAACAGCATTAATTCAAGAAAGATTTTGATATTAAGTTCACGTGTTATTTATTGTTAGCTTTGCAGATGACACGTGTTTAGACCGTTTTCTTACACTTGTACTGATAAAGATCATTACGAACCAAAATCTAAATAATTCATTCAAGAAAACACGAATCGCCTCGAAGGAAAGGTTGAAGGAGTTTCAGATCTCAGCTGATCTCCAGTGAGCAGCTCGTAGCGAGCACTCATGCAGTGTCAGCGAGCCAGAAAAATCCCACAGGAGACGTTGAGAGGGAAGGGCTTTAAAAAGTCCACCCCAGGAATCTGCCACCCTTGACACGGAGTTGATCGAATACCTAACCTTGCTTTCGGCCAACAGTACGTTTTAGCTAGAAATGAGAATCCAGACACTGTCATACTGGCCTTCATTCATAGTCTGTGTGAGATGCTACATTAAGAGTAGTTGATTGGTTCTCCTCTGAAAGCCATCTGTCCATCAACGGCCCCAAGTGTGTGTCAATGCCAAACACGGCTCACATTTCAGGTGGGTGTGATGGACACAGGATACTACTGACACTTAAGGAAGCGTCGACCCTTAACTCGATTTCTTTCGTTTTTTCAACCAATACCTTTATTGAAGCAGGCTTTTAATTAAATATGACATGAGATGATTTTCAGCTGTTTGAGTGTACATCAGTAATTAGATTACTTTTACACGATGATCAACTTAATCCCGGAAAGAAAGGCCCAAGCGTCATCAAAATCTAATTAAATGCTAAGAACTGGGTTATTTTTACCACCAACGTTCATAAACCCCAATGCACAGCTCACATGTGGAGCACATGTAAAGTATGCATGTTACGGAATGCTGATTATTGTGCTGGATCAAATCCAAAACACATTTCTAGATGTTCTAGATGGATGAACATTAAAATGTGATGGCATTGCCATTGCAACTAGGACAATCGCATTCCCTTCAGTTGCTCTGAATGAAAATAACGAGCAAAGACTGGTGGCAGAGAGTTGGAGGAAAATCTTCTCAAAGTCACTGGGGTTATTCATGCGGCTGTCAAAGCCAGGCTAGCACAGATGCAATTAAAGTGTATACGTGATGATAGTTGTTACCCCTATAACACATAGTAATTGCTTAACTTTAATCAAGCTGTTTCTTATTCCTCACTGTTGAAAATGTAACCACATTATGTAAGCATGAATGTAACAGCTGTATTGATTAAAGCAATGCTAAAGGTTCTTTGAAAAGTTGATATGGCACCTTTAACTGTTTTATATTTCTAGACATTTTTCTTAATTTTTGGGGTATTGTTCCCTTATCAAAAACATGGCTGAAGTCATATTCAAATTCAAGCATGATTGTGTAATCCTATTTTCTTTTTCTGGGAGCTCAAAACAATTTGATCAGAATCAGAATCAGCTTTATTGCCATGTGTGTGTGTGCACACACAAGGAAATCCCTGTGGTACAATGGAGCTCTCAATACAAACCACATAAGTACAATACAAACCACATACGTACAATACAAACCACATACGTACAATACAAACCACATAAGTACAATACAAACCACATACGTACAATACAAACCACATAAGTACAATACAAACCACATACGTACAATACAAACCACATACGTACAATACAAACCACCTAATTACAATACAAACCGCATAAGTACAATACAAACCGCATAAGTACCACACAAACCGCATAAGTACAATAGAAACCGCATACGTACAATACAAACCGCATACGTACAATACAACCACATAAGTACAATACAAACCGCATAAGTACAATAGAAACCACATACATACAATACAAACCGCATACGTACAATACAAACCGCATACGTACAATACAAACCGCATAAGTACAATACAAACCGCATAAGTACAATACAATACAAACCACATACGTACAATACAAACCACATAAGTACAGTAGCCACTCTCTTTGGTCATAGCCCTGTCCACTAACCAATCAGATGAACTGCTGATGCATCTCATCTCAATGAAGAACGAACGTGCTGAATGATCCAAAAGTGTAACTGTGGTAGGTTAAACAATGAAAAGAAAGTGTGTTTTTCATGTCCCGTCCAAAAACCCTTAAGTTCCATGGCCCCTGTGCTCTGGAACAAGCTCCCATCAAAAACAGTCCCACGCTCTTTTTAGGTAGGCTTTTAACTTATGAGGTACAGCTAGAAATTTGTTGCAGTGACATAATTTTATATTCTGTTTAACGATATTTTAGTACAAAATGTCTTTCCATGTGTTTTAACCATCATCATTACTCCGTCCTCCCACCGTGTTCATTGCTCACTATGTTTTAATGTTTCTGTGTTTTCATTTTGCTTGAGTGTGCGGGGACCTTGAGAGCCCTGAAAGGTGCCTAACATAAAATGTATAAATGTTTTTTTCCAGCAAGGAATATCCAGTACATTTTTATTTGAGAGCTGCACTTTACATCTGACAGTTTTCTAAAGAAGTCGTAATTAGAGGACTGGTAAAAAGACTGGTTTTAAAAACATATGTCTTTCTAACTATTCTGAATATTGTTGAGGAGCCTTAAGCAGTAAGTATTTACTGGCTAGACTTAAATTAATTGTTTTAAAGGCAAACGTTTTCCTCTTCATTTGGCATTTTACTGCATTTTCCACAATTATAGCTATAAAAAAATGAACAATATCAGGAAATAGTAACTACATATGATTTAACAGAGTAAGGACATCTTATTTACCAGGTTGACACACAAACTCTTAAGTTTCTGTGCAGTTTGTCGGTAGACTCAAACATAGATCAGACTCTGGGTTCCATAATTAATGGACAGTTATCATATAGTATTTTTCTAACAAGTCTTAATCGCATATTAAAACACTGAAAGCATTGTTGAACGTTCATGTTTTTAGAAAGGGGTAGCAGAAGCATGGTAGTGGGTGGAACAGGTGATACATTGAATGTTTTGCGGAGAGCAACCATCTGAGGTAACCGCTAATGCAGCTCATCTCAATAAAGATTCGCGGACTGAGTAGCAGTAGAACCGCCTCGATAAACATTGAAAGGGAAGTGTGCTTCTGGATGCCCAAAATTGTTGCCAAAAGATGAACATATTCTTCAGAAATGGTGGATTGTTTGTGAGCTAACAAGCAAAACCCAGCAGGGGGCGTGACGGAGGAACAGGGGGTACACGGCTCGTTTTGTGGAGGTGATTCAAGACATTGTTTATGATAAATAATGCCCTTTGGAGGTTATTAAGGCTGTAAAGACAGCCTAGAGGGTCAAATATTTATTATTTTAATGATTTAAAATGGCATAATATGGCATCTTAAATAAAATGACCTAAGAATCCAGAGCAAGTTTTTTTATGTTTAGAATTCTGAGCAAGTTTTTTTTATGTTTATCAGAAACCATGTTTAAAACCCTGTGAAGATCCCCAAAACTCAAATTGTACAAAGAGTAAACAATATGGGACTTACATCTCTACAGAGGGATTAAATGAAGAAATACAGGATTTTTTAATGGAGTTTTTGAACATCCAGTGAGACACTTCAGTGTCTAAACTGAATATTTTTGCAATGCCACCTTTAAACCATAACCTTGGGAAAGGATTCTGGCGGTGTTGCTTCTGCATGAAAATCACCAATTATATGAGCAGAGTGCTCTAATGGTATCTGAAAGTACAGTGGGTTTTAAATTGGACTGCATTGGCTGGATATGTTTGACTTTGAAAGATCTAATTTGTGCCAGACCCTGCTGAACAATCAGAGGGTGCACAGGTTGATGCTACACATTAAGAAGCTATCAGTCAGCACTCCAGTCTAAAGATGCACCCAGAGAAGGGGATAAGGCAGTGTATTGATTAAATCCAAGCTAGCTAGCCAGACATTTCCAATCCTGATTCCTGTGGAAATAACCTGAACATCAGAGAAATAACCCACTGCATGCAGTTTTAGCATCCTCAGCCCCAAATTCTGTAATGTAGCAAAATGTGTTTTAAATTAATGAATTAACTTGTGAATTAAACCACAGCATACACTGCCTGTTATATAACATGTATGATTAATTCATATTTTCTGGATGAGTTATTGTTGGTGTTTTCAAAGCGAAAACTTTAGTGGGAAATCCAGTTTAGCTCGAGCTGTGGTTTGAACCTGGTAGCTGGTTTAAGATAGCTGTTAGAGGACCAGCTTTAAGCAGCTGCCATGTTCCAAACACCGCTTGAGCTGGCCATGCTAAACTTACCACCAGGGAGACCTTTAATGAGAAATCGCAACGTAAACACCCAAGGATGAACAAGGTTAATAATTCAACCCAAACTGACAAACTGATTTGGGCCAAAACACAAACTAGTCTTAAAATTGTCTGCAGAGAAAAACAAGACTCAACAGCAAAAGTGTAACGTTTAAACCATGAAAATGTGGATTTGATCGTATCGCAGCAATCGAATCCTCAGTGAACTGGCTTGGTGATAAAACAACAATCCTGGCAGATCTGTCAATCATAATTAAAGGGATATACTCCACGCCAAAATGAAAATCCACTCTCCCATGTTGTTCCAGACCCTTTATTGCTTACTATACACATTTTGAGATATTTGCGGTTAATCCAAGAGGATTGTGACAAAGATTTTCACGCTTTGAAAAAAGTACCTAAATTAACAAAACGTCTCCATTGGCCATCAGGGGTTAGATGTGTATTCAAGACTGTGAAAGGAGCACTTTCTGATCACAATGTTAACGAATTAAAGACTTAAATATACATTATTGTCGCGTAACGCTTCTCTGGTTGAATTCTGGGGTTCCAGACAGATTCGATCCAGTCCATTTTTTTGCGGATGGTATGCTATTGTTTGACGCTGTGTCACACTTCAATCTTGACATGTTTCATGCAGAACAGAAGTAAAAAATGCGGATCACAACCTTAAAGATGGTAGTTTAGAACATCCTCATAACACGAAGGTCAAAATGATACGAATACAGATAATAATACCAGGAACATTTACTTTCGGGGATGTTACAGTCTCATGAGCTGTAACAGATTATGCTCAATAAACTGATTTCTCTGGTGAATTGTAAATGTGGAAAACGGGTTTCAGTAATCGGGGTCCTGGGATAAATGGTTTTTGAGAACGCTGATCGGAGGAGATTAAGGCAATAACCCGATTTCTATCGGAGGGTTTTTCATCTGCGCACGTCTGTCTGTAGTTTGGTTTGGGAAATTCCAAAGTGGCCTGGAAGTACGTGTTAAAAAATGCTTTGTTGAATTAAAAACCCATGAAATTGTGAGCTGAAATTCACACATTTGGTGCACAGTCATCAAAAGAAACAATGCATGATGCATTTGCCGGTATTGTAGGCAAATGTTTAGGTAAAACAATACAGCTTCGTGCACATTTTTCGCTGCTATTTTTGGATATGAGACTGTTTTGTTTTTCTCGTAAACTCACTTACTATGAGAAATCGAGAAAGGGTTCAGTTTCATGTAAATGCGGATTTCTGCAAAACGAGTTTGCAGTTTGGCATCTATGTTTATTGAGTTCACGGCTTATTGAGCATAACCCATTTATTGAAGTGCATGTAAACCCACTCAATGCTCATCCTCGAACCTGAGCACTAGTTCAACACGTTCACATCTTGGGTTTTAGGCATGCTCAACATATCTCCAGATTCTCAAGGAGGACATTGTGCATGCATAAAACACAAAGGGTAAGCGCACACATATAGTGTTCCAGTTTGAGAGCAAGCTTTGTGTTCCTGTCGCACTGTGTTGAATCCATATCTAACCCTTAATGGCAGACGTTTTATTAGGTGCGTATTAAATGAGTGTCAATGAAGCATTTCTGGATGAACTCAAAATGTGTTCAGACGAAGAACAAAGCTTTCATGGTTCTGGAACAACAAGGAAGGTAAGTGATTTGTTGTTTTTTTTTAGCGTGGACACCATTGGACATTCTTACAATTCTTTGATAGACATCTACAGAGAGGTTGTCAATTTTGAAGTGTTCCAATAATAATAGCAATTACAGTGAGAAGCTTGACAATGGAGAACTAAAACCAGGCAGAGCTGAACGTCTGCTATGGATTGAGATAGAGACAACTGAACATCAATAAGACCCACAAGATTACCTGCTTGTTCCAAGAGAAGTCAACGCAGCAGGTATTATTAACAACTTATTTAAACATGAAAAGGAAGTTGATAGATTTGACCTTTTTGAGTGATTTATTTTTGTTTGGTTTAGTGCTCATTTGTAATGTTTGCAAGGTTTGTATCAGTACTCCACGCTTGCGGTCAGCTAGCGTTTCTAAATTATTTCGAAATTATTTTAGTTAAATAAGGATTGGGAATAGAAAAAGGAATGCGATCTAACTTTTCAGGATATGAATAATGTATGTTTTTGGTGTTCAACTAACTGTAAATCCACTCCTGAAGTGTGCAATAGAAAGCCTGTACATCTAATTTAAGTTTATCATCCTGTGGGACTATGTTTGTGTTGCTGGGTGGACATTTAGTCCAAAACATGGCTTAATTCCCATAGAAGTCAACAGAGTGTTGCACCTTTTTTATTTGTATAATACCATAAAATCACTCTGACAAGTGTCATCTTAAACTACAAATGTTCCTCATAAAAATGATTTTAAAATATCTTAAGTTAACATTTGTAATTGCACTTTTAAGCTGCACAGGGCATTGAGGACATTTCCCTATTGGTCTTATATCTACATCATGAAATTAATATCTATGTTCTTCTTCAGGTTTCCTTCTACCTTGATCTAAAAAAAAAAAAGTAACATCGAGCCGTGTTCAAACTGGGAATTGGAAAATGTGTGAAGCATCCGAAAATGAAGACCAGAAATAATCTACTCACTCACTTTTCCCGTAGGTAAACTCCACTCGTCTCTATTGCTGTTATCCCTCATGTGACCAATCTAAGAAGCTCCAGATTGGTTGGTACAGGTTGCGAAACGTTGAAAAAGTTTAATCACTTTAAGTACTCACCCTACACAGATCGCTCCTCGCTAGTGACATGACATGTGAATCACTGCTAAACCACACACTTTCCCATCTTGATTCCCGGTTACTGTACATTACACTATCGCTCCAAGAACGGATGCTGCAAGGTTTGCAGATGGTTATCAATGGGAGCACCTAATCTTAAATCTATGCGGAAAGGGTGAAGTTTAAATAACTCACAAACAACTCAACTTCCCTTCTTGTTGTAAAAATGCAAGGCCTGAATATTGTTCCAAGATTCTAAATCACAAAATCTGCCTTTAAAACCAATAAATCTCATCAAATCGAGGCATAGACCTGAATGAATCCTTAAATATCTCAAGATCGTCCCAAGGCTCTAAGGCTACAATCAGACTGCAGCCCCAAGTGACCCAAATCAGATTTTTTTTGCCCATATACAACCTGTGTCTGATATTTTCAGGACATTCTGAACACCTCAATTCTGACTTTTTTTTTGTCTCCGACCCAGGTCACTTTCATAAGAGCTCCTAAATCCTGATACATGTCTGAACAGCCAGGTCGCATTTGTCTGGCTTTTGCGTCATCAAGCCCATAATTAAACACAGTTTCTCAAAATACAAGTCGTACAGAAATTGTTACAAGAAGAGCCCATTGTTTATGTCGTATAGCAGTGCATTATGGGGGACATTGGAGCCGCATTTCATTCACACAGAAAACAGAAAGCAGGAATTTAGCATTAAGACCTGTAGCCTATGAGAATCGGTTGTCCCTTTTGTGTTTGTTTGTGTGTTTTTGAGAACTGAAAAGTAAATCATGTTTAAAAATGTTCAGTGAGGCAGGTTTGAGGGTGTGACGAATTTTCCGAAAAATAGCCACATAAATATGGAAAAAACATTTCAGAGTTTTTTGTGTCTTTAATAGGTGGAAGGGGGGTAGATCTTTTAGTTCTGGGCCCCGAAAATGGAAAACACGCACCTGCCCCTAACACATATTTAATATTGCAACATTAGGAAAACACATATTTCAGAGCAGAGGCCCTCCTGAGACATCCCACAGTTCCTGTGGTTTCCGGACCCTCATTATTTGCACAGTGCTTAAAGCCATTAACAGTTCATAAAAAGGAATTATAAAAACAAACCGGTAAACTCTACAAGCAGAGAACTCACTGTTCCCGTCAAGGAAGCATTACCGCTGTCACGCAAAGGAACTCTGATGTAACGCGGCTGTCTAAAAACCGGCTCTCAGAATGATCAGACCCTATGTTTGTCCATCAAGCACTCCTAGAGCTCCAGCCTTCATGCGAGCGTGCAGCATTGTACATCCACGCAAACAGCTCAGGGCAGCTTGGGGAAAATACCGCATGATCCACGGCAGTAGGATTTCGACACGCTGCCAAAACAGTTAGGAGCAGCTTCTATGATCAGAATGCTCTGATGAAAGACACACAGAGAGTAGCACCCTCATCCACAGAGCACTCTCGGAAATAAAGGTACAAAAGCTGCCGCTGGCTTTTAGGCTGTATCTAATGAGTCCATATTAGTAACTTAAAGGCACTGAGTAAAAGCTATACTATACCTTAATAAACAAGGTATAGGTTATTTCCTAGAGACAGCAGTATTACCTGCATTTCAGGGTGCATTACTGGTGAATTTTCTAACTAGCAACCTTTCATCATCCTTGTGGACCACCCGCTGGCTCAATAATCATCCCGCTTCTTTAAACCCAAAAGAAATACTAGCGCTTCACCAAGAAAATAGCTGGATTGATTTCTCTCTTTGTGTCTCGCAATCATGTGAAGTGACTTGGAACTTAAAGTCGTTTCTACACCTCCAGGGCAAAGCTCTACTCTCCTGCTCCAGCAGTCTCACTAGGATAAAATTACATGCAATAATGACAGAAATCAGATATTGTGCCAAACAATGGGTGACATAACAGATGTGAAAAGAACACGAAATGTCAGAGAACTTACATAGATTCCTGTAAACATTATTTTAGTAGGTGTTTAGGTGTTTGATGAAGCTGTTTTAGCTATTTTACATAAGTAATTCATTTTGCAACATGAAAAACTATTTTTAATCAAAGATTTTTACACTTATCAAACTAATCTTTAATCAAATAATACTGACAAGCCACTGCAGTTTCCAAATATAAAATAAAATGCTTGCTCTGCATCAAGTCGGCCAATCACAGAGCTTGCCTTCTGCGAGGCTTTGAAGCGTAGTTACATTTTTGCAGATATGCGCTTTAAGCTCAAGGGATCTGCTTTCCTGCTTTTCACTTGATGTGCGATAGGGAACTGCAGTTCCTCGAGCGGCCACTTGAGGCTGACTCGAGAAGTGAGCAGGTTCCCATTCACTCCAACGTTGAAACTGACCAACTTTGGAGCTGAAAAACATGCTCTATCAGGTTTGTTGACTCAGATCTCGAGTTTTGATCTTC
Organism: Danionella dracula; assembly: GCA_900490495.1. Taxonomy (NCBI): domain Eukaryota; kingdom Metazoa; phylum Chordata; class Actinopteri; order Cypriniformes; family Danionidae; genus Danionella; species Danionella dracula. Next base: position 226,338 of record UELW01000103.1, on the reverse strand, counting down.
ATGAACCCTCTGAGGGGGGTTATTATTTTTACATTTTTTTGTTTAAGACATTTAAATCTCCAGCCAATCAGACGCCTTCTTTACGACAATGTCCTGCCACTGTGAATGGGTTTTTGATTACTGGCTACACCCGCTCTGAACCTCTTTTAACTTTTCCGAAAATGTGGGAAAGGTGGGTGATGTCACAGACACTACGTTCATGTAATATACAAGTAATGTGGCAGGCTTCGCAAGGGGTGGGTTCGTAGGCTTGGCGCTCAATTATAGTTCGGTCTTTACCTGTTCATATGTTTTTATATTCATATTTTGACTTTCTTTATTTTACAAAAATCTTTATTTTACAAAAGCATCTTCTATGCTTGGCTTCATCTAGTCATCTTGATTTTTTTCCAGTGAGAATGAAGGTTTTTTTTATGTTTAGTGCTGTCAGACTGTTCACTGCGTTCAGTTCAGAACAACCGGGCAACCAGACTTATGATTACATGAACGCACCGCTAGAGAGAGAGACGCCATATCAAAAACAAAAAAACACATACATTTTTAGATGCAAATATTGTATTCATCCAATACTTTCAGAAACATCCGTAGGTGTACTGAAGAAAAGGAATTATCTCTTATCTCTTAATGTACAAAAAGCCATTTTATGATTACTTTCACACACAAAAAAAGAGATCACAAATTCCTGTCCTTGCTTTTTCAATTAATACTATTTAAAAGGTTATTATGGAGCAGATAGATGTCAGGTTAGAAGAGAAAAATAACCCTAAAAGCAGCCCAGTACCCTCAACAAAGCTGAAACACAACATTTTTCGAGTGTGCGCGCCTGCCATGTGTTGGAGAGCTGTGTGATAAGCTCCAGCAGACTAATATAACACTAGATTGATCAATATTGATTACTGGAGGAGGGGAAAAAGAGAAATGTTAAAGAGGAGTTTGGCTTTTTATTGTTTTATTTAAAGAGTTTTTGTACAAAGTTAAAATACAGGTATATAGCCAAGCGAAAAGAAATATCAATCATGAATACAAATAGGGCGTCACGGTGGCGCAGTGGGTAGCACGGTCGTCTCACAGCAAGAAGGTCGCTGGTTCTAGGCTCGGCTGGGGCAGGTGGCATTTCTGTGTGGAGTTTGCATGTTCTCCCCGTGATCGCGTGGGTTTTCTCCGGGTGCTCCGGTTTCCCCACAAGTCCAAAGACATGCGGAATAAGTGAATTGAATAAGAACAATTGCCCATAGTGTTAAAGTGCGAATGTGTGTGTGAATGTTTCCCAGCGATGGGTTGCGGCAGGGAAGGGCATCCGCTGCGTAAAACATATGCCAGTGAGTTGGCGGTTCATTCCGCTGTGGCGACCCCGAAAGGGAATAAAGCCGACATGAAGATGGATGGATGGATGGATGAATACAAATAGCCAGGGGCTGAGAAAGAGGTCATACTCGATAAAAGATGTTGTTAATAATTGAAAGACGTTTTTTGACAGCCGTCTTATTACGTAAGTCAATGTATTTTTTTTAATAAGATTTAGAATAAAAAATGTGGTTTATTATTTACTCTTGACTTGTGGACGCAGAGATGTTTTCCAGAAACATGATTTGTTTCGACTAATTTAAAAAGTAGTCGAAGATCATCCTGAAGATCCAAACAAAACATCTTCCCAAAACAAGGAGAACTGAACATAAAGACAGACAGAGATAAATAATGATATATCTTTCCAAAAGAGCTTGCAAGAAGAATATAAATCGAGAGCAGTTTCCTACAGAATGAACAAAAAATAGGACTTTGTGGAGAGGAGTTTGGGTTTTTGGATTTTTGTTCAGCATTTACACCAACTTTAAGGCTCTTATTATATGTTTAGCAATAGGTTTCTCTCCAAAATATAGTTATTGACTAACACCCATCTATCTTGCCTGGTGTTTTCAAGAGTTTAACACTTCTTTTCATATCAGAACCTTGATTAAGCAAGATTTTGTAGCTGTTTTTGGGGTGTGATTCGATTGAAATCAAGATATTTCATGGAGCAGTCTGTAGAATTGAGAGACAGCAACCGTAACCCCTCCTCCTCCCCCAGACGGTGGGTTGCCAGATTGATGTGACATTTATCACTCATGGCAAGCTAAGATAAATACATGGTTTCGGTATTACAAATTGTGCTTTTAGTTATAATTAAGTATTATACTAAAGATCTCAAGACTATGGTTAAAATGAATACGGGTCAGGGAAGGAAATACTCACCTCACAAACTGCAGTTACAAACAACTTGTTGTAACTTAAATTTCTTAATGTACTTTTTTAAGTACCAATACTTTCAGGTCTATTAGTACTTGAACTGAACACAACAGCTTAATGTCTCTTGACACATCATGAAAATGGTTTGAATACTGTGGGTTTTTCTGAATACTGATGAACAAACAAACCATACAAGCCATAACCATTGATTATTTATAAAGTCCATATTAATGTGACCCTTCCTTCTGTTTCCAGTTTACTGAACAATTAAGAACTCCTCAACTGGACTGATCGAATACAAATAAAATGAATAAGGACAAGAATGGGTTTCAGCGAACGTATTGAAAACCTTTTAATTAAAGTCACCAGAGGACAAATCTATATATGGACAGAATAGTATGGGTTGGTTGGAATGGAATAGAAGAGATTAGAATGGAATAGTATGGTTGGAATGTAAAAGAATAAAATAGGTTAGAATAGAATGGGTTGGAATGGAATAGAATAAAATAGGTTAGAATAGAATGGGTTGGAATGGAATAGAATAAAATAGATTAGAATAGAATGGGTTGGAATAGAATAGTGTGGGTTGGAATGGAATGCATTAGAATGGGATGGAATAGAATGAAATAAAAAAGAATAGGGTGGAATGGAATTAAATGGAATAGAAAGGACATAATAAATTAGAATATAACAGCATAGGTTGGAATGGAATATAATACATTGGATGGGATTGAATAGAATGAAATAAAATGGAATGAAATTACATAGAATAGAAAGGAGATAATAAATTAGAATAGAACAGCATAAAATGGAATAGGGTGAAATGTATTGGAATATAATACATTAGACTATAATGCATTAGAATAGAATAGCAAAGAATAGAACAGAATAGAATATAAGAAAATAGAACAGAATAGAGAATATAATAGAATAGAACAGAATAGAATATAGTGCATTATAATAGAATAGAACAGAATAGAGAATAGAATAGAATAAAATAGAACAGAATAGAGAATATAATAGATTAGAACAGAATATAGTGCATTAGAATAGAACAGAATAGAGAATAGAATAAAATAGAACAGAATAGAGAATATAATAGATTAGAACAGAATATAGTGCATTAGAATAGAATAGAACAGAATATAAAGAAAAAGAACAGAATAGAGAATATAATATAATAGATTAGAACAGAATATAGTGCATTAGAATAGAATAGAATAAAATAGAACAGAATAGAGAATATAATAGATTAGAACAGAATATAGTGCATTAGAATAGAATAGAACATAATATAAAGAAAAAGAACAGAATAGAGAATATAATTTAATAGAACAGAATAGAATATAGTGCATTAGAATAGAACAGAATAGAGAATAGAATAGAATAAAATAGAACAGAATAGAGAATATAATAGATTAGAACAGAATATAGTGCATTAGAATAGAATAGAACAGAATAGAGAATAGAATAAAATAGAGAATATAATAGATTAGAACAGAATATAGTGCATTAGAATAGAATAGAACAGAATAGAGAATAGAATAAAATAGAGAATATAATAGATTAGAACAGAATATAGTGCATTAGAATAGAACATAATATAAAGAAAAAGAACAGAATAGAGAATATAATTTAATAGAACAGAATAGAATATAGTGCATTAGAATAGAACAGAATAGAGAATAGAATAGAATAAAATAGAACAGAATAGAGAATATAATAGATTAGAACAGAATATAGTGCATTAGAATAGAATAGAACAGAATAGAGAATAGAATAGAACAGAATAGAGAATATAATAGAGTAGAACAGAATATAGTGCATTAGAATAGAATAGATTAGAATAGAATAGAACGGAATATAAAGAAAAAGAACAGAATAGAGAATATAATATAATAGAACAGAATAGAATATAGTGCATTAGAATATAATAGAACAGAATAGAATATAGTGCATTAGAATAGAACAGAATAGAATATAGTGCATTAGAATAGAATAGAACAGAACAGAATAGAATAGAATATAGTGCATTAGAATAGAACAGAACAGAATAGAACAGAATAGAATATAGTGCATTATAATAGAATAGAATAGAACAGAACAGAATAGAACAGAACAGAATAGAATATAGTGCATTATAATAGAATAGAATAGAATAGAATAGAATAGAATAGAATAGAATAGAATAGAATATAGTGCATTAGAATAGAATAGAACAGAACAGAAAAGAAGCGCACCTGCGTTCCTCAGTTTCTTGTTCCTGTACACGGACAGGATCACCAGCAGGTTCCCCACGATGTCCGCCACGGTGGTGAAGATCAGCACGCCGGCGAGGGCGACCGCGACCCAGGGAGACGCGCTCTGCTCGGGCAGGCAGCTGCTTCCACCGGAGGAAGCGCAGCTGAAGTTCGCCGCAACAATCGCCATCGTTACAAAGCGGCTTCGCGGCTCATTTAAGTTTCTCGTGAGCTCCACTCTTCAAGAAAAACAGGCGAACTCTTCTCGAAGAGATGTCTTCTGACTCTGAAAGAGAACATAGTCCCGCGACTTCACGAACGGTGTTTACAGAGCTTTAACAAAACGATGCGCGGTAAGTGAAAACGCACGCGGCGAGCTGTGTGTCGCGCGAGTCGCCAGCGCGCGTTTAACCGGACTCTCGTGCCGCGTGGCGTCCCGGTGAGCCGCGCGCGCTCTCCGGCTCCGTGAACTGCGCAGACAGCACTCTCGCAGCAGTGAGACCGTTTACCGAGAGCATCCACAGAACACAGTTCCCGGTAGCTCCTCGTCCCTCAACTCCACGACGAGATGATTCCGTTCTTCTGTGTGTTTACTTCAGAAACTCAACGTTCGACATGGTTATGTTAAATGTACTTTTTTCTTCTTTTAACCAGTGAAACGAACTAAAGAAGACTCGGTGTAACCATAGCAACAGGGTTCCTGTGCGCCTGCATTGAGCATTGTTGAGAACACTCCCCTTAGCACTTTAACTATTACTTTTTTTTTACTTTATAAGAAGATGTGTTTCTTCATAAGTTTCAGATTGACTGATCAAATGTCGGTTTTTAAAGGGCTCTTGTTCTGCAAATAAATGTGTGCATGAACGGAGTGGATCAATCGTGTGCGTTTAGTTTGAAGTAATCCAGTTGTATTTCTAAATGTAGAAAAATCTAAATAGAATCAAAAATTCTAAGCGATCAAGTAGTTTATGAGGTCACAAACCACGCTCCCCTACTCGGCCTGCCCACCATCAATGATTGACAGTGATTGATGGGCCAAAATCTCTGCATGCACAAAAAGTGTACATTTTTTCAAAGAAAATTCTGAATTAGCAGTTTTATCTGATTTAGCCCCTTCATATATACGTTTACATTTAGTTTTGATGGTTTTGGGAAAACTGCTGTAATCATGAAAAAAGAATCATAATAGACTTTCTGGCACTGCTGTGTAGAAGATCTCAGTCAAATTATCCAACCATCTCTTCATGTGATGAACACGTCCCTGCACAGAGAGCACGACTTGAACACAACACCAAAATGAGTTTTTAACAGCATGCTAAAACACTGAAGTTGTAATTGAACAACATTTAAATAAAACACTGAAGTTGCCGTGTAATAACAAACACAATAGAATCCCTTTAAGGTAACAAAATAAAATATCTCAAGAAATATCTCAAATACACTTTCATTTAATAAAGAGATTTCATTTAATAAGAGACAAATAGATAAACTCAGAAACTCAGAAGCAAAATGATAGCTGCATTATTGCAAAAGTCCAAAGTTTACATTTGAAATCACTAAAACAAAGATTCCCTTAGTAGAAAAGTGCCGAGTCAAGATTTATTTTGTTTGTGCTGATTGATTACAAGCTTGTTTGTGCAACTGATCTCTGGAGGGTCAAAACCGTGCACTTTTTTGCTTTAACTTTATTTAAATACCTGATAACTCCTATTAAAGGCCACCACACATCTAGATTCATTTTTGGGTCAGAAGTTGCAAATGTGCCTCGAGACAAAACATTGAGCCCCGACTGACTGCACACGTTTTGGTCGAGAGATTTGTTTTTTTTCCTTGCGCGGAAAAAAACCTTTGGCCCTTCCTTTTTTTGGTTTTTCACAATAAAAATACTTGTGCACTGCAGAGAGAGATGTGTTAAAAAGACAAATGTGCTGAGTGTGATCATAGACGACACAATTTGAGTTGAACTTAACACACTTTCAGCACAAACGTAAAAGTGTGTTTCAGGGAAAGTGTGTTCAATTCAACTCAAATTGTGTTGTGCAGGAATCTAACGCATGTTAGTAGGATCAGGGATGACGTGTAATTTTTAAACCATCTCTGGATGTGGACGACCAATAAAAATGGGTTGTTTTGATCACATGCAGTTGGAACATAAAAGGGCAGCTGGGGGGCGCTTGATACACTTGCCCTCACAACAGAAAAAACAAGAAGAAGAGCAAAAGAAGAAGAAACCACAGAAGAGAAGAGATACAGAACAGGAAGCTCTTCGTTGCTAGAGGAACAGCTGCTACAGCAAAATACATTCACTCTTCCAACATCCCACAAAGCTTCACATATCTTATTCTGTATTCAAAAGCAAGTGTCAGAGGCACACAGTTGTTTAGCGCCCCTGTGTGGCCAAGCGTGCCAGCGTTGAGTACAATCCAAGGGCAAGAAGGATCATCACTGCATTTACAATAAACAGCAAATGTGTGAAACCACCACCCCCAACAAAAATAGGTAGAAAAGCAATCTGAGAGAACGAGTGAATTTAATTTTGTCTAGGTGCGTGGTGGTCTTGAGGCTTGATAAAAAGCGTAACGTCTGTCTGTTGAAAGCTGCCTGGAAGAAAACTGGTGAGTGCTGGCTCCGGGGATTGTGCTTGATGCCCCTGATGTTGACAGAGCCCACCTTGACCACCGTTTCTTGAAAAGCACATACTGCACCTTTACGTAGCATCTATTGCACAAGTCATTGGGTGACAACAACTGCAAAGTTCTCAGCCTGTCCCATGGATCATGGAATAGGATGTCCTGCATGTCCTGGAAATGGGATCTCTAGGGGCAGATTATTAGGTCCAATTATTAGGTATTATGATACCAAGTGTTAATTTCACCACACTAAAGGGGGTTTAATTATGTTCTGACTACTTTTGACTTTCAGAAATGCTTGATATGAGCACTTTGGAAGAGATATACTAAAACAATCTCAACTGGAGAGATCGAGACATCAACAGGGTAGTTGGTCTAAGGGTCTGTTTTTTTGTGAATTTCAAACAAGAACATCGGCTGCAAAGATCCCATACTGCACCTTTACATTAGTTTAATACCTCAAACACAACAAAAACTGTCCTCCACAGACCAGACTAGTACCCTTGATATCTCCGACACCATCCTAATGCCAGGTCAGCTGCTGCAGTATCAGGTGTGTGTCGCAGGGGGTGTCAGCTTCCTAACAAACTCATCTCATTTGTTCGCTTGGCTATGCGAGTTCCTCAGAAGTAAACTCTAGACTCTTTGTTTTAAACGCTCTGTTTGTGTGCATTTGAGCACAATTCTGCCAGATAGCAATTGTTTAAGACATATGAAAAGTAAGAAACAAAACAAAAAATAACAAATCAGAGTTGGTTGGACCTGCAGCTCAACTGATAGACAGTTTGGAACAGGGGTTGCAGGTTCGAGTCCCAAACATACCTCTTGCTTCAATGCTGTATCGCGTTGTGCATCAGACTACACAGAAATTAATAAGGAGACAAAAAGAAGACAACAACAAGCTCACGAGTGACTTTTCTGCTTTTCTCTTTTTTTTTTACTTCTTTTTCTATTTAATATTATATATATATATATATATATATATATATATATATATATATATATATATATATATAGTAAATCTATATATATAGTATCTCTTCCACCATCAAAAGCTAATGCCTTTTGAGCAGTTATAATTTGATGTTTTTTTTCCATTTTTATTACTCCATTACAATTGAGTTTTGTGAACTCTTTCAAAGGAAACTTCTGTTATCAAAAGTAGCAACATGCAAAACAGCCGTAGCCTATTTTATTCAAATTGTTGTTTACATAACTTTATTTGTAACGGAGCATCATTATCATAATAGCACAGAAACACAAAATAGTTTAGGAAGCTTCTGTGCAAGCTTTTATACCTTTGCACCTACTCTGTAAAATATGTGATTTGTGGTTTACCCTCTGACAAAAAAAACATGGAAAATATTAAAGTTCTCGCAAGAATTAGGTTTCCCTAATATCAACGGTTAGTGGGTCTCAATACTTCAGTTATAGTTGTTTTAGTGTCTTTATTTCTTTAACATAAAATTATAATGCATAATATAAAATCATAGCATATTGTAGTGCCCTCAATATCACCTAAAACAAATATGTGTCCATTTTATATTTCTTTTGTTCTATACAGCTAAAAGAAAAAGCGATGTAACAAAATGTGTACAGAGCATTTAAAAAATAATTTCATGCTCATTTTATTTTTACCAAGTTCTCCCAATTAACTTAGAAAAGTCAAATTAAAAAGTTAAACATAAATGTGGAGGTGTTAAACACCGAATGGGGTTATTTTGACCCCAAAGATAATAGGAGGGTTGAAGAGTAAGAGTGTATTTAAAAATTGGGTAAAAATATGTGCAAAAATGCAAGTTTTTTTTAAAGAAAGCGTGTTCTTATATTTAGTTACAAACGTGACCTGTTGACCTTGCTAGACTGTATATTTCGCGCTTCTGTCAGATTTGAAGTGCTTTTACTGGATTTTAAAGAGCATATTCGTTTCTGACAGATTTAGTTTATTTTTAGCTGTCGAATGTTTCGGTTCGTTCCATCATCCTTCAAAAAATAAAGATGGGTTCTCCATATCCATCACTCTGCAGACTGACCCCCGCTGTAATTTATAGTTTCATGTTATTGCTTCCCTGAACGATTTCCTCTGTATAATAATCTTTTCAGCTTCACGGAAGTAATTAACCTGACATCCCTTCACCCTTCCACCCACACAGTCACACACACTTGCTAGTCCGGCATTTTAATAGGCTCATTGTTCTGTGTTGCTTTTCAACAAGTTTACAGATGTTCAGATATGAATAATGAGACCTCAGCAGATGCACTCCTCAAACAAGGACACGTCCCACATAAGATGTCTTGACATACAGACAGCTGAACCGAAAACAATCTCTCGCTAAAAATAATGGTTGACATTTAATGGAAATCTACACTGGCAGCTCGACAACGGTGTTGATGAGGTATTTAGCTCAGACTTCATGGAAAATATTTACGACGCGACATTATTTCAAGTGCTGCAGTGGCGGCACTAAAAAAAGTTTTTGAAGGAACGTTACTAAATTCTGGAACACTTCAGCTGTGTTTTTCTAACAAAATTCCACCAGCTTGAAATTATTTGTTATAATCTTATTTTATGATTACAGATACATTTTATTAAAAACAACTACAGTCAGATTAACTACATTTACGTATTTAGATACATGTAATTGTTCTATGTAAGCAAACATGAAAAAAGTCTTCTTAGCTTGTTGTCGACCTGTTAGTTCTGACTAATTTCAGTTTAATGTGATATAGGTTTACTAAAGGAATATTCAACGACAGTTTATGAGGTTATCCGGCAATTAATTGGCTTCTCCAGTTCTGTTCAACCAGTGTTTCAACCCATTCAGACCTGAATTATTTTCCAGTTTTCAGTAAAAGGCAAAAATTGACACAATCTGAGAAAAACCTTTCCGCTATCTGATGAAGAACCTCCAAAGCTGACATTTTTTATATAAAGTAATTTATGTGTTGTTCTTTTGTTTTACACTATTAAGTTAAAGAAAGCCTTATTTTAGTTTGCTATTTTAAATGATATTTTTAACCTTATTTTGAAACTTCTATCTCTCTATTTCACAAACAACCCAAATATATGTGTTGATGTGAATAAGAACCACTTAAAATCTTCTACACTTGGTGTTATGTGCTGCTATGTTTATGTTTAGAGTCGTGAGAATTCTTCAGATTGCATCATACAATCTCTTGCTGCCATTTGATTGGATGACAAACATCCAACTTAATGAGCCCCCCCCCCCTCCCTTGTATTTATATAATAGACTATTTAAATGAACACTTAACTTTCTACCATGTCTGAAATTTAGATTAACCCTAGAACTTAACATTAATAGGACCCAAGGAGTTGCACTGAATGGTCTACGCAGTGTGAGGTTCTTATGTACACTCTAGAGCAGGTGTGTCCAAAGTGGGTCCTAGAGAGCCACTGTCCTGCACATTCTAGTTGCAACGCTGCTGTAGCATGCATACTACTCTATTTCAGCCAATCAGACGACCATAATTAGTGCCACAGGTGTGTTTCATGATGGTAGAACCAAAAATGTGCAGAGCTCCGGCCCTCCACGACCAACTTTGGACACCCCTCCTCTAAAGGCTACCTCACACCTAGACGAAATGAAGTTCATTCGCTCGGCTGCGTCTCTAAAAATTGTGAGGCTTTTTCACTAGCTTTACATCTCTGCTGTTTACTGTTGATGCAGTGACACTCCTTGCCATCGGACGGCGATCAGGAGACAACTTTCGCATTCTTGATTCACTTTCACAATCACTCTGTGCTCAGTACTCACACGTACACACCAAACTACATGTCCCATCATGCCACACCCCACCACCCAAACATTACCAAAATGTGGAAGTTCAAATCCAACCCGATCCTGCAATAGTAAAATCCGTTTTTTATTGACTCGTTTGAAAAAGAAATAACAGGAGAGCTTGTGTTTGTCTCACATCATACAACGGTGAAGACGAAACTGCGTGGGCAGCCACATGTGCACCAGAAACAACGTATGGACCCTACTAGGGTAGTCAGCCATTTTGTTTCTGAAGTTCCAGCCGTTGCTATGGTTACTCAGGTTGGAATAGTGATTTAACTTGTAAATGTATATTTACATTTGTAGATGATGAAACTTCTTATTTTGGATGATTTGTAGAAGAAAACTAGAAAATCAGTATCTGATTGATCGGTGTTAGAAATAGTATGTTGTTTAAGGCATCTTTGAAGCATAAAGTTATATCTTCATGTATTTTCCTTTTAAGAATTAGAATACTTTCTTGTTCCTTGTTTTTCAAAAAATGTTCCTTGTTTTTTTTTACATTTTCACACATTCATCGGGCACAGCGAAACAGCAAACACAATCTAAAATGGAGCACATGTACCAAATCTGTACAAACAATATAGTGGCCTCTTTTTTTAGCAGTGTTTGAAGATAAAAACAAGCAGAAAAATCTCATTCAGATCATTACTCCGTCTAAATCGTGGTTTAACTGCGCTGAATTAGCATTTATGAATAAAGTGTCTTACTAAAATAAATGATTAACCAATAAATCTCAATAAATCTAAGACTTTACATTCCAACATAACGTTAAAATTTGGTTGAGATCACAGTTAAAGGTGAAATAATCAATGGCTTTGTTTTTTTCTGCTTTGAATTTTTTTTTAAACAAAATTTACTTTTTTAATATTAAGTGTAGAAGGTTTTTAGATGGGAATACCATGTTAATTATTTTGCTCTGGGAACTTCTTTGATACCTTAAATATCCATATATAAATATTTATTTAAAAAAAAAAATCTGATTTGTTGTGAATTTAGTCTGGTCAATCATCTCTGTTGCTGAAGCCTTTCTCCTAAAATAAACAGGGCACCAGTCAGGAACAAGTTTAGTTGAATGACCTGCAGTACCACAAGTTCATGAAGCTGTAGCCTTTATGTTCATCAGCAGGCAAGTGTGAAAGCCTTCGTCATTCTCAGCTGCCTCGTGGTTTTGTGCAGTCAAACGAACAATAAACATCCACTTCAAAATGAGCTTATAAAATAATGATGAAATGTAAGATAATAAAACCTGTTCAGTAATTCCGTGGAGTTCCTCGTAGTGCGCCTGCGTCATGTAACGCAGAGGACCCGCCCCCAGCGTATGCGCATGCGCACTTCACGGTGTTGCGTAAACCCGAAAGTGGCGGTTGTAAACGGAGAACGCATTTATGATATTTTTATGAAATAGCTGCTCGTTTTTAAGCGCTGTCCTCGTCCCTCTGGATCTTCAATAAACTAACGCTAGTCTGCTAATTAAACATGAATGGCGAGGGTAAAAGAGACAGAAAGAAGATGAAAAAGCGAACAGCTCGTGGTTCAAAGGCTCCTGAGGAGAAGAGACAGAAAGTAGATGAGAGAGAGAGGGACGCAGGGCAGGAACTCGACGGTATTTAAGTCATTTCTAAGCATTCCCTTCACTTCTTTCAAACCTGTGTCACGTGCAAACTTAACATTTTTATTATTTAAAAATAAACATCAAATGTTCGTTGATTAGTTTAATCGGGTAAACGTTGGTTGGCATCGTCGCCTCTGCGCATCTATCGTGAATTTCATAAATGCTTTTGTCAATCTAGACTCGGTTTTAAAGGCAGACACATTTAATTGAAAAAATAGTGTATTTGTTTCTTGATTTTTTTTTTTTGCCGTTTATTAATAATATTAATTGTTATTATGTATAACTATAATAATTAATCAATAGTGTAAACTGAGTTATCAATAACTGTCTTTCTCAGTAATTGGTTGCAAACATTTCACATCAACAATATGTGACAATTAGGTATTACAAAAGCGAAAAGAGCTCTAAGAGTAACTAAGAAAAAAAAACATAAAAACTAAATTACATGAAAGGGTCAAGATTTTTTACATATCAATAAAGTCCGCCCTGCTTTGTTGTTTTTCAGACCAGGTAATAAATCTATATAGTGATTCATTTCAATTTTATATATAGTCAAATAGGGGTTTCCTTTTGACCATTTTTTAAAGAATATGGTATTTTCCCATTAAAAATGACAAAGTATAGCAAATGAAATACTGACATAATTTGTCTAAAAAAAAAAAAAAAAAAAATATATATATATATATATATATATATATATATATATATATATATATATATATATATATATATATATATATATATATATGTTTTCCAGATCAACCCAAAGTATATATATATATATATATATATATATATATATATATATATATATTGTTTTCCAGATCAACCCAAAGTATAATACATACAAATTACAAAAAAAAAAAAAAGGTTTCTCTACAGAACAAGAGACACACACACCATCAAGGTCAGAAAGAAATCTTAGGAAAAGAGTCTTTGCAGGATACAGAAAATGTAGATTTTTTGGTAGCAACCAAGCAATCTTCAGATGCAATTCTAGAATACAGGTATATTTTATATTTAACTGGGTTAATCCTAGTATTACGTTCCTAATTTCCAGATCAAGAATCTGATTGGCCTACATGAGATTATATCCCACCTTCTGAGTTGCTATGATGTGTTGACACAGTGAACAAAATGCCTTCGTCTAACTAATAAACATTGCAAATCAATAGGATAATTTGAGTTAGGAAAGACTTTGATGGAGAATAAAATGTTTTTTTTTGTATTTAAAAAAGCTTACTTAACAGCGACAGAATCGTCTTGTGCTGGAACCCTGGCCATGACGAGAGGGAAGAAATTGATCCTGGATATCTCACAATGAGCAATTAATTCCTCCAAGACAGAAATAAGTTCAGAGGAAATGGCAAATAGAATGGAAGAGACCAGGAGAGAACAACACAGAACTAATGTGCTGTGTTTTACTAAAAGGAGAAACAGCCCAAAAAGAGCAACAGCTGAATTTTTTTATAGAATGTCCTATAAGTGACTTTGTGAGAAATCAACACCTTTAAATAAAGTTTTACAGTATCAAATAAACAATAAACTTTCCAAAATGGTTTATAGACGGGAAAAGGATATTTGAAACAATTTTTTAGAGAGTTTTTATTTTAAAATTGTTTAAAGATGATGCATACAGCCGCTCGATGTTGTCTTCTCTAATCATAAACTAACAAACAAACATTAATCATTCTAAATATATATATATATATATATATATATATATATATATATATTTCCCAGCGATGGTTTGTGGCTGGAAGGGCATCCGCTGCGTAAAACATATCCCAGAGAGTTGGCGGTTCATTCCGCTGTGGCGACCCCGAAAGGGGAGAAAGCCGACATGAAAATGAATGAATATATATATATATATATATATATATATATTATATATATATCTATATAATATATATATATATATCTATCTCTATATATATAATATATTATATAGATATATATCTATAATTATATATATATATATATTTATATACACACACACACACAAACATGACACTGAACCTCTCCATTGTAGTAATTACATTCTGTTAGACACATTAAACATGCCAAGTCTCATTTTTCCTAGTTTCTTCTGATGACATTTCACTCCTTCGATTCGATTCCATCTCATAAACTCTAAACAAACCTTTCCCACAACATCTCAATAGGGTCCAGAGGTCAAGGGTCACCGTTGCTGACAGAACTCCATTTGTACTTGGATTAACTTGGGAAGAAATGTTAAATTGAGTGTAAAGTTAAGCATGCCATCCAAACAGTCATACCACTCAACTATACCATGCATTGGCCCTTGGAGTGAATATATAATAATGGAAAGTGTGTCACCCAAAGATGGACAGGATTATAGCTAAAATGAGCTGTGATGGAAACTGAAAGACACTCTTAACCCGCATTAGCATTAAAAGAAGCGCTCAGACGTTGAATGAATGAGTGAGATTATCAGTTTGCCATCCAACGCTGCCCTTGCTCACTGAGACATCAACTAAAGGTTTTAATTTAATTCGCTTACTGATTGCTCGCATTAGAAGTCAGCCAGTCATAACAGCGGCCAATTATAACGACACGACGCGCATAAACAAGGAGCCACTTTCAGTGTGACAGGATAATGATCTGGACACTCCAAAGGGGCTATTTTCTCTTTTCCGCATGACTTGTTACATTCATCGCATAAGTAAAGGCTGTTTAAGATTTCAAGTAAACATGGAAAGTTCAGTTCGGAAATATAAAATAGCCTTCAATCAAATTTCCAAAACTCGGCATGGGAAGATTGCGTTTATGGAAATGTAGTGTCTTTAAGCTGCCTGTTGCGAGAAACATTTTGCCTCTGATTTAATCCCATTTAGGATTGCGTTGTTTCAATTACTTAACTTTAGATGCTTGTTGTGTATTTGTTTTTTAATCCAAACCTGGTCTTAAATTGATTTTCTGATGGCGATGGAAACAAGGTTGAGTAGGTTGGAAGGTGAAGGCCAGGGATCTCAAACTCCATTCCGCAAATTCTGCTGGATTTTGTTCCAACTTTGTTTCAACAGACACATCAGTAGCTTCACACAAACCAGGAGCTTAATTAATGGAATCAGGTGTGTTCAGTGAAGGTTGGAGCAAATCTGTGCAGCGCTGTGGCCCTCCAGGATTTGAGACTACTGGTTTCAGTAGAAAATGTTTGTTTAGGTTCCTACACACCTGATACCTTAAAGTGTTGAATATATTCACTGAAAAGTTTCTGCACTTCTTTTATTTTCAGCTGGTGGCCGGAAAGCCGCCTCTACAAAAACCAAAGTCAAGCTTTCTAGCAAATCCAAAGATAAACAGAAACAAATCATATCTACCCACTCTTCTAAAACTGTCTAAGAAAAGCAAGAAGTTCAGTTCAGCCAGTGGAAAAGATACAACAGAAATAAAGAGAAATCAGAAAGGACAGCTTCTGTTTAAAGGTGGGGTAAACATGCTTATCAGTTTGTTACTGCAATTTTTCTCTTAATTTATCCATACATTAAAAAAAAGTTTCAAACGTTTCTGTTTCGACAGACCATCCAGAGTTCACACCTAACATGACTCCCAAAGAGGTTTTACAGGCTGGAAGCTTTGGTGGAACCTACTTCAGGCCTATCTACTCCAGCATCACAAGTATGTTCCCCTTTTTGGGTTTTGTTAGCACTGTTACTAGCACTAATTGAGTAAAAGTACCTGTCGTAAATACTAGAGATATGTTTTACTAACTTTACAAGAATAGCACAATGTATATAAATAGCATCGTGCAGACAATATTGTGCTCCTCAGCCAGACGAAGAAGAGCATGCAAGAGATGATGTTTAGCCTTGAACACAAAGTTGGTAAGACCGGTTAAAGGATTAGCGAGACTGGAGGCCGATACACATCTATCTGAAAATGCTGTGCGAAGTTACTCGCGTGAACATACTTCAATAGGAAAGCATAGTGTGTAGATTGGTGCGTATCAAAAAGAGGTCTCCCATAACGGATGAGTCTTTCACAAGACAACAACCAATGAAAGTCTGTTTTGATGATGTGAATGGAACATGAAAGAGCTGCTGGATGGCGCTCGATGCACACTCCCACGTCGATCTCACAACAGGAAACTGCACCAAAAGAACACTGAGATGAACACGCGAGGAAGAGACCGACGGAGACGAGTATAAACATCCAGAAGCATGTATCGCTGGTGTTCGGCCATCAAGAGTTGTTCAATAAAGCCCACCAAGATTATAAAGCAGCCGGTGGGTGGCTGTTGTCACCTGAGGAGTGATAGGAAGCTTCATTCTACTCTATTTAAAATAATTTGAACGATTCATTTGTATCGTTTATATCGGAATAAATTTGATCTAATTGCAAAACGTTACGACAAAGCCCCAAAACCAGAGCAAAATGCAAAGACCAAAATACACATATAAGTGCTAATAAGAGTAAATTAAGGTGCTTACCGGTGTCTTCTGATTTTTATCAGTGTAATTCGCATGCACCAAAGAAAAAGATTCACTTTGTGAAAAGAATTATTACTAATGAGTCAGATTCATTCTTTTTACGAACAACACATCACTTCACATGAGCGCCAACCAATAGCAAGAAGCATCACTGCATCCTCTTTTTACACTAGCTTGCGAAATGCACCTCGCAGAGATGCATCCAAGGATTTGTGCGAATTTAATTGAAATAGACGTGTAGCGGAAAGACCGAGACAAAGAGGATCATATACATGCAAAGAAACAAGTCAACTCAAATTGAGTGCAAACAAATTAAAGAGGTTGAATGATTCACATCATTCATATCGTCGTCTAATGCAGGTCGCAATCTCTTGACTATCGTTGGGACTGCAATGCTACTGGTGCCATCTGAATCAATGATCTTTGGTAAGCTACGCTAGGAGGTCCTATGAGGAATGACTGAACAGTTTACAAAATGCCAGTGTATAGCTCGTGTTCAAATCAAATCACTGATCTCCAAATCAACCCCTGTTTACCTCCATGAGCTCATACGCTCCTACATGCCTTCCAGAAGCCTGCGCTCAGAGAAGGAACAGCGACTGGTGGATCCATCCCACAAGGGCAGAAGATCTCTCAGCAGAACCTTCTCTCTCACTGTCCCTGTCTGGTGGAACAAACTCCTGATGCGGTCAGGAGAGCAGCAACACTAACAGCTCTCAAGAAGCAACTGAAAACTCTTCTCTTCAGGGAACATCTACTATAAAATTTTTAAATCCTCTCCTTTTTATTTTCTTCCGCTATGGTTGATTGATTAATTGATACAACTTCTATTATGAGAAGCTGAGATAGACTTTGACTGTGTAACAAATTGCATATTGTTTCTCCCCTTCTGTAAGTCACAAAAGTGGACAAAAGTTTCTGCTAAATGCATAAATGTAATGTAATTGGCCTGAAGGGAAAATGAACAAATAGGTAATATTTTGAAAAGAGACATTTCTGTGATACGAGCCTCAGATAAACGAGGAAGATTTGAGAGTGGAACAGCTGTTGATAAAGACTGGTGAGACCATTTTTGTTCATAAAAGATGTTAATCTTGTCTTTGTGAGAGCTGTTTTTCACAGCCATTTAAAGGAAGCGCTAATGTTTGGAGCGGAAACCTCAGCAGAACCTTTTGATTGATCAGGGTGGAGGAGTCTGCTGCCCTCTACTGAGTAGATGCACTCATTGCAGCATTTCAGATCGTTTTACCCGGTTTCGTTTAGACTCAGTTTTTTTTTTGTAAACAGTGTAAGAAAAAGTTTGTTAAAATAACCAAGTGTGGACAGAGTCTAAATCTGCTTTGGGACTAACATAAGTTTGTTGTCTACTAAGCTAGATTGCTGCCAGCAGTGTTCAAGTTAGTTCTTTTTTTTTAACAGAGCAACATTACAAAGATGTCTGGCAGGAGCTTCCCGGAGACTGGCTGGACGGACTGAACATTTCCAAACAGGTCTGCATGTTACCACTGTTTTAATCTCAAAGTTGCACAAGAGTTAAAATGTCACTTTGAAGGTCTGTGTTTATAAGAGAGAAAAAGACTTGTGTTAGGATCACAGAAGAGTTTCTTCAGCTCCGTTTTATTACAACGTTCTTGTTGTACTATCATTAAAATCGTGTTTGTTTTTATTTTTATGTGATTCTAGTCTCATGTGGTATTTTACATCAGCAGATAAAGTGTTTCTTTGATTTGTTTCATCCCTTTAGCTTGATGCTAAGGGCTGTGAGCATGTGATGGGTCTCTCGCGCAAAAGTCAACACCATGAAATTTTATTTAGCCACGAGACCCTGATTGCTCTTGATAAAAATGAATGAATGGCTGATGACTGCTAAGATTTGTGTGGTTGACCACAGATCGCTGTAAGCTCCAAATATTTCTTACGCTTTGCACCATCTGGGGATGGAGAACGATGGTGAAGCTTCACTCGCTGCCCAGATCATGAACACGTAGCATTGACTCGTGAAAAGCTAGGCTTTGAGGATCAGTTTGTGCGTCAAAGCAAGATGTTGTAACTGTTATTATTTGGATTATTTCTCCAGGTGGCTTCGTCCACATATCATGAAGGTGTAAACACATATAAAGTCAAGTGTGGAGGCAGTCTGGAGATGTGGGAGAGCAGTGGATGGATTCTACCGCAGGATCCGTACGGCTGGTTTCAGTGGTACTGCAGGCAGGTGGCTCTTTTTTTATTTACACACGTTTGAGAACATTGCTATCAGCACAACCTCAGCTGAGTCACTGTGTACTTATTTCGTTCTTATGACAAACTTATTTCATGGTCTGCACCCAGAATGCAAAATAAACATAAAATTCTAGAAACATTTTACACACAGAAAGGGTAGATATTGATTTGAAACTTGAAATCGTAAGAAATCGTAACAAAATGCACCAAACACATTTGTGTCTCTGTGCCAATTCTAAATGGAAACCCTTAAATATTTTCCTCTAAAAAGATCCCATTAAATAATCCCATTAAACGAAAAAAGAGAGAAAGATAGACGGAGGAGCAGGGAAAGAAAAAGAGGAAGAGAGAGGGGGAAAGTGAGTAAAACGAAAGAGATCAATGAATGAAAAAAGACAGAGGGAAAGAGAGAAGAAAGAAAAAGAGATAGAGAAGGGGAAGAGATAAACAAGAGGATGAAAGAAATTAATAAGAAAGAGAGAGAAGGGGTAAGAAAAAAATATATAGTTAGAAAATAAGTAAGAGTAAAAGGAAAAAGAGAAAGAAAGAGAAGGAAAGAAAAAGAGAGTGCAAGGGAGGGAAATAAAGAAAGATAGGGAACGAAAGAGGGAGAAAGAAAAAAGAAAAGTGAAAGAAAGAACAAGAGAGAAGGGGGAACTAAAGAAATAAAGAAAAAGAGAGAGAAAAAGAGAAACAAGAGAATGAAATGAGAGAAGAGGACAAGAAAGAAACAAAAAGATAGACAGAAGGGAAAGAAAGAGAGAGAAGAAAAACAGAAGGAAAAAAGACAGCGAAAGAAAGAAAGAGACTGACGAAAATAAAGAAAAAGGGAAAGAAAGAAAGAGAGAAGGAAGGAAAAAAATGTGAAAGAAAGAAAAAAGAAAGATTGGGAAAAAAGAGGGAGAACGAAAGAAAAAAGCAATGAAGGAAGGAAGAAAAGGAGACCGATGAAAAGAAAGAAAAAGGGAAAGCAGAAGGGGAGAGAGAAGGAAATAAGAAGCAAGGAAAAAGAGTGAAAGAAAGAAAGAAGAGAGAGAGAAGGAAATAAGAAGCAAGGAAAAAGAGAGTGAAAGAAAGACAGAAAGAAAAAGAGAGACAGATGTCACTCTCTCGTCTTGGAGCTCCTGTCTCTGTCTCTCTCTCCTGTCAGCATCCAGCAGCAGAAAGTTTTCCGTGTCTGTGTTCGACCGCTTTCCCTCGCCTGCGTACCTGCGCCCTCCTCTCTTTCCCTCGCCCACGTACCTGCGCGCTCCTCTCTTACCCTCGCCGTTACCTGCGCGCTCCTCTCTTACCCTCGCCCGTGTACCTGCGCCTCCTCTCTTTCCCTCGCCCGTGTACCTGCGCGCTCCTCTCTTTCCCTCGCCCGCGTACCTGCGCGCTCCTCTCTTTCCCTCGCCCGTGTACCTGCGCGCTCCTCTCTTACCCTCGCCCGTGTACCTGCGCGCTCCTCTCTTTCCCTCGCCCGTGTACCTGCGCGCTCCTCTCTTACCCTCGCCCGTGTACCTGCGCTCCTCTCTTTCCCTCGCCCGTGTACCTGCGCGCTCCTCTCTCTTCCTCGCCCTGTACCTGCGCGCTCCTCTCTTACCCTCGCCCGTGTACCTGCCGCTCCTCTCTTTCCCTCGCCCGCGTACCTGCGCTCTCCTCTCTTTCCCTCGCCCGTACCTGCGCCCTCCTCTCTTTCCCTCGCCCGTACCTGCGCGCTCCTCTCTTTCCCTCGCCCGTACCTGCGCGCTCCTCTCTTTCCCTCGCCCGCGTACCTGCGCGCTCCTCTCTTACCCTCGCCCGTGTACCTGCGCGCTCCTCTCTTACCCTCGCCCGTGTACCTGCGCGCTCCTCTCTTTCCCTCGCCCGTGTACCTGCGCCCTCCTCTCTTTCCCTCGCCCGTGTACCTGCGCGCTCCTCTCTTTCCCTCGCCCGTACCTGCGCCCTCCTCTCTTTCCCTCGCCCGTGTACCTGCGCCCTCCTCTCTTTCCCTCGCCCGTGTACCTGCGCGCTCCTCTCTTTCCCTCGCCCGTGTACCTGCGCGCTCCTCTCTTTCCCTCGCCCGTGTACCTGCGCCCTCCTCTCTTACCCTCGCCCGCGTACCTGCGCGCTCCTCTCTTACCCTCGCCCGTGTACCTGCGCGCTCCTCTCTTTCCCTCGCCCGTACCTGCGCCCTCCTCTCTTTCCCTCGCCCGCGTACCTGCGCCCTCCTCTCTTTCCCTCGCCCGTGTACCTGCGCCCTCCTCTCTTTCCCTCGCCCGCGTACCTGCGCGCTTCTCTCTTACCCTCGCCCGTGTACCTGCGCGCTCCTCTCTTTCCCTCGCCCGCGTACCTGCGCGCTCCTCTCTCTTCCCTCGCCCGTACCTGCGCCCTCCTCTCTTTCCCTCGCCCGCGTACCTGCGCGCTCCTCTCTTTCCCTCGCCCGCGTACCTGCGCCGCTCCTCTCTTTCCCTCGCCCGTGTACCTGCGCGCTCCTCTCTTTCCCTCGCCCGTGTACCTGCGCGCTCCTCTCTTACCCTCGCCCGTGTACCTGCGCGCTCCTCTCTTTCCCTCGCCCGTGTACCTGCGCGCTCCTCTCTTTCCCTCGCCCGCGTACCTGCGCACCCTCTCTTCCCTCGCCCGCGTACCTGCGCGCTCCTCTCTTTCCCTCGCCCGCGTACCTGCGCTCCTCTCTTTCCCTCGCCCGCGTACCTGCGCCCTCCTCTCTTTCCCTCGCCCGCGTACCTGCGCGCTCCTCTCTTTCCCTCGCCCGCGTACCTGCGCGCTCCTCTCTTACCCTCGCCCGCGTACCTGCGCGCTCCTCTCTTTCCCTCGCCCGCGTACCTGCGCGCTCCTCTCTTTCCCTCGCCCGCGTACCTGCGCGCTCCTCTCTTTCCCTCGCCCGTGTACCTGCGCGCTCCTCTCTTACCCTCGCCCGTGTACCTGCGCCCTCCTCTCTTTCCCTCGCCTGCGTACCTGCGCGCTCCTCTCTTTCCCTCGCCCGCGTACCTGCGCCTCCTCTCTTTCCCTCGCCCGCGTACCTGCGCGCTCCTCTCTTACCCTCGCCCGTGTACCTGCGCGCTCCTCTCTTTCCCTCGCCCGCGTACCTGCGCCCTCCTCTCTTTCCCTCGCCCGCGTACCTGCGCGCTCCTCTCTTACCCTCGCCCGTGTACCTGCGCCCTCCTCTCTTTCCCTCGCCCGTGTACCTGCGCGCTCCTCTCTTTCCCTCGCCCGCGTACCTGCGCCCTCCTCTCTTTCCCTCGCCCGCGTACCTGCGCGCTCCTCTCTTACCCTCGCCCGTGTACCTGATCGCTCCTCTCTTTCCCTCGCCCGCGTACCTGCGCCCTCCTCTCTTCCCTCGCCCGTACCTGCGCGCTCCTCTCTTACCCTCGCCCGCGTACCTGCGCCCTCCTCTCTTTCCCTCGCCCGCGTACCTGCGCGCTCCTCTCTTTCCCTCGCCCGCGTACCTGCGCCCTCCTCTCTTTCCCTCGCCCGCGTACCTGCGCCCTCCTCTCTTTCCCTCGCCTGCGTACCTGCGCGCTCCTCTCTTACCCTCGCCCGCGTACCTGTGCGCTCCTCTCTTTCCCTCGCCCGCGTACCTGCGCGCTCCTCTCTTTCCCTCGCCCGCGTATCTGCGCGCTCCTCTCTTACCCTCGCCCGCGTACCTGCGCCCTCCTCTCTTTCCCTCGCCTGCGTACCTGCGCGCTCCTCTCTTACCCTCGCCCGCGTACCTGTGCGCTCCTCTCTTTCCCTCGCCCGCGTACCTGCGCGCTCCTCTCTTACCCTCGCCCGCGTACCTGCGCCCTCCTCTCTTTCCCTCGCCTGCGTACCTGTGCCCTCCTCTCTTTCCCTCGCCCACGTACCTGCGCGCTCCTCTCTTACCCTCGCCCGCGTACCTGCGCGCTCCTCTCTTTCCCTCGCCCGCGTACCTGCGCGCTCCTCTCTTTCCCTCGCCTGCGTACCTGCGCGCTCCTCTCTTTCCCTCGCCCGCGTACCTGCGCGCTCCTCTCTTTCCCTCGCCCACGTACCTGCGCGCTCCTCTCTTTCCCTCGCCCGTACCTGCGCGCTCCTCTCTTTCCCTCGCCCGCGTACCTGCGCGCTCCTCTCTTTCCCTCGCCCGCGTACCTGCGCGCTCCTCTCTTTCCCTCGCCCGCGTACCTGCGCGCTCCTCTCTTTCCCTCGCCCGCGTACCTGCGCGCTCCTCTCTTTCCCTCGCCCGCGTACCTGCGCGCTCCTCTCTTCCCCTCGCCCGCGTACTTTCGCCCGCATAACTGCGCCCTCCTCTCTTTCCCCCGCCCGCGTACCTGCGCCCTCCTCTCTTTCCCTCGCCCGCGTACCTGCGCGCTCCTCTCTTTCCCTCGCCCGTGTACCTGCGCGCTCCTCTCTTTCCCTCGCCCGTGTACCTGCGCCCTCTCTTTCCCTCGCCCGCGTACCTGCGCGCTCCTCTCTTACCCTCGCCCGTGTACCTGCGCGCTCCTCTCTTTCCCTCGCCCGTGTACCTGCGCGCTCCTCTCTTTCCCTCGCCCGTGTACCTGATCGCTCCTCTCTTTCCCTCGCCCGTGTACCTGCGCGCTCCTCTCTTTCCCTCGCCCGTGTACCTGCGCGCTCCTCTCTTTCCCTCGCCCGCGTACCTGCGCGCTCCTCTCTTTCCCTCGCCCGCGTACCTGCGCGCTCCTCTCTTTCCCTCGCCCGCGTACCTGCGCGCTCCTCTCTTTCCCTCGCCCGCGTACCTGCGCGCTCCTCTCTTTCCCTCGCCCGTGTACCTGCGCGCTCCTCTCTTTCCCTCGCCCGTGTACCTGCGCGCTCCTCTCTTTCCCTCGCCCGCGTACCTGCGCGCTCCTCTCTTTCCCTCGCCCGTGTACCTGCGCGCTCCTCTCTTTCCCTCGCCCGTGTACCTGCGCGCTCCTCTCTTTCCCTCGCCCACGTACCTGCGCGCTCCTCTCTTTCCCTCGCCCGTGTACCTGCGCGCTCCTCTTTTTCCCTCGCCCGTGTACCTGCGCGCTCCTCTCTTTCCCTCGCCCACGTACCTGCGCGCTTCTCTCTTACCCTCCCTCGCCCTTACCTGATCGCTCCTCTCTTTCCCTCGCCCACGTACCTGCGCGCTTCTCTCTTACCCTCGCCCGTGTACCTGCGCGCTCCTCTCTTTCCCTCGCCCGCGTACCTGCGCGCTCCTCTCTTACCCTCGCCCGTGTACCTGCGCGCTCCTCTCTTTCCCTCGCCCGCGTACCTGCGCGCTCCTCTCTTACCCTCGCCCGTGTACCTGCGCGCTCCTCTCTTTCCCTCCCCCGTGTACCTGATCGCTCCTCTCTTACCCTCGCCCGTGTACCTGCGCGCTCCTCTCTTACCCTCGCCCGTGTACCTGCGCGCTCCTTCTTTCCCTCCCCGTGTACCTGATCGCTCCTCTCTTTCCCTCGCCCGTGTACCTGCGCGCCTCTCTTTCCCTCGCCCTGTACCTGCGCTCCTCTCTTTCCCTCGCCCGTGTACCTGCGCGCTCCTCTCTTACCCTCGCCCGCGTACCTGCGCGCTCCTCTCTTTCCCTCGCCCGTGTACCTGCGCGCTCCTCTCTTTCCCTCGCCCACGTACCTGCGCGCTCCTCTCTTTCCCTCGCCCGTGTACCTGCGCGCTCCTCTTTCCCTCGCCCGTGTACCTGCGCCCTCCTCTCTTTCCCTCGCCCACGTACCTGCGCGCTTCTCTCTTACCCTCGCCCGTGTACCTGATCGCTCCTCTCTTTCCCTCGCCCACGTACCTGCGCGCTTCTCTCTTACCCTCGCCCGTGTACCTGCGCGCTCCTCTCTTTCCCTCGCCCGCGTACCTGCGCGCTCCTCTCTTACCTCGCCCGTGTACCTGCGCGCTCCTCTCTTACCCTCGCCCGTGTACCTGCGCGCTCCTCTCTTTCCCTCCCCCGTGTACCTGCGCGCTCCTCTCTTTCCCTCGCCCGCGTACCTCCGCGCTCCTCTCTTTCCCTCGCCCGCGTACCTGCGCGCTCCTCTCTTACCCTCGCCCGTGTACCTGCGCGCTCCTCTCTTTCCCTCGCCCGTGTACCTGATCGCTCCTCTCTTTTCCTCGCCCACGTACCTGCGCGCTTCTCTCTTACCCTCGCCCGCGTACCTGCGCGCTCCTCTCTTACCCTCCCCCGTACCTGCGCGCTCCTCTCTTCCCCGCGCCACGTACCTGCGCGCTCCTCTCTTCCCTCGCCCGGTACCTGCGCGCTCCTCTCTTCCCTCGCCCGCGTACCTGCGCGCCCTCTCTTCCCTCGCCCGTACTGCGCTCCTCTCTTTCCCTCCCGCGTACCTGCGCGCTCCTCTCTTCCCTCGCCCGTGTACCTGCGCGCTCCTCTCTTTCCCTCGCCCGTGTACCTGCGCGCTCCTCTCTTTCCCTCGCCCGTGTACCTGCGCGCTCCTCTCTTTCCCTCGCCCGTACCTGCGCGCTCCTCTCTTTCCCTCGCCCGCGTACCTGCGTGCTCCTCTCTTCCCTCGCCCTGTACCTCGCGCTCCTCTCTTACCCTCGCCCGTGTACCTGCGCGCTCCTCTCTTTCCCTCGCCCGTGTACCTGATCGCTCCTCTCTTACCCTCGCCCGTGTACCTGCGCGCTCCTCTCTAACCCTCGCCCGCGTACCTGCGCGCTCCTCTCTTACCCTCGCCCGCGTACCTGCGCGCTCCTCTCTTACCCTCGCCCACGTACCTGCGCGCTCCTCTCTTTCCCTCGCCCGTGTACCTGCGCGCTCCTCTCTTTCCCTCGCCCGTGTACCTGCGCGCTCCTCTCTTTCCCTCGCCCGTGTACCTGCGCGCTCCTCTCTTTCCCTCGCCCGTGTACCTGCGCGCTCCTCTCTTTCCCTCGCCCACGTACCTGCGCGCTCCTCTCTTTCCCTCGCCCGCGTACCTGCGCGCTCCTCTCTTACCCTCGCCCGTGTACCTGCGCGCTCCTCTCTTACCCTCGCCCGTGTACCTGCGCGCTCTCTCTTTCCCTCGCCCGTGTACCTGCGCTCCTCTCTTTCCCTCGCCCGCGTACCTGCGCGCTCCTCTCTTCCCTCGCCCGCGTACCTGCGCGCTCCTCTCTTTCCCTCGCCCGCGTACCTGCGCGCTCCTCTCTTACCCTCGCCCACGTACCTGCGCGCTCCTCTCTTACCCTCCCCCGTGTACCTGCGCGCTCCTCTCTTTCCCTCGCCCGCGTACCTGCCGCTCCTCTCTTTCCCTCGCCGCGTACCTGCGCGCTCCTCTCTTCCCTCGCCCCGTACCTGGCGCTCCTCTCTTCCCTCCCCGTGTACCTGCGCGCTCCTCTCTTTCCCTCGCCCGTGTACCTGATCGCTCCTCTCTTTCCCTCGCCCGTGTACCTGCGCGCTCCTCTCTTTCCCTCGCCCGCGTACCTGCGCGCTCCTCTCTTTCCCTCGCCCGTGTACCTGCCTCCTCTCTTTCCCTCGCCGTACCTGCGCGCTCCTCTCTTTCCCTCGCCCGTGTACCTGCGCTCCTCTCTTTCCCTCGCCCGTGTACCTGCGCCCTCCTCTCTTTCCCTCGCCCGCGTACCTGCGCGCTCCTCTCTTTCCCTCGCCCGCGTACCTGCGCTCCTTCTTTCCCTCGCCCGTGTACCTGCGCGCTCCTCTCTTTCCCTCGCCCGCGTACCTGCGCGCTCCTCTCTTTCCCTCGCCCGTGTACCTGTGCGCTCCTCTCTTTCCCTCGCCCGTGTACCTGCGCCCTCCTCTCTTTCCCTCGCCCGTACCTGCGCGCTCCTCTTTCCCTCGCCCGTGTACCTGCGCGCTCTTCTCTTTCCCTCGCCCGTGTACCTGCGCGCTTCTCTTTCCTCGCCCGTGTACCTGCGCCTCCTCTACCCTCGCCCGTGTACCTGCGCGCTCCTCTCTTTCCTCGCCCGCGTACCTGCGCGCTCCTCTCTTTCCCTCGCCCGTGTACCTGCGCGCTCTTCTCCCTGCCCCGTGCGCGCTCCTCTTTCCCTCGCCCGTGTACCTGCGCGCTCCTCTCTTTCCCTCGCCGTACCTGCGCTCCTCTCTTTCCCTCACCCGCGTACCTGCGCGCTCCTCTCTTTCCCTCGCCCGTGTACCTGCGCGCTCCTCTCTTTCCCTCGCCCGTGTACCTGCGCGCTCCTCTCTTTCCCTCGCCCGCGTACCTGCGCGCTCCTCTCTTTCCCTCGCCCGCGTACCTGCGCGCTCCTCTCTTCCCTCGCCCGCGTACCTGCGCGCTCCTCTTTCCCTCGCCCGCGTACCTGCGCGCTCCTCTCTTTTGCCCTCGCCCGCAGTACCTGCGCCGGGATCCTCTCTTTCCCTCGCCCGCTGTACCTGCGCGCCTCCTCTCTTTCCCTCGCCCGTGTACCTGCGCGCTCCTCTCTTTCCCGTCGCCCGCTGTACCTGCGCGCTCCTCTCTTTACCCTCGCCCGCGTACCTGCGCCCTCCTCTCTTTACCTCGCCCGCGTACCTGCACGCTCCTCTCTTTCCCTCGCCCGCGTACCTGCGCGCTCCTCTCTTTCCCTCGCCCGCGTACCTGCGCGCTCCTCTCTTTCCCTCGCCCGCGTACCTCCTGCGCGCTCCTCTCTTTCCCTCGCCCGCGTTTTTATTTTTATTTATTTATTTTTTTTTACTTATTTCACAGCCCAAACCTGACTTTTCTACAGTAAGCCAGGAATAAAAGTTTTTTTTGGCTTTGAACTTCAAAATATTTGTGCAGTCTCTTATTGTTTAGGAACCCTAAATATCGTTAAAAATAAAAAAAATTCTAACATTCCCTGCTGGTTGTTATTTAAATCATATAATAACACTCATTATGTTTCATTACTTACTTTCTGACACTTTACCTCCAACTAGACCAGTGGCGCCTACTAGTGGCCGCTATAATATTTTCATGATAGTGTTGTAAAGTTGTGTTTTTTCCACACACCGTTTTGCATATGATTTATATTCATCCCTATTTAATTGTTGTAGATATAAAAAAAATCTGCAACTCTCCTTGTTCCCTCTTGAAAAAGGAAAATTGACTGAACTTGTAATGCTTCAACAGACCACTGGAGGCTGGTCGCAGAAGTGAGCAGATTTTCATTAACAATTCAATTTCAATTAAAAATTTAACTTTAAAAGGAGTGAGCCTTTTTTTTTGTTTTTTTTTGTGATTTATAAATCGAACCATGGACGATCCCAAGCAAAAAAACAGCTTGTTTCTACTTAGTGTTAGTGAATTTGCTCGTAAGTAATCTCTCGAATCTACGTCGAGCGTCAGACAGCACCTTTGCATACACGTCATTAATATGCAAATCACTAACCAATAGCTGATTTACTGGAAGTGGTTACAAAGTTTTGAAAATCTCAGCTAATTTTTCCTCAGGCTAGAAAATGAGGAGATTGAATGGGATTTCTGACTTCATAAGTAAAAGAATCACATCTCCCATACAATTTGACCAATGTGAACAAATTATTGAAAATAACACAATGTCACTGACCCTTTAAAGTTGAAAAACAAAAACATGTTTAAAGCGTGTTATCTTGAAGCTTTTAGATTCCTGTTGCTAGATTTTCTTCATTACAACTCTGAGGAGGTGCATTTGTATTATTCTTTTCTTTAGGTTGTATTAAACTTTACATTTTTGCATAATAAAGGGCTGGGATAATCGAGTGAGAGCCACTTAACAAGCGTTGAGGTTTCATTCTGATCATTTCTGATCCACCAAACATTACGCACATGTTACTTACAATCAATGGCAGGTTCCCAAATTATTTATAATTTTCTATTATAAGGACTTCCTTATAAGGTTCTGGCGCAGCCCCCAATGTTCCCAGTCCTAAGAAACGCCCTGATTAGCACTCATCAGGGGTCCACATTGAAACTATCAACTGTAGATTGACAACAAGCAAATTGAGCAGTTGTGTTCTGGTGGATGAGGAGATGGACTTGTGATCAGAAGGTCGCAGGTTTGATCCTCAGATCCACCGAGTTGAAGGTGGAGTGAGTGATGAAACGCTTGCTCTCCATCTTCAACAATCACAGCTGTGGAGCCCTCGAGCGAGCACCAGTTCCCCGACTGCTCTCCGGGCCCCGCAGCCATGGCTCCCACTGCTCCGGGTGAGTGCTCACGGTGTGTTTGTTCTCTGCTGTGTGTGTGTGTACACTGGGATGGGTTACATGCAGAGCACAAATTCCAGATGTGGGTCACACCATATCTGGCCGACTGGTCATTTTCACTTCATTAAATTACAAGATACTTTCTTGTCTGCAGGTTTTATCAAGGCAGGCGAACAGAGGACGATGCACGGCAGATCAGTCGCTGGGCAAAGTGTGCAGGAGACAGGGGGCGCTGGCGGCACAATCTCGTGACAAAAGTTGTCCGCTCCGGTTGCACTTTTGACAACGCCGTTGTCTCTCCAGTGGTCAGACAAACTCTGCAGCACTGGGGCTACAAGCTCACCCAGGAGGACTATAAGAAAGGTGCTACCAGAGTTAAACTCTAGCTTCATATAAAGGAGAATTTGGCAAACATTCTGACCTCATTTATACTTGAAATAATTGATGTTTATTTTTAGGAAAACGTTTTCAAATGAAGCTGCTGACTTTGATCCTATTGGGAATCTTTTGGTAAAGGTTACTTCAATAATTAAACATGGTTAAACGGAAAAGTTGGAACTGGAGCAGAATTAAACACAGTTAGGCCTCTCATGCCTGATAGAGGAGCTCTCCGGTCAGTAGTGAATCGTGACGCTTTCATGGCGGGGATTTGTTGTGCTCCATTTACTTTTCACACGTTTGCGAGATGCTTGTGTTTGACAAGGCATTTCTTAACATGTCTATTCGTCTGAATATGTGTGTAAGCTCACACTGACTAATTAAATGATGTCTTGTGGGATGTAACATTTAAGTACAGTTAATTAAATGCATTTTTAATGGGATATTTTCTTTTTTGTCAGCACTGGACTATTGTTTATGCCATATTATACTCTTTTTAAATAATTTATTATAAATATCACTGCACCGTTATTAACCTTCAAAAGGAAGTACTTGTCATAAACAATGTCTTTGAATCACCTCAAATAATTGTGGCTCTGCTCCACTAAACTATCGATGTGCCCCTGTACCTCCCACTGCACATCTTCCATCACTCCCCCTGTTAGGTTTTGCTTGTTGGCACACAGAAAATCCACCCATTTCTGATGAATACATTCATCTTCTTAGCATTGCACTCACCGGTTTGGACTGGGAGGAAGAGCTGGCCCAAAATAAACTGATCCACTCTATCCAAAAGCCTTTTTACAAAACCTGAGTTGAATCTTGTAGATTTGAGAAGCAGTCCTCGTGAAAATGACGGAACACAACAGAAGGTTGAGGTTGTTCTCCTGAGGTTCAGGTGAACGGAGAAGCTTCACCATCGCTCTGGTACGGGCTCTTCTCAGTTCCTCGTCATGATGCGACCGAATCACGACCGCTAGCAGCTGTGTTTGGGGAACACCTTTCCAGGTAACCTTGAACGGTGGGAGGAGCTTAGTACGGTTTTTACAGTTCTACGTCACTTTTCAAAAAGACTCGTTTCAGTTAATCTGAGTCGACTTTATAGATATTTATAGATAATAACTCGACACACAAATACTTTTCAGGAATAAAGCTCAAACTGGATGTTACTCAGACTTGCAGCTCTGTTACACGGCATAAAAGATTATTTTCAAAAAGTCAAAATACTGGCTCTTTAATAAGCCAAAGGCTCCCAACAAATATTTATTTTGTGAATAAAGACAACTTTTCTTAACAGAAAACAAAATTTAATCTGTGATTTAGGCTAAGTAGCAATCCTTTAAATTATAATGGCTTTTGAAGAATGCATTTTGTGTGCTGACAAAAATTTGATTAACTCGTCAAGCTGTTTGAGCTCCCAGAAACAAAGATTATATTATAAGATAAGATATACCTTATATAAGATAAGGTATCATGTCTGAAAAATTGTGAAAATGACTTGAGCCATGTGTCGGATGAGGAAACAATTCTAAAATTTGCAAAAAATGCCTGAAAGTGTGAGTTTATATGGTATGGCACCTTTAAATAATTGAAATTAAAAGTTAAAAGCCCAATTGAAAAAACACAGCACATTTATATGTTTAATTCCACCTAAAGCAGTTTGTTTACACAGAGAGAAACACCAAAAAATGCAAAACAATGATGTTAAATCGAAATTATATATAATACATGATGCATTTTTTAAAGGCACGCCGCTCACAAACTTGTTTTTCGTCATTTCCGGTGTTAAATAACCAATGGCCTACATGTCTAGTTTAAAACAGTTTCAACCAATAAATCGGTGAAGCTCTTGGAACGTATTTCGCTGAGCTCTCTGTAGGCCAATCAGACGCGGCGAAATTGTCAAATTGAAAACGGGGCAGCCAATGTGCGTGTTCATCGGCTAGCATGTTAGTGTGCGCTTCGTTCCGCCCCTCTCCTCTTTGTGAGTAGCCCTGCGTTTGCTAACGGAGTGGAATTAAATCTCTGGCAAAAGGTAAATTTAATGAGCAATTGTTTTAGAAATTGTGTTTGAATTAGCTATGTTTTATTCTTCTTTTAGTCTTGATCACGTCAACATGCGTAACGCTCGGTTGAACGAGTCTAATGGGTTCATTCTGCTTTAATAACCCCAAAATACGGTTTCTAAAATCTCATTAAAAGGTGAAATTTGAAGCAGTTATGGTATATATTTTTTACTAACGTTACATCAAATGGTCCCTTACAGCCGCAGCCCTAAGCTGGAACTGAAAGATAATGGCCTTCATTAGCGGCGAATTGAACAACAAAGGCATCCAAAATAACTTGCTGTTTAGAAAATATAATTATTTGTTATGTAAACGTAGCTTTATTAATGAATTGTTACTGTACCGATTTACGTAGTGTGTTACGTTAAAATAATTGCTACGTAATAATTACATAAATCTTATTGATAGTCTTTGAGTTACTATATATAGAATATTTATATGTATGTATATATGTGTGTGTGTGTAAAACGAATAATTGTGTTCATCTTGGTGTGTATGAAATATACATGTTTATTTACTACATCTTGTTCAACATTGATACTTTGGCCAAATCACAATGATATTTGAATTGAGTTATCTGAATTACATTTTTTTGTGGTGATAAGATGCTCTTATTTCTCATCTCTAGCCGGAGCACAACTATTCTTTCTAGCTTCGGTCTCCCACATCTAACCACTGTTACGGTTTTATTTAACAGATGCAAGGAAACAGAGGACCTCGTCCAGAGCAGCAGAATCACGGCCCTCCACGACAGCAGCCAAACTTTCAGCAGGAACAGAGAAATCTTCAGGGAAACGACAGTAATGGACAGCACACGGACGCTGGAGAGCAGAGTAGCCCCAGTATGCCACCCTTACAAAGAGCTGCACCATCACCCTGTTATTTATCTTTGCCTTTTATATCTAGAACCTCTGTCCCCCCACAGATGCTGGTTTCACCATAGACCTGCAGAACTTCAAGAAGCCTGGTGAGAAAACCTACACGCAGAGGAGCCGCTTGTTTGTGGGGAACCTTCCCACTGGGACCTCGGAGGAAGATGTGGAGAAACTTTTCTCCAAGTACGGCAAAGCGTCCGAGATCTTCATCAACAAGGATCGAGGCTTTGGTTTTATTCGGCTGGTGAGTTTGAAACCGCAGCATCTCAGTGGAGTCTGGTTGCAGGTACACAACCTCTGAGGTGCTTGCGGAATATTTAGCCAGATTTATTTTTTATTTATAGTGCCTCCACTCTATTTATTGCTAATTGCGGAAGGCTCCGCTTGCACCCATTTGTCAACAAAGCATACTTGTGCATAAACAACAAAAGACAAGCTTTACTTACTGTATCATAAATCGTATAAATGTAACTTCTTCCGTACGTCCTCTGCTGCTGTAGAAGCTCTGTCTCTAATCTGATCAATATCACAACATTGCTTGATGAAAATGCTAACTTGTAGCTAGCTAAAACTCAGCACAGATAACAAAGGAAGGTTATTTACTTATTGTGAAAATTTTTCTTCATTATTGAGTGTTTAACACCGAGAGCAAGAAAGAGAGAGAGGAAGAGCTCGCTCTGCTCCACTTCGAACAATCACGGAGGTTGCACTCTGCATATTGGTCAGCTCGAGGTTACATAAGCGTGCAACCTTCGCAGAGGACAATTCGTAGGCTTGACGCAGAAGTATAGATCTGGCTTTACTCGTGCACTGTTTGCATCATTTACTGTATATAACATGGACAGAGCATTTGTGACGCCACCCATGAGTTTCTGGCAAAGTCTAATGGAGCTCAAAATGGATGGAGCTTGTACTCGGAAACGCGTCTTCAGAGTGGGACATTGACATAATAGAGCCGTCTGATAGAAATTCAGCCGTCTGAGTTTATATATCCTAAACAAACTAAATATAATTGTCCCCCCCTCAGAGTGCTCATGAAGATCAAAACTAGCAATCTGAATCAACAAACCTAATGGAGCCAGGGGTGGAAACATGTTTTTTTTTTCAGCTCCAAAGTTAGCAAGTTTTAACATTGGAGTGAAGAGAACTTGCTCCCTTTTGGAGTTAGCCTCAAGTGGCTGCTCGAGGAACTGCAGTTTAGTCACTTCCTGTCAGGAAAGCGTTGCCCCTTCCCCCGCATGCAGTCTGTAGCGGACATTTGTCATGAAGTTGTTTACATTATATAAGTATGGTATAAAACATTGTTCTCCCTGAAAACATGACATAAAAAATAATGTATCAATATCTTCGACTTTTTCATATGAGACACATCTATTTTCTATCGCTTTTTTAAGAGTACTATTACAAGTAGTCAGTGAAAGATTTTCTAAAAAGTATAACGTTTGCTGACTTGAAAGTTCCACAATTTAATTTTTTTTAATATTTGAAGTGTACAATTTTAAAACATTTTCGTCCAAATACATTTCAGCACAGTATAGAAACCTAAATGTCGCAACTATCCCTAATTTACATTACAATAAACGAACCGTGGTGTTTGTCAAGGAAAACTAATGACGTACGTCGGACGATTGTAAATTAATTAGTTTATATTTCCTCTTCATATAGGCAATGAATGTATATATAAGCAGTTTGTGTAGTTTATTAAAAAAAAATAAAACCGGTTTTACAGACACGTAATCTCCATTCATTAGGAAACGAAGACGCTTGCAGACATCGCAAAGGCAGAACTGGATGATGCCATCTTCCGCGGGCGCCAGATCCGCGTTCGCTTTGCCACGCACGGCGCTGCACTGTCTGTCAAGAACCTGCCTCCGTTTGTGTCCAACGAGCTGCTGGAGGAGTCCTTCTCCATGTTCGGTCCAATCGAACGAGCCATCGTGATCGTCGATGATCGCGGCCGGCCGACAGGGAAGGGCATTGTCGAGTTCGCCAACAAACCCTCTGCAAGGAAAGCTCTGGACCGGTGTGGAGACGGAGCCTTCCTTCTCACCGCGTGCGTCCATGCTTCTGTTGTCTATTGAAGCGCTCATCTACAAGAATCCAGAGTATTGATTTTCTTCTTTTCAGGTTCCCCCGGCCCATTACCGTTGAGCCGATGGAGCAGCAGGATGAAGACGAGGGGCTTCCCGAGAGGCTGATCAACAAAACCCCAGTTTTTCACAAGTCAGTTTATGCCTTTTTTGTGTTTGTAAATATAAGTTTGACACCAGATAGTCAGCCTTAACCAAAATATAAATTATATCCTTTTCTGATGTATATCTAGAGACTTAATTCATCCTTAATTAATAGTTTTGAGAGCCTAACTAACTCTAAGACCAATCTTAAGCCGTTAAATTGGCCTCTGCGAAAGCTGCACATCGGGGAATGTTACTATGGTTACTAACGGCGAACAAGGATGCATACAGTGAACAAACCAACCTGGAGAATCTGTGCAGTTAACACCTGCCAGCCAATCAGAGTCCAGTATTCAGACAGACCATGGCATTAAAGGAATCAATGGAGGCTGCGAGGCGGAGGATTTTGCCTCAATCATTTTTTGAAATGGAGTTAAAGTAATTCAGGAGTTGTTTCAGCCCCTGCTTTGTTTTCAAGCCATTTGTGAATATTGATCAGTGCAAAGTTTTTACAGCAGTAACGGATGTATGTTTGGAGTAAGGCTAACCTTTTCAGAAGTTTAATCATTTTAAATAGATCAAATAATAGAAAGATTTACTTTATAAAATGTTGCCCTCTTTATAACAATGCACACTATTTCAATATTGATAAAGTAGGGATGCCTACAAAAGATGTCGACAAAGTTGCATGTAAATGCACACTTTTATGAAATAATTAACTCTATTTTTTAAATGCAGCAAAAAAGAAACACTGTACAACCACCAAATTTGGGTCAAGAATCCCTGTTCACCAGATGGTTTTTAAATAATTTTTGTAGTGCAGCATTGGTTTTTGCTCCAAATGTGATGATGGTAGAGTGTCATTTTTAAAATATTTTTATACATTAAAATAGCAAAAAAAGTGGTTGTTGGTTTTTTGCTAGAAATTTGTTTTGTAGCAGAAACAATTATCAATGTTTTTTGTTACTTAACCCAAATCTGTTCATTGTAACGTTTTGGCAGAAACTATTAACCATTTTACCATAATTTTAGATTTGAAGGGAACATTTTTTTAGAGGTGTATCAAAATTAGTTTTGCAGCAGAACCAGCAGATGAACTATGACTTCTGAACAAAAATTGTGTTAAGAAATGGGATCAAATGATTTTTATCATCATTTTAGATTTTGTTTATATGTAAACCATTTGTTTTAAGAGACAGTTTTGCAAGAAAAGGGTAGACGGAGGGATGGAAGGATGAGCTGATTCCGGGTTCAGTAGTGTTTTCGAGTGAATCTTTTAGTCGTTTTCTGCAGGAGTGGTTTTGAGGTTGGCTCTTTGCAGGCGCTCCCTCAGCCGTCTCCTCTCAGTACATTACAGCAATACTTTTCTGCTCAAACAGCTTTGTAGCTTGTTGACTACATTACACAGATCACAAAAAGCTCTCATACGTTTATTATTAAAGCTTATACCCAGAGTTATTGATCTGAGAGAAGAGAAGTTTTGATTCCAGTGCAAACTTTACCAAAGTCAACAACCTCCGAGCTTCTGTGGAGAGCTCCACTGTTCATTCTATGACGAGCAGTTTGATGTGGTTGGTTGGTGTAGGAAAACTAATATGAACCATGATTTTCAGACATATCACTTTGTAGCACTATTGTATTATTTGTGTCTGTGACCTTATCTAGATTGCTCAGAAATTCTTTATTATGATGGATGGGGACCAAACCTACGCCCCCCACAGAGATCATGCTCTTAAACGTCTGGGAACATCTTGATGAGTATCTTCTCATGATTAGTTAGGCCGACGTTTTGTTGACTTCATGAATATCTGTGGTTGGGCTCCTCTTTGGGGGGGTGCATCCTAACGGTCTTAAAACCCTACGGAACACATTGTTTAGTTAGATTTTTTGGAAGACTGCAGCGTTCAACATTACAGCTTGTGAAACCCCAAAGATCTCCTGGCCTTCAACTGTGAGTTTCC
This sequence comes from Danionella dracula, assembly GCA_900490495.1. Taxonomy (NCBI): domain Eukaryota; kingdom Metazoa; phylum Chordata; class Actinopteri; order Cypriniformes; family Danionidae; genus Danionella; species Danionella dracula. The sequence goes on along the minus strand of UELW01000103.1, from coordinate 189,686 downwards.
TACATTGATTAAACCCTGTTTATTGGCTGTCATTTCGTGATCAAACCAAACCAGATAGAGCTCAGTTGCATCTAGTGACGGAGGAGTTTAGAACGAACCAATCATTTGGGAATCTCAACCAAATCTGGGTAACTGAAATGCAAATCATATTATTGTGTGCTTGTCAACTTTATGCTGGAGACCTCCAAAATGTAATAAGGAACCTTTTAAAATCACAATGAAGTAACGCCTGTTAAGCATGGCTGGTAGTTTTTCAGTGCATGACCAATATGTGTAAAAAATATGTTCTGGTGTTTCACGAACCAATTTTGTGCTCCTCAGAGAGCGTGAGCAGCCGCCACGGTTCGCCCAGCCAGGCTCGTTTGAGTACGAGTACGCCATGCGCTGGAAGGCTTTAATGGAGATGGAGAAGCAGCAGTACGAACAGGTCGACCGGAACATCAAAGAGGCCAAAGAGAAGCTAGAGACCGAACTGGAAGCTGCACGCCACGAGCACCAAGTCATGCTCATGAGACAAGGTGCGCATGCAGTCCAAGCTTCATTGATTCATCTCTGCTATGAGTTTGTCCTTGAACGGGCTTCTCTCTGTGCCTCAGATCTCCTGCGCAGACAGGAGGAGCTGCGGAGAATGGAGGAAGCTCACAGCCAGGAGGTGCAGAAGAGAAAACAGATGGAGCTTCGGCAGGAGGAGGAGCGGCGGCGGAGGGAAGAGGAGATGCGAGCTCATTCTGAGGAGCTGATGAGGAGGCAGCAGGGTCAGGGAGGAAACTTCTCCGACAAGGTCAGGGTTTGTTTAAAATTCCAAGTCGGTAAAGAGGTCCCTCAGAATTCTAAAGTTCTGTTTGTGTTCCGAGCAGTTTTGAGGTATTCAGCTCTCTGCAGAAACCTCAGGAACAAGTCTCTTTCAGCCATGAAAATAACAGACACGATTTGAACGTGTTCTGAATGTAGATCAAGTGAGTTCCGCGCACATTTGAAAACGATGAATTTTGGAGCGGCTAAAACGCAGATAGAATCCAGAGAAGTCATTTTCTTATGTTTGTGTAAGTTTTAGTACACTAGTTTCAGAGGAAAAAACTAAAGTCAATTAGCTAACTAACTAACTAACTTAATTTACAGGAAAAATACGATACATATAATACGTTTTATTTGCAATGCGATCTGCTAGTTTGTCATTTACAGAGGTTTTTTTTTTCCTTTTCAGAGGGAGCAGGAGTTGAGGATGCACATGGGAGGTGAGACTGCAGAGAGAGTTCTGTTTGTGCACTATATAAATATACATTTAATTTCTCTCCAAAGGGAGCCTCCATCTCACATGTTTTACAAAAAATAGCCGTGTTCTGAAGCACATTAGTTGTGTTTTTAATGCATTGTAATGTTCAGCATGATCCTGTTGTACTGAAGTCCAGAATAAAGAGACCTGCAGTGCACATCTAAATTGTTAAACTTCAACATTACGCTCTATTTGAATGTTTTAACAACACGCTACAGATCACGGAAGAAAAGAACGAGAGAGAATAAAGGCTTTCCACCTGAATTTCCTCAACTGAGCTCTTCGGTGTCTGCTAAAGCGTGAGATGATCCTCGTCTGAGAGCGTCTCACGCGGTTCTTTTCTGTGCGTCTTCGCTCAGCTGTGTTTTATTCACTCGCGCTTGTGAAAAGTGAACAAGGAAGTAGATTCTACGAACCAAACTACTAACCGGTTCTATTATCTACTAACCGAAAGTTAGTGTTTTTATTAAAAATATGTTTATATATTCACAAAAATATTAAGCAATTTTCTTTTTGTAATTGTTTAGTTCAATTAACTCTTGTGGCTCAGATGATTTTAATAACGAAGTGTTTCTGTGTGTTGATAGGTCAGGGGATGGGCTTGACCCGGAACCCTATGGGTGGCAATTCCAGCACACCTGTATCCACTAGCATGGCTTCGAGCGAGGTAGATCTCTTTCACAAACCTCACGCTTTTCTGTTGATGCCACTCTGGAAGGGGTTGACGTGCAGTTCTTGTTTCCTCCAGCAGGGGTCTCCCAGCAGTGTGGGGGGCCTTCCCCTCCCCTTCCCTCGCCCGGGAGCCAATGATTTCGCTGCCAAGCGCCGCAGGTTTTAAACCCGAACCCGAGCCATCTTTCTTCACTTTTTTTTTTTATATATACTGTAAGATATTTTAAGTGCAGATTTTGTGGTTTTTGTAGCGTTTGCGTTTCACCTTCACAGATGATGCGTTTGTGTTGATGAATGTTTTAAAGCGGTTTAAATATACTTTTTAAGTTACTCCAGATCTCCGGTCCTCGATGGAAGCTGTCCAGACGCCCTCGTAGTGGAGAAACAAGAGCCCCTTCAGGGTTTTATTTTACGCTCTTCTCCAGAGATGCGGCGTGATCCGCTTCCTTGTGGATGTTCTGCATCGAGTAGCTCTAATTTCTCTTCGTTTAGTTAATTTTTTCCATCTTTTGTAACTTCACCCAGCAGTGACTTTTTGTTCTGAGCTAGATTAACCTGTCGTTCGTGTCCGTGTCGTCTCCTTTGTAGTGCTTGCCTTTCTAGACATAAAAATAAATTCATTACTACATGAGACGCTTTAATGTTGCTGATTGTGTTCTGTATTTTTGTTTTCTTTTTAGGAAAATGTAGTTGTTTTACTTTGATTTCACCTTGGATTTTTATTCTTTGTTAGGGGTTTATTTATAAGGAGCATCTTGAAAATGTATGAACCACAAATGAAATTTTTTTATGAAACTTTATTTCTTTGTGGGAGCTAATATACAGATATTAAATCAAACAAATATGCCCTTAGCTTGAAATCAGATTAGTTGTGCTTTAGATAGTTATTTTTTCTGTGTTCAATAAGGTTCAAACTTGCCACTTGTCCAAGCCTAAACATATTCATAAGATAATAACACACCTTATCAGCCATAGGGCCACCTACTGGCAAGTAATGACAACTTGTTTTTAGTTTTACGCCTTGTTTATGACAGTGTATGGCATGCATAAATACAATTTATCACCCATATATAGGACGCCAAAATCTACAAAAAATATATATTGGGTCAAATTTAGAACCAGGAGAGTTTTCCCTCTTGTTTTTAAATTTATATATATATAGATATAGAGACATGGATGTCTTTTTTCCAGGTTAAATTTTGAGACTATTATCCTAGTTGTTGTAATTGTCATTATACAAATTGTGTCTCAAAAAAGGTTTGTTGTTTAGATTTTAATTATGTGTAAGAATGTAGCAATCAAACAAACTAATAACAAATTAAATTCTAATACAAATTCATGAGTAGAAAACGCTCATGGATACAAAAATAAAAGGATGATGAATTTTTTTTTAATTTATTTATCTTTGCTTATTGATTTAGGTGTAATTTTATTTTGAAATGTTTATACAAGCTCTTTTTTTTTTCTTAAATTGTAATTCTCCAAGCGCCAGAGGAAGAGCGCCCTCAAGTGGCTACTCCTGCGTCCATCCAAATTCATTTTCCAGAGCCGCAAATATTTAACATCGTTTCAACAGCAAATAAACACAGTAAGTTTGAATAATAAAATATTTTGTATCAATAACAGTTTATTTAATTACCTTTTTATGGAATTGTCGTTTGTATGATACTTTTTAATTCGATTTTCCACGATTATTTTGTGCTGATCTGAAATTCTGTACTTACACATTTTAAGGTTGGCTTCCAATAAACATTAACTTTAATAACTTGTAATTTTTATGATTATTTAAAGGGTGTTTCATAAAAAAATATGTCCAAGTTTCAAGACGTAACTTAATTTATGTTATTTCCTACGTAACGTTACATGTCTAACAGTACAATGGAGTATTTGACCCATACAAAGAAAACACTGAAAACGTTTATATAAAGTCTGAATTTTCTTTTTAGGTAATTGTTTTAATGCGCTACGTGTTTATTTCTTAACGTTTTTCTTATGATTTTGGTCACGGTTGAAATTAAAACGGTGTAAATTAAAACGTTTGAAAATAACGGTAAACGCTCGCGTCACAAGTCAAGCCGCGTCGTTAAGGCGGAGCTATCTTCGGGTCCGCCAATCGCATATAGAGGAAAGCCTTTTCCAAGTAACGGATAACCGCTTTAACCAATCCCTGACTATACTCGTCATTTTTGCACCCAATCAGCGCAGGAAAAGGCGGGAGTCTAGAACCAACCCCGGAAGCGGCTTGCAGGAGTTGTGTGAGTGACCTGAGAAGGTCTCTGGCCTTGTGTGGATTCCAACGAAGCGGCAAGGTGAGCGTGGCTGGTTCCATCCACCGGGAGACTCCCAGAAAAGAGATGTTCAAGTGCAAGACGTTATGGAATAAACTCGCTCCTCTGACCCGAGCCTCCTCCACTCTGTGTCTGCGGCACGCGAGGAGTTCAGGCAAGTAGAGGAGAGCGCGAGAACACCGCCTCAGCGGGTCACCTGTGAACGTCAGTAAAGTCTCGAAGAAAGTCTTGCTCTATTTCGGAAAAAGCACGAGGCTGACGGCTGTGTGGAAGAGTCCCCGCTTTAGAGATTGTAGGAATGACCTTGTAAATAGTAAAACTAAAAGGGCACGAATGAATCAAACCATTTGAAGTTTCATACAGCCTGAACGAATTCCTAATCTTTGAATAAAAGTGTCTGATTTCATTAAATGTTACTCTCCTATGGGAATAGTTAATGGTTTGAGCAGGAGGACCAAGGTCGATGAATGAACATCACGCCTGGCTTCCACACACTCGTGTTTGACAGCTGCGAGGAGCTCAGTTTTGGAGTTAACAGTTTTGTAACAAATTATTTTACGGCAACCTCAGATTGGTTGCTGGTCAACTCTGAATGCTAACTGTGTACAATAACAATAGGTTATATATATATATATATATATATATATATATATATATATATATATATATTTATATATATATAAATTATTTTTTTTACACACGTTGCATAAGTTACTTGGTGGCTTCTAAATTCTATCACCTTCTGAGATCCAGCCTATTTATTTGTGCTTTTAGTTGACATTTGTTTTGGTCTATATATTTTGACTTGTTTGAGCTACCGTACTAAGTCCTAGTGTGCTCAATAGTGGACATCCTGGCCTTTACAATGATATCTCACGTGGGGACCCAAAAGTTTAAATTGGAAGATATATATATATATATATATATATATATATATATATATATATAACCTGTTTACCAGGGTCTGTTTTTAGTGTGGTATCTTCATATTTAATGAGGTCTTTCTCAAGGGGTGGCACCAACAGATTTTTAATCAGTCGATAGTGATGCAGATAAAAAAAGACCCGTTTGGATGCATCATCCGTAGATGACTACAGGCCAGAGTTTTGGAGAAGGTTTGTACGATGTTAATGTTTGTGACTGTATACTCATTTAGAGAAGAGTCAACTTTTCGACGGATTACATTTCGGGTTTCTGGTGAGACACTGTACTGAATTTGCTCTTCTGAGGGTTCATAACAACATTTTGATGGCTTTAGAAAATTTAAAATCTGTCATTGTACTCCTTGATCAAACAGCAGTGTTCAGCGAAGTAGACCATTTTATAACGCTTGAAAAGTTGAAATGTGGGTCGATTAGGTGGCTCTTTTTCAAAATGGGGGTAATCATTTTTATGATTGTTCCTTCACTGTCTCATTGGAGTGACTGCTGCTCAAACAGTGCCCCTGTTGAATGTGGTGTTCCCCAGGGCTCTATTTTAGACCCTCTTTTATTATTTTAACATGTTTCCCCTCTGCGAGATTTTAGAGAATGTTAATGATTCTTCTTATCAATGCAGATGACCTACAGCTCTATTTATCTTTTGATACTAAATAATCCACATCCATTTCTCCTCTTGTGGAATATGTGAAAGAAATCAAACACTGACTTTCTCCATGTTAATGAATCGAAATGAAATCCAGAAAAGACAGTCGGCAGAAATCTTGGGATCTTGATTGATAATGAAATCTGCTTCGCACGGCAAGTCAACAGTGTTATGAGAGCATCCTTTATCAGCTACGCTTGCGTAGAAAGGTGAAACCCTCAGAATAGACATGACCTGGAGCGAGTAGCCCACGATCTGATAAGTTATAGACTGTACTACTGTAATGCACTGTATACTGGCATTAACACGTCACCAGACTGCAGTCCGTACAGAATGCTGCAGCCAGGTTTCTCTCCTCTTCTAGAAAACACTGACACATCACACCTGTCTTCCGACTCCCAGTAGAATACTGGGAAAATACAAGATCCTGCTGTTCACATTTAATTCCAAACATGGTACTGCACAGTTATACATCAGTGAGTTAATAAATTTATACACACCTGCGTGATCTCTGCGCTCTGCTAATCAGTCCCTGCTCAGAATCCCTGAGGGCCGCACCAAACACCTTGGAGAGAGATTTTCTGCTGGAAATCAGGGTGATCTCAAAGCCTCCTGCTTTTAAAGCTAACGTAAAGACTTGTTTATTCCAGTAAATGTTCGTGTGTTTTCACATAAATTGAGCATGCTGTTCCTTTACTAATTTTAAAAAGTGTTTTATGTTGGTTTTTATGCTTCTGTCTTCTTGTATGGACATGGTTTTATACTCTTATTTTATTTCATTCTAGTATCTTTAGTAAGTGTATGACTTTGGTTTGGCTTTTACTGTATTTTATGTTTTGAATATGATCTGATCTGAGGGTTGTGTCTGGCGCTATATAGATAAAGTATGATTTTAGTGATTTTGGCAAGTTGGTATCGCACAATTCTTAATGATTTGCTTGTTAAACAACTTAAATAAAGCATATGCATAGCAAATATAGCATTACGTTTGTTTGTGTTTAGAATGAGTTCTGTGCACGCAAAATTATTATTACAATTTTTTTTTTCTTCAAGAAATGGGTTAACTATTGACTGTATATTACATGATTGTAGTAAGCATTGTATCAAGCATGCGTGTTTAGCAGAAAACAAATGAGTTTGGGTAAATCAGCCATGTTTTTCTTGGAAAAGAGTCACTACAGAAGTCAAAAATAGACAAAAAGATGGGATTTGGTGAATTGGAAATGACGAAAACAAAACTTCAGTGGCTTGAGCAGTTGGCCCTTAGCATAACCTCTTAATATAACTTAAACAAATAAAAAAAAAAAATAAAAATACGACCCCCTCAGAGTCACAAAGGTCTTTTACAGAAATCTGGATAAAAACCTAAAGGCTCCAGGAGGGTATGTTGCCCATTTTAACCTTACGGTCAATAAGAACTTGCTCACTTCTGGAGTCAGCCTCAAGTGTTCAGACGATGAACTGCAGTATCCCTCTCATCGTATTGAGCATTGAGAACGTTGGATGTTGGGTCTTAAATTTGACCTCATGAAACCTGCAGAAATTATGAGAGCTCTTGATTTATTTTATAATTTTTGTTTGTTTGATTTCATCACCAACCTGTTAGTCTTAAGACATGGAAAGAGGCTGGAGTTGGTTCAGAAGGCCCAGATGTCGGCGGGCCAGGCTGGTGGAGGTGGAGAAAACACCATATATGCTCTACTGATTGGAGCCGCGTGCACTGGGGCAGGTGTTTATGTAAGTAACACTTAATATACTTTATTTGTTTCTCTAGCTCTACTAGAGAGCATGTGATTTGTTTCAAAAGCTGATGCTACTGTAAATACGCAGGGTTTCGTTTGTGCTTATAGGCCTACAAAACGATCACAGACGAAAACAAAAAATATAAAGAGCGATTGGCATCGAGCCCCGCCCGAAAAAGTCCCGAAAAGAAAGCACCAAAGGCTGTCGGTGAGTGATTGTGCTGCTCTTTAATCACGCAGAGATTTATTTCTATTATTAAAGGATTGTGTTCTGATGCAAGATTTTTTATTGTATTTTTTTCATGTATAAATACAACCTTATCTGTTGAGTTGCGATAGATTTTTCTAAATCAAAAATAGATGAGCGAAGAGTCCATGTTTACACATGTAATGATTTATATGTTGTTAACTGTATCAGTTTTCATTTGGTTCCAAGTCTCATTTGTGAAGCGTTCCAGAAGTTTTTTTTGGCTCAGTGGTGTTATTTATAATAGTGGTGTTAATTGTTTTCTGCTTTTAACACAATCAAACCCTTACAACCGTTTTCATACAAATTATAGTACTGAGGAACCTTTTATATGATGGTTTTGTCAATTGTGTTTTGCTCGCCCAGCAGAATTAGAACCTGAAGAATTGTCTGCTGAAGAATCTCCAGCAACTGAAGAGATTGTGGAGACTGAAGAGTCTGAACCTGCAGTTGAAGCTGTTGCTGAAGTATCGATAACCGGAGCTTCTTTTCCAGAATCCAGCGTTGAAACAGAGCCAGCTGTTGAAGCTCCTGTTCCAGAACCAGCTGCTGAAGTCCCAGAACCTGAACCAGTTGTGGAAGCTCCTATTCCAGAACCAGCTGCTGAAGTCCCAGAACCTGAACCAGTTGTGGAAGCTCCTGTTCCAGAACCTGAACCAGTTGTGGAAGCTCCTATTCCAGAACCAGCTGCTGAAGTCCCAGAATCGGAACCAGTTGTGGAAGCTCTTCATCCAGAACCAGCTGTTGAAGTCCTAGAACCGGAACCAGTTGTGGAAGCTTCTATTCCAGAACCAGCTGCTGAAGTCCTAGAACCGGAACCAGTTGTGGAAGCTTCTATTCCAGAACCAGCTGCTGAAATCCCAGAACCGGAACCAGTTGTGGAAGCTCTTCATCCAGAACCAGCTGTTGAAGTCCTAGAACCGGAACCAGTTGTGGAAGCTTCTATTCCAGAACCAGCTGCCGAAGTCCCAGAACAAGAACCTGTGGTGGAAGCTCCTGTTCCAGGACCACCTGCTGAAGTCCAAGAACCGGCGGTGGAAGCTCCTGTTCCAGATCCAGCTGCTGTAGTCCCAGAACCAGTGGTGGAAGCCTCCGTTGCTGAACCAGTTTCTGAAGCCCCAGCAGCACAACCAGTTGAAGAACCAGTAGTTGAGAGTGGTAAGCTTGATTCATTTGCATGGAAATCTCGGTTTCATGTTTCAAGTAGTTTTATTCTTAAATAGAAGTTGTATGTTTCTTGCATTGGATTTTACATTCTTGGCATTATAAACAGGCCTTTCGTTTATACTGTTACTCAATCAAAATGTAGTTATACTGTTCAGTTAGCCTTAATAATGTTCCTGAAATCTCTTATTCATGCTCTCATAATGTTACCTTAACATCGTAAACTCCGTGTGCTAGTTCTTTGGGACTGTTTCTAATACCTTTCTATGATTGATCCAGCTCCGCCTCCAGAGCCAGCTCCTGCTGCTGAGGCCCTTGCACTCAGTGCCGCTCTTGTAGCTGTCCCTGAACATGTTCCCTATCTGCTGATTGGTGGAGGCACAGCTTCATTTGCTGCTGCCAGATCTATTCGTGCACGTGACCCCGGTGCGAGGGTGAGTCTGTTTTGTTAGAATCAAAAATAGGAGCTATTGAAAACAATTGACGAACACTTCAACAAAACACAGACCAATAAACTTCTCAAAAGGCTGTCAGTTAAGCGAGTCTAAACCTAAACCTGAGCATATCCTAAAAATTGAACAGTTCGAGGCTCATAGATTGAACTTGTAGAGTCCTGGTGCTTGGCCCAAAAAATGGATACCAGTCAGGACTGAAGGCTCACGTGTTCCGTCTTGAAGCAGTTCTTAAAGGATTTTTAATAATTCACATAAATTTGTATATCTGACTCCATAATTGATTTAAAAAGGTTTTATCTTTACCATTATTCTTGGTCACGGCCAAATAAATTAGCATGTTAATTATTAATGATAATATTAAGTTTTAACCCACTCAAAGACCTTTTTTTCACACTTGATGTTAATATTCTTATTAACCTTTAAAAGTGTTTCAGTAAAAGAAGAATGACCGAAAAAGGTTCAAACATTTGTTATCATTGATGTGTATAAACAATGCATTACATTATACAGCCTATGAAATATGAACCAAGCATAAGGAGTTATTGTCTACACTGAATTGATCATTCTAAAAAGGCATTACATTTTAACTCCAAGTTTACTACATGATAATGGAGCTCTAGAGCTCTTCCTTCATGGGGCGATTTCAGAGATGAAAAGGGCCAGGATTTGAGTCTGCTATCTGCCTTTTAAAGTTTCTTCTTTGAAAGATCCAGAACTCTGCAGCTAGTCTTATCTTCAAGGAACGGAAACGAGCTCATGTTCCTCCCCTCTTCATCACTCTTCATTGGCTCCTCATTCCAGCTCGGGTTAAGTTCAAATCGCTGACCCTGGCTTACAAAACTATCTCCAGATCGGCCCCTGTTTACCTCCACAAGCTCCTCCACTCCTAAATGCCCTCCAGAAGCTACTCCACTCCTACATGCCCTCCAGAAGCTACTCCACTCCTACATGCCCTCCAGAAGCTACTCCACTCCTACATGCCCTCCAGAAGCTCCTCCACTCCTACATGCCCTCCAGAAGCTCCTCCACTCCTACATGGCCTCCAGAAGCTCCTCCACTCCTACATGCCCTCCAGAAGCTCCTACACCCCTACATGCCCTCCAGAAGCTCCTACACCCCTACATGCCCTCCAAAAGCTCCTCCACTCCTACATGCCCTCCATAAGCTCCTATACCCCTACATGCCCTCCAGAAGCTCCTCCACCCCTACATGCCCTCCAGAAGCTCCTACACTCCTACATGCCCTCCAGAAGCTCCTACACCCCTACATGCCCTCCAGAAGCTCCTACACCCCTACACGCCCTCCAGAAGCTCCTCCACTCCTACATGGCCTGCAGAAGCTCCTCCACTCCTACATGGCCTCCAGAAGCTCCTCCACTCCTACATGCCCTCCAGAAGCTCCTACACCCCTACATGCCCTCCAGAAGCTCCTACACCCCTACATGCCCTCCAGAAGCTCCTACACCCCTACATGCCCTCCAGAAGCTCCTCCACTCCTACATGGCCTGCAGAAGCTCCTCCACTCCTACATGGCCTCCAGAAGCTCCTCCACTCCTACATGGCCTCCAGAAGCTCCTACATGGCCTCCATAAGCTCCTACATGGCCTCCAGAAGCTCCTACACTCCTACATGCCCTCCAGAAGCTCCTACAGTCCTTCACACCCTCCAGAAGCCTGCGATCAGAGAAGGAACAGCGACTCGTGGTTCCATCCTACAAAGGCAGAAGATGTCTGAGCAGAACCTTCTCTCTCACTGTCCCTGTCTGGTGGAACAAACTCCTGATCCAGTCAGGAAAGCAGCAACACTAACAGCTTTCAAGAAGCAACTGAAAACTCTTCTCTTCATGGAACACCTACTATAAAAAATAAAATAAAAAAAGAATTTCTTTTTTTTCCTCCTCTATCTTTATATTCTTCCTCTATTTCCTCACTGCTTTGGTTTATTGATCAGTTGATACAATTTCTATTATGAGAAGCTGAGATAGACTTTGACGGTGTAACAGATTGCATATTGTCTCTCCCCTAATGTAAGTTGCTTTGGGCAAAAGCGTTTGCCAAATGCATAAATATAATTAATAAATATATTCTTCAGAGCAGTCTCCTTCTAGAGAGGAGTGACCTAACCTGGAATACTCATCAGATAGCAGCAGTCAAAGCTGTTGGGAGTTTTCGATATTTAAGGTATACATGATTGGCTCTCTCAGAGAAAAGGTGAGGCTCATCGAGAGAAAGCTGGTGAGATTTAGGTGTAAATTTAGTGGCTCGTCCCAGGTGCTTTTGATACTCAAACACACTCATATGCCGATTCAGTAAACACAGTACGGCTCATATTACTCCGACACCCTGAACTTGTTTTTGGCTCTTTGCATTGCCATTTCAATTGGCTCGTTTTGCCTGATGTGTGTGTGAAAAGGTAGCCGTACGCATTGGTTCCTGTGCTTCGTTTGGTCTTTTCAAGCAGATCATACAACAACATAATTCAGTTTCTTACAAACTCCCTTAGTTTTGTTGCGCAGTGAGAGATTTGAGCTCCAGCTTGTGCGGCTGAAGTTTGAAACCTGGGCTTGCATGGAGTCCGAGCCGTTCTCATGCACATGTGGAAGTGATCATCAGTTAAATATTTCTCCCTGTCACTGCTGTTCCTCCCAGGTGTTTGCACTGCTGACATCGGTTTTGTTCATTAACTCCTTTGGATCCTCAAACTTTCTGTCTCCTATCACAAAAGATCAGATTAGAATTACTCGGCTAAGTGAAGTCACGTGCGATTGCTTAACTCTCATTCATTTGGCCAATGCATTCTCGCGTTTGCTATATAACTGCTGTAAAGATAACAGAAGCTGATGTGCCCTGCTAGATTGAGAGTCAAAGCATTTGGTTTGGTTTGTATCTCGGGTCGGTATAGGACAGCGTGTGGCTCAGTGGTTACTGTAGAGCAGGGAACGGCGAACCTGATCCTGGAGCTTCGGAGAAAAAGCTTCGGACAAAGCCCTCGAAGATTATAAAACTGTTGTCTCCTGAGTAGTGATAGAAAACTTTGATTCGTTTCAGTAATTTTGTTCTTCAGACTTGTTCACTAAAAAGAATAAGTCGATCATTTGTTTCAATGATATTATTCATGTGAAAAACTAACTGATCAACTGACACAGACCAAAAAATAGAGCAAAGAATATAAGAATCTGAGTAAATGGACGTGCTCACCTGTGTCTTGCCGGGTAATCCGCACACACCAAATAAAATAGTTCACTCCACAAACGAGGAGTTGTTACTCATTAATCATTTTGAAGTTTCATTCTTTTCAGGAACAGTACATCACTATCTGGGCGCCATCCGAGGGAAAGAAGCGTCACTACACCAACACTAAAAATTATTTTATTAAGTTGTGTTGTTTTTTTAGATCACCTTATTATATTATCTGAGATGTGTGTGTGTATATATATATATATATACTATGACTTTGTAACTATTACCTCTTGACTTGAATGTAAAGTTACTTCTATTTGTTTTTGAGAGTTAGAAGATAAATCAGTTCTGGTAATTTTGGTTGAATAATAATAAGTCCACTATATGGAATAACAAATATTGCTGTTCCATTGCTAAGTTTCTGTTGTTTTGATGAATGATGCTTTCAAAATACCAAGATTAAGTTTGTTGTTTGAGTTGTACGTGTTGTGTCTGGCTCTTCCTCAGGTGTTGATCGTCACAGAGGAGTCTGACCTGCCCTACATGAGACCTCCTCTCTCGAAAGAGCTCTGGTTCTCTGATGATCCAAACGTCAACGAATCGCTGCGCTTCAAACAGTGGAATGGAAAAGAGAGGAGGCGTGTGATACTGAATTTTTATCATCAGTGATGGAATTACAGTAAAACAGAATGCGTTTAATATTAAACACGGTTCTACTTTGTGTTTTAGCATTTATTTCCAGCCTTCCTCATTCTATGTGAGTCCCGGGGAGCTCTCTAAAGTGGAGAACGGCGGTGTGGCTGTTCTCACAGGCCGTAAGGTTAGCACAATCTGTGTGGAATTGAAAAGAAATGACAGGATTGGTTGAGCTGTCCTCGTTGTAATCTTGTATCTGAATGTAACCATATGGTGCAGGTCGAACACATGGACGTCAGAGGAAATAAAATCAAACTCAGCGACGGCACGGAGATCTCGTATGAAAAGTGCCTGATAGCTACAGGTGAAGCTTTTTATTGAAAAATGTGTTGCATACTGGGTTGTAAGTGAATGTGTGTGTGTGTCTGTTAGGTGGGGTACCCAGGAACCTCCAAGTGATAGACCGAGCAGGAGACGAGGTGACCAAGAGGACAACGCTCTTTAGGAAGGTTTGTAGGGATGTTTTTTCTTTTATTTGTGAATACCTGAAGAAGAACTATTACCTACACCTGCGCTGTCAGCAGAGCGGAATCAAATGAACCCGAGAAGAAGTTTTATTAGGTGCAGATGGAAGTTGTTGAAAAAAATCTAAATTTTAAAGCTCAAGATTTCTTCATTGTCACTGTCAAATTGGGCTCATAGTTCGAAAAAGACAAAACAAAAATTGTTCTTAGCAAAGGCAGAGATCTCTAACTAAGACCAGTGTTGTGCACACGTAACAATCGCTCTCTAGGTAAAAAAAGGTAGCTCTCTGACTGTAGAGCACAACTGAATAATCCTCACCCATTACATTTAGAAGGTATGTTCATATATTATCCACACGTATGTTTAATTTGCAGACATTCATGTTATACATGAGATACACAAAAAGATGATCCATAGAAATATATTTTTCAAAGGTTTAATTAAAGGAATAGGTTTTATGCTGGGCAGGTGATTAGCACCGGCCCCAGTCAGAGAGGCTCCCTGTGATCTCTTGGAGGGGTTCTTCGCCGGACGAGAACTTTTCTTGCATCTGTGGGTTTTTATTTTCTAGTGTTTTTCCACATCAACACATTTTTGTGTGTGTTTTTGGTGCTTTTTTTCATCATAAAATTTATGTAAAAACTCACTCTCTTGTCATACTAATAAACCTTACAACCTCGAGGGTAGCATTTTATGGTAGTTCTCAGAATTATCGATTAGGAATTCTTCTCCTAATTCACATTAGGCCTTTTTAAAGCTGCTTTGAACCAACGGCTGAAAATATTTTGATGGATTGACTGATTGAGTGTCCCTTTACCCGTGGCAGTAACACAGCATAAAATGACCGTTTTCAAGCTTCGTGTACTTGTTGCAAATCGGGAGACAACTATTTTGCAAAACTACCTCAAATAGAAAAAAAAATGTGTAAAAAATTATAAAAATGTTTGTAAATACTAAATTAATCTGGAAGCACAGGTCTGAATCAATAAAGACTCCCAGGTGAGAACCTATAAATGTAATTTCTTAATAATAATAATAATAATGCCTTCAATTTATATAGCGCTTTTCAAGACACTCAAAGACGCTTTACAATTATCAGAGCATTATTCATTCTCTCCACATTCACTCTCTGCTGGTGATAAGCTACCATGGTAGCCCTCAGCTGCCCTGGGGCAGTCTGACAGGACGTGGCTGCCATTCTGCGCCTACGGCCTCCTGACCTCCACCAAACACCCTCCACCAGTCACACGCATCCACCCAAACACACCCCACCAGTCACACGCATCCACCAAACACCCCCCACCAGTCACTCTCATCCACCAAACACCCCCCACCAGTCACACGCATCCACCAAACACACCCCACCAGTCACACACATCCACCAAACACACCCCACCAGTCACACGCATCCACCAAACACACCCCACCAGTCACACGCATCCACCAAACACCCCCCACCAGTCACTCGCATCCACCAAAACACACCCCACCAGTCACTCGCATCCACCAAACACACCCACCAGTCACACACATCCACCAAACACACCCCACCAGTCACACACATCCACCAAACACCCCCCACCAGTCACTCGCATCCACCAAACACCCCCCACCAGTCACTCGCATCCACCAAACACCCCCCACCAGTCACACACATCCACCAAACACCCCCCACCAGTCACACACATCCACCAAACACACCCCACCAGTCACTCTCATCCACCAAACACCCCCCACCAGTCACACACATCCACCAAACACCCCCCACCAGTCACACACATCCACCAAACACCCCCCACCAGTCACACACATCCACCAAACACCCCCCACCAGTCACTCTCATCCACCAAACACCCCCCACCAGTCACACGCATCCACCAAACACACCCCACCAGTCACACGCATCCACCAAACACACCCCACCAGTCACACGCATCCACCAAACACACCCCACCAGTCACACGCATCCACCAAACACACCCCACCAGTCACACGCATCCACCAAACACACCCCACCAACCGCATCCACCAACCACACCAGTCACACGCTCCCCAAACACCCCCCACCAGTCACACACATCACCAAACACACCCCACCAGGTCACACGCATCCACCAAACACCCCCACCAGTCACTCGCATCCACCCAAACACCCCCCACCAGTCACTCGCATCCACCAAACACCCCCCACCAGTCACACACATCCACCAAACACCCCCCACCAGTCACTCGCATCCACCAAACACCCCCCCACCAGTCACTCGCATCCACCAAACACCCCCCACCAGTCACACACATCCACCAAACACACCCCAACCAGTCACACACATCCACCAAACACACCCCACCAGTCACTCTCATCCACCAAACACACCCCACCAGTCACTCTCATCCACCAAACACCCCCACCAGTCACACACATCCACCAAACACCCCCCACCAGTCACACACATCCACCAAACACCCCACACCAGTCACTCTCATCCACCAAACACCCCCACCAGTCACACGCATCCACCAAACACACCCCACCAGTCACACGCATCCACCAAACACACCCCACCAGTCACACGCATCCACCAAACACACCCCACCAGTCACACGCATCCACCAAACACACCCCACCAGTCACACACATCCACCAAACACCCCCCACCAGTCACTCGCATCCACCAAACACCCCCCACCAGTCACTCGCATCCACCAAACACCCCCCACCAGTCACACACATCCACCAAACACAACCCCACCAGTCACTCGCATCCACCAAACACACCCCACCAGTCACACATCCACCAAACACACCCCACCAGTCACACACATCCATACTGGGCAATGTGGGTGAAGTGGCTTGCCCAGGGCCACAACGGCAGAATGGCCCTAGTGGGGATCGAACCACCAACCTTCCAGTTACCGAACGACCAACTCCACCACTGCGCCATCTTTCTGCCCCAAAAGAACGTGCCATTTCAGGTGTAATAAACCAATGCACGACCAACAGATGTTCAAAGTTTGTTTTTTCTTGTATAATGTAAATTTGTAACATACCGCAGTAGTAAAACGTGCTTGAATAAGTCTACCTTCACCTGCGCTGTCTTGAGCTTTAAATGGAGATTTTGTTCATTTACACTTTTAAATTGGACTCAAAAAAGACAAAACAAAAATCGCTCCGGTACAAAACTGTCCTGATATCTGTCTGTCCTGCGTACAAGGCAGACATACAAAGATGCTTAGCACCACTGGAGGGCAGCTTGAAGCTAATCTGATGACAATAGAACGGAGTCTGTAAATTTCAAAGGGGGATTTTAATTCCTTCATGCTTTCTTGGCAGGTTGAAGATTTCCGATCTTTGGAGAAGATCTCCAGAGAGATTAAATCCATCACGGTCATCGGAGGAGGTTTTCTGGGGAGTGAGCTAGCGTGTGCTCTGGGACGCAGATGTGAGTCGATCATTCAGGAGACGCTCACTTTAGCATCCATGTGCTGAAACCAACTCAAGACTGCTCCTCTCTCTCGCAGCTTCCAGTCAAGATGTAGAGGTGATTCAGCTGTTCCCAGAGAAGGGTAACATGGGGAAAGTTCTGCCGGAATACTTGAGCAACTGGACCACACAGAAAGTTCGGAGCGGTAGGAGAGACTTCATGATGTTTGTTAGAAATGTTGGTTTGGTTTATTTATTTATTTTTTATCTGTTTGAAACCTAATGTCCTCACAAATAATTGTCAAATGTTTGGAGGCTCACATCACATCCTTCCATGGAAACTTTGCCTTGGGAATTTTGGAAATATATAAAAATGCAAACCTTAAAGAGATGTATTTCATTTATGCATTTGGCAGACGCTTTTGTCCAATTTCAATTATAAACTATAAACAAACTTAACGTTTTGTTCATAAACTGCCATGGACACAAACTGATACATATAAAAAAATGTTTTTTGAGCGGATTAATTTTGTCGAACTTTAGTTATTTTGTATTTTATTTCATTTTAAATATTTATAATTTACATTATGTGTAGTATAATATGATTTCCGTAAAAGGGACATATCCCTTTATCTTGGCTATAAGATTTGTTTAAGCCTGCTTTTATTAAAAAAATGCTACAATTATAACAAATTAAAATTAAGTTTTTATGTGATGCAACTGAATTAAAAAAAGAAAATGAGTTGTTAAAAATCCTTGAATTGTTGTCTGATTGCATTTTTAATTTTTTTTTATGATAGTACATAGTGTATTGTTTTTGAACTAAGGCGGTAGGATAAAAATGACTTGTTTGGAAAGATTTCGTGTGGTCTGTTCTCTCAGATGAACTTCTGGAATAATCAAGGATTAAAAACTGCGTTAGTAGCAAATTCCGAGGAAAAAAAGAAGCAAATTCCAAAAAAAAAAATAAAAAAATGTTTACATTACTCAAGTATACTTTAACATGCAAACCTCCAAGTTTAGCAAATTCACAGTTTCCTGTAAATTACAATCAATTCTCATTCAAAAAATTTAGTCTCGAAAATTCTGAAATGTTGCAACCCTACTTTTCTGCCAGTCGTGAGAATTCCAGATTAAAGGGGGGTGGTCGGCTGTGACCCGCCGCGGGACTTGCATAGAAAGAGGAGTTACAGTGCATAAATAGTGCTTTAATGCTTGCACGCCTCATTCACTGCTGAAGCCAGATCGAGTAAACCAGCTGCCTGCGCCCTCTGCTGGGGAACCGAAACTGCACTCTCTTATTGCTGCATTAAAAGTTTGAGTTATTGCTCAAGCGAGTCCGGTATGCTCCCTATAGCATAGCTCACAGTTTTAGGTGTAACCCTAACCCTGTGATGTCAGCTCATTTTAATTTTGGTAAACTGTTGAAAAAACATGTTCTTATTAATGTAAACTTTATTTTATTAAGTATTATTTATGTAAAGTGATTTTCCAATTGCATGTCGCAATATCATCATCAACAACCGAATTATGAAAAATGTCCCATAAAGGCGCAGTCCTATTGGATAACAACATGGCTACAAAAGATTTAGAAGAGAAGATGCACACTATTAAAAACACTCTATTAATTCAAGAAAATACCTGATGAAATGAATAACATTTTTTATTTTTATTTTTTTAAGAGGGTGTGAAAGTAATCACGGATGCTGTTGTAAAAAATGTCAGCTACAAAAATGACAAACTGCAAATCAAGCTGAAGGATGGACGACTGGTGAGTTTCTCTTCTCTATCAAGATGTATAATGCTTAGCTTCCTTTTGTAAACTTGTAACTGTGTTTAAAAGGTGTTTTGTCTTGTGTTTTTGGCTTAGATTGAGACAGACCACATTGTGGCAGCCGTTGGTTTGGAGCCCAGTGTTGAGCTCGCTAAATCAGCTGGTCTGGAGGTCGACTCTGATTTCGGAGGTTATCGGGTTAACGCCGAGCTCCAGGCTCGCTCTAATATTTGGGTGGTATGTAAATAGGATTTATTATACTGTGCTTGTGATGATACGAGACAGATGCAAAAGACTGTTGATTTCAGATCATCCTAATAACATTGTATCACAATAGAAAAAAAAAAAGAGTCGGACTCTAAAGCAGTTGAACTCAACGTTGTTGAATAATACATTTGACAGAATTCTGGATTTTCAAGATCGTCCCCACTAACACACCCCATTGTCTCCTGAGAAATTTATGCTGAAGAGATTTTTCCTCTCCTCTGGTTATTTTAATCACCTAACTTTCTTGTTTCCAGTCTTCTAGCGCCCTCCTGTGTGTTGGAATATAACAGGTGGCTGCTGCCCCTAAATTCCTTAATGGCCGACACCTTCATCTTAACTGCTCAGAGAAGCAATTTTTTTTTCCAAAAATTATTCTTTTGTCCAAAAGACTTAAAAGAAAGATATGCATGCAACTTAAAAACAGAATACACGAACCAACACAATTTAACTACTATTAAAACACACTCAGTTAATTAAAGAAAACACATATGATGTAAAGAATGAGTAAAATGATGGTGAATTAATTAAATTACCAGAACAGAGACAAACTAATAATTTTTCGAGTTTGACATTTGCGATTGAAACCCAGCTCACCCAATCCGCAGCTGGACTGTATGTTCTGATCACAGATGTTCTACCAGCGAGCAGGACTCATGGTGCTTCTTAAATGTACTGTCTGTAATGTCTCTGAGTCAGTGTTGACGTTCGAAAACCCCGATACAAAGATTCTCGTGGACCAGTAGCGTCTCTTTCTGATTTGAGTAGCTCCTGGTGATTGCTTTAGTTCTAACAGGACCCCGTTTGACCAGCGCCTTTATAAAATTACAAACTGCTGCTGTAATACCTCAAAACTTGTATTAAAAAAGTGTTACTGGACCTTTTTAAAAGACCTTTAACCCTTGTATGGTGTTCGGGTCTGTGGGACCCATTTTCAGTTTTCATCAGAAGAAAAATTAAAGAAGCATTTATTATTTGAAGCTGAGATTCACTGGGCTCGACTCATTTCCTGTGAAAAACATTTATCAGAACAGATTTTTATGACCCCACACGGACGCCCCTACACATTTATATTACACACAAGGTGTTCGGGTCTACTGGACCCAGGGCGTGTTAAAGTGTGAAAATGGTAGATTCTTTACCTTAATTCTGTCTTCCCACACAAACATAAATCACACATAAACATAACATTTTACATTTTAGAATAAAATTGTGTGATTGTGTGAATTAAAAGCGCCAAAATGCAATGGGTCCAGCAGAGCCACCAACCCTGCCAAAGTAACAATAATGAGAACACCACACATGGTTCAGATTCTAAACGTGAAGAAATCAGGTTAAAGAGCAATAAATAAAGTATATTTGCTGTTTGTATCACTTGTTTCTTGGCTAAAGAAAATATTGTTTAAGTTTTTAACATAAAATGTCTTGATTGGGTGAATTAAAATCTGCAAAAGGCAATGGGTCGACGAGACCCTCAAACACCGCCTGAGTAACAATAATATGAACACCACACAAGGGTTACTCAAACACCGCCTGAGTAACAATAATATGAACACCACACAAGGGTTACTCAAACACCGCCTGAGTAACAATAATATGAACACCACACAAGGGTTACTCAAACACCGCCTGAGTAACAATAATATGAACACCACACAAGGGTTACTCAAACAGCGCCTGAGTAACAATAATATGAACACCACACAAGGGTTACTCAAACACCGCCTGAGTAACAATAATATGAACACCGCACAAGGGTTACTCAAACACTGCCTGAGTAACAATAATATGAACACCACACAAGGGTTACTCAAACACCGCCTGAGTAACAATAATATGAACACCGCACAAGGGTTACTCAAACACAGCCTGAGTAACAATAATATGAACACCACACAAGGGTTAATCAAACACCGCCTGAGTAACAATAATATGAACACCACACAAGGGTTATTTAAACACCGCCTGAGTAACAATAATATGAACACCACACAAGGGTTACTCAAACAGCGCCTGAGTAACAATAATATGAACACCACACAAGGGTTACTCAAACAGCGCCTGAGTAACAATAACATGAACACCACACAAGGGTTACTCAAACAGCGCCTGAGTAACAATAACATGAACACCACACAAGGGTTACTCAAACACCGCCTGAGTAACAATAATATGAACACCACACAAGGGTTACTCAAACACCGCCTGAGTAACAATAATATGAACAGCACACAAGGGTTAATCAAACACCGCCTGAGTAACAATAATATGAACACCGCACAAGGGTTACTCAAACACCGCCTGAGTAACAATAATATGAACACCACACAAGGGTTACTCAAACACCGCCTGAGTAACAATAACATGAACACCACACAAGGGTTACTCAAACACCGCCTGAGTAACAATAATATGAACACCACACAAGGGTTACTCAAACACCGCTTGAGTAACAATAATATGAACACCACACAAGGGTTACTCAAACACCGCCTGAGTAACAATAACATGAACACCACACAAGGGTTACTCAAACACTGCCTGAGTAACAATAATATGAACACCACACAAGGGTTACTCAAACACCGCCTGAGTAACAATAATATGAACACCACACAAGGGTTACTCAAACACTGCCTGAGTAACAATAATATGAACACCACACAAGGGTTACTCAAACACCGCCTGAGTAACAATAACATGAACACCACACAAGGGTTACTCAAACACTGCCTGAGTAACAATAATATGAACACCACACAAGGGTTACTCAAACACTGCCTGAGTAACAATAACATGAACACCACACAAGGGTTACTCAAACACCGCCTGAGTAACAATAATATGAACACCACACAAGGGTTACTCAAACACCGCCTGAGTAACAATAACATGAACACCACACAAGGGTTACTCAAACACTGCCTGAGTAACAATAATATGAACACCACACAAGGTTACTCAAACACCGCCTGAGTAACAATAATATGAACACCACACAAGGGTTACTCAAACACCGCCTGAGTAACAATAATATGAACACCACACAAGGGTTACTCAAACACCGCCTGAGTAAACAATAACATGAACACCACACAAGGGTTACTCAAACACCGCCTGAGTAACAATAATATGAACACCACACAAGGGTTACTCAAACACCGCCTGAGTAACAATAACATGAACACCACACAAGGGTTACTCAAACACCGCCTGAGTAACAATAACATGAACACCACACAAGGGTTACTCAAACACCGCCTGAGTAACAATAACATGAACACCACACAAGGGTTACTCAACACCGCCTGAGTAACAATAACATGAACACCACACAAGGGTTAATCAAACACCGCCTGAGTAACAATAACATGAACACCGCACAAGGGTTACTCAAACACCGCCTGAGTAACAATAACATGAACACCACACAAGGGTTACTCAAACACCACCTGAGTAACAATAACATGAACACCACACAAGGTTTACTCAAACACCGCCTGAGTAACAATAACATGAACACCACACAAGGGTTACTCAAACACCGCCTGAGGAACAATAACATGAACACCACACAAAGGTTAAACCTAAAGTCCTGATATGAAAATTGACTTCTTTACAACAAAACTGGTTAACTTCCCAATGAATGGTTATCTATATATTAAGTTATTGATGGGTTGTGGTCCAGGCAGGAGATGCTGCATGTTTCTATGACATCAAGCTGGGCCGTCGGCGGGTGGAGCACCACGATCATGCCGTGGTCAGTGGCAGGCTGGCTGGAGAGAACATGACCGGAGCCAGAAAGCCCTATTGGCATCAGTCTATGTTCTGGTAAACACAATTCTGTCTATTTGTTCATATGCGATTACATGCGAGTCAATGTGTCTCATTGATTAGCACATTGGAAGCTCCTTTCTGAATTATTGATTCTTAGTTGAGTATTGTAGAGGCACATTACTATGATGTGAAGTGTACTCAAGGTACTCTCTGCGGAAGCATATCTCACAAGCATATCTTAAGTTTCATAAAGTCAAGAACAGTGTCCATGTGTACATTTCATGAAAGTGCAATTTTTTTCACGTTTAGGGTAATACTTTGAAGTACTACAATATTGCATTGTGATTTAGTATCTTGTGGCTCTTATCTTCGGAGCACCTCTGCCTCTCTGACAGTAGGTGAGCAATACAGTAGTACAGACCAATACGACACGGAGATTGTTTTTTTTTTTTTTTTTTTTTGTGAAGGGGGTCTCTCTCAATTCAAGGAGGGCTGCCATTACGCTCATTTCTGCTTCAGCCTCAACTGAACACACCTGATGCTACTAATTAAGCCCTTTTCAAGAAGTCTCTTGAGTTAGGATTGGAACAAATACCAGAAGGGGCTGGAGTTTAAGGTCTTAAATAAATGATCTTCAACTCATAGAACACGTCACGAGGTACAACAGAAGAGACAGACTCATTATTTTTTTCGTGAGGAGAGACGCAGCACCTTAAACAAGCCTCTCTGCAAGGTTTCCTTGTCCCCTCTCCTCTCATCTCCTCCTCTCCATCCTTCTGGTGCTGTTCCCTCACTTACTGTTTTATTTGTCACATGAAAAAAAAACACTTGTAGAAGCGTTGCTTTCAGAATCAGGAGCACAATTTGAATATGGGCATCATTTCTAGAACACTTTGGACTGTTTTCCTTCGGTTCAGTAAATTCAGATGATTAACTCCGAGGCCTTCCTCAATTCTACATTGATCACATCTTGTTTTAAGTGAACAAGAGTTTTAGGAAATAAAAACTTTCATTGATCCACTGCAAGATTTTGGCTCAAAAGAAACCAAGAGGCAGGACCTAACTTTTTTTTTTATCATGGCCAGCCCTCGGCACTCGCTGTTTTCTCATCGGGCGCATTCACATGCAAAACTTGAAAATTGTCAAGTTGTAATATGGCTGTAAAGGGACTAATGTTGTAGCAAAATGAGAACGTTGAAGTTCAGACTGTTCTAAAGTTTCAAAAAGCAGCTTGAAGATTAAAAGTGTCTGTGCTGTTTATAGACTGATTGATTCATATCTTTATTTCAAAGGAGTAAACTCACATGCTATGTTGTTCTCTTCAGGAGCGATCTCGGACCGGATGTAGGATATGAAGCCATCGGTATCGTGGACAGCAGCCTCCCCACAGTCGGAGTGTTTGCTAAAGCCACAGCCAAGGACACACCAAAAGCTGCAACCGAACAATCAGGTGCACAAACATTTGCGCACACGTAGAGTGCACCATCAGCAGCCGAGCACAAACTAAACTGACAGGTTTTCTTTGCTTACAGGAACTGGAATCCGCTCCGAGAGCGAGACGGAGGAAGTCGCTGGAGCCTTGCAGGCAGGAACATCAAGCCCCTCAGCTCCTATCCAGCAGAAAGAGGATTATGGGAAGGGAGTGATTTTCTATCTGAGGGATAAGGTGGTGGTTGGTATCGTCTTGTGGAATGTTTTCAACAGAATGCCTATTGCACGGAAGGTGAGCGGAGGCGTCATTCAATCCATTCATTAAGTTAAAAACAAAGACAAAAAAATCTAAGACAATTTTTTTTCCTTTTTTTTGTGTTAACTAAAGCAAAAAAAAAAAAAAAGCGAGTAAATCTACATTTTGATAAAAAAAAAATTATAATAATTACAAGCTTACAATGCATTTTTTTACCCCCAAAAAATGTTTATTTGGGAATGTGCAGCGTGATCTAGAAGTTTAATGTTGTGTTTTTTTGGGAGAAGAGCAGACAGACAACCAAGGGAGCATCTACAAAGAACCTCCCCCCAAAAAAAATTACTACATAAAACAATTAAAATTTACACTAAAATAAGGATTAAATAGTCATTAGTTTTAGTCCAAAACTCATGAATACAGAAGCTATTTAGCTTTTTTTTTATGATCATTATATCATATATGATTATTATTTTACTTAAAATATGCAAAAATATGATTTCTGGGAGAATCAGCAAGACATTTTGAGATGTTGATGTCCGTGGAGTGTTTTAGAGGAAATCTTTTGATCGTTTTACACAGGAGTGTTTTTGGTATTTGCTCTTTGCAGACGCTCCCTTAGCCGTGTCATACACATCAGCCCATAGGAAGGAATATTTTGCTTAAAACTGCTTTGGATTTTGCTGCCTACATCACATGAAAGTTTGTAACTAGTTTATGCATTTCTCATTTTGAGCACACAATAACAAAAACTAAAAAAAAAAGTTTTTCCTTTTTGATTTGTTTTTATTTGGCATCTGAGTATCTAAGTAGAACAAGTTCCAGGTTTTATTTTATTTTTAAAAATGTTTTTAATATCTGAGTATCCAAGTTTTATTTTGGATCTCAGTATCCAAGCAGACCAAGTAGATGTTCCAGGTTTTTTTATCTGAGTATCCAAGTAGATGTTCCAGGTTTTTTTTTATCTGAGTATCCAAGTAGATGTTCCAGGTTTTTTTTTAAATCTGAGTATCCAAGTAGATGTTTCAGGGTTTTTTATCTGAGTATCCAAGTAGATGTTCCAGGGTTTTTTTTAAAATCTGAGTATCCAAGTAGATGTTCCAGGTTTTTTTTTTAATCTGAGTATCCAAGTAGATGTTCCAGGTTTTTTTTTTTAATCTGAGTATCCAAGTAGATGTTCCAGGTTTTTTTTTATCTGAGTATCCAAGTAGATGTTTCAGGGTTTTTTTATCTGAGTATCCAAGTAGATGTTCCAGGTTTTTTTTTTATCTGAGTATCCAAGTAGATGTTCCAGGTTTTTTTTTATCTGAGTATCCAAGTAGATGTTCCAGGTTTTTTTTATCTGAGTATCCAAGTAGATGTTCCAGGTTTTTTGGGGGATCTCAGTATCCAAGCAGACCAAGTAGATGTTCCAGTTTTTTTATAGATTATCCAGTAGTGTTCAGTTTTTTATCTGAGTATCCAAGTAGATGTTTCAGGTTTTTTTTTATCTGAGTATCCAAGTAGATGTTCCAGGTATTTTTTTTTTTATCTGAATATCCAAGTAGATGTTCCAGGTTTTTTTATCTGAGTATCCAAGTAGATGTTCCAGGTTTTTTTATCTGAGTATCCAAGTAGATGTTCCAGGTTTTTTTATCTGAGTATCCAAGTAGATGTTCCAGGTTTTTTTATCTGAGTATCCAAGTAGATGTTCCAGGTTTTTTTATCTGAGTATCCAAGTAGATGTTCCAGGTTTTTTTTTTAAATCTGAGTATCCAAGTAGATGTTCCAGGTTTTTTTATCTGAGTATCCAAGTAGATGTTCCAGGTTTTTTTTTTAAATCTGAGTATCCAAGTAGATGTTCCAGGTTT
Source organism: Danionella dracula (assembly GCA_900490495.1). NCBI lineage: Eukaryota > Metazoa > Chordata > Actinopteri > Cypriniformes > Danionidae > Danionella > Danionella dracula. The sequence goes on along the minus strand of UELW01000103.1, from coordinate 163,152 downwards.
TATTTGGGATCTGAGTATCAATTCATTGCCCATTTGATCAGAAATGGTGGCTTGAGTATGGTCAGCTTGGATTAGATATTTAATTATACTCTCATCTTCCAAAAGCGCAGAGATTGCTTGCTCCGAACCAAACCGGTTCTGTCGTTGATGTCATTAAATATCTGGGTCATGCTATTTTCCAAAAGGAAAAAAACGCTCGTGTACTGTTTTTGTGTTTTTAATTTTGTGCACACAATTATAATTGAGAATGAAATTCTAATGTACAAATTACGCACAGATGTCTATCCAACCTTCTACCTTCAACCAAGTAGGTGCCTCAGTTTTTTGTTTGGCCTCCTGTTCTGATTTGTCTTTGTGTTTTATGCGAAGATAATCAAAGACGGAGAGGAACATGCTGATCTGAACGAGGTGGCCAAGCTCTTCAACATCCATCAAGACTGAACCTGAGAATTCTCTGTCAATGCGGCTTAAACTTGAGAAAAACGACACACAAGCACGAATACAGCAAGACTTTCATCAGCGCATCCTATTCCTGACCTCGAACTCTCCGGGAGCGGAACACGCTGCGCTCCCTTTAGGCTGCGCGGTGACATTGTGGCTTCATGGATTCATAAAAGGGTTTGATTCAGTTTTCTATAAAGGGAGATCTATATCTGTTCGTAGAGAGTTGAGGTCTGTGTTTTTCAGTGTTTTCGAAAATGCGTCTGTTTTAAGCTTTTCATCAAAGCTTTACCGCTTGCAATAAAAACGCATGTTAAATCACTCAACGTTGATGAAAGGCATTCCACTGGCTACTGTTTTTATGATCAAAGCAACTGGTACAAATGATGAATAAAGTAATGTTATTTTAATTATAGAAGTGAGTCATTTGAATTCTTCATTCAGAAGCGAGCGAGTGGTCCTCGGGTCATGTGACGAGCTGACCAGACCCCCCTGCAGGAGCGAGATGTTCACGAGTTGTGCTTTTGAGTGGCGGGGTGTCTGAAATGGGCGTGACCCCAAGGCTTCTAAGATGCAATATGTTCAGGCTCATTAAACCTGTCTGATTGCCTCCAAACATGTTCCTTAACATAGCCTTGGCCTACTTCCTCCCGCACCAGTGCTCTGATATACAGGTCAGCGCTACAGAAAATTACTCACTGCTTCTTTACAGCTATGGAAATCTCGACTCCAGTCTTGTGCAGTTAAAATAAATACTTTTAGACAAAACGTTGTGTTGATGTGCATGGGTGAAACTTCTTGTTTGGAATGACACAAATCGTTTAGGAAGCTGAAAACGGTTGGTGTATAATTTCTTTTTCTTATATGAGTGTATACTGATGATGACTATAAGGACAGCTTTGATTTTTTTGTTGCGCATTTTGATTTTAGTTTTCATTATTTTTCACCGGTTTGTCAGTCGGTTGTAATTCTACCAAGAAACACAATTTAAAAAATTCTCTTGTATAAACATAAATCAATATTTCCATTTATTCAAAGCTGCCATGTCACGCCGCTTTTTAAACTTTTCTAATAAATATTTGACCTTTCTACACTATCACTGCACCCTTAATAACCTTCAAACTGTATTTATAATAAACAATGTTTTTGAATCACATTAAATTTGAGTGCATATCATGTTCCTCCTACACGTCTTCCGCCACGCCCCCTCCTGCTGGGTTTTTGCTAGTTGGCACACAGAAAATCCCCCCATTTCTGATGAAAACATACATTTTTTTGGTACTCCGAAAACACTAGGACATTTGTGCATGTTCTTCATTGAGATGAGCTGCATTAGCGGTTCATGTGATTGGTTAGTGGGCGGTGCTAAGGCCAAGGCATGTGGCTACAGCTATTGAGCCTTTTTAAGCGCACAGAAAATGAACATAGGATTACACAAACACGCATGAGCCATAGTAAAGGCTTGAGGCTTGTCTTTGGTGAGGGAACAATGTAAATATACATTTACATTTATGCATTAAGTCCAAAGCAACTTACAATAAGGGAGAGACCATATTTAATTTGTTACACAGACAAAGTCTGACTCGGTCGCTCGTACTAGTTCTATCAGCTGATTTACTCAACCAGATGGAAGAAAATAAAAAGGAACAGCGGAAAAAAATGTGTTCCTTGAAGAGAAGAAAATTACAATATATTAAGAATGCACAAAAATATTATGGCGATAATGGATGTTCCACTTCAGCCACAGCTATCTAGTCAGTCATAACTGGTTTATTCAGAGAATCGGTCGAATACGACTTAGACTCTACAGAGTTATTTTTATAGTTAAACTTATAAACTCATAGTTAAATGTAAGATTTGTTCTATAAAAACTGCATGGGACTGACTAGTTCTAATATTTGCTGTATGGAGAAATGTATCCACATATTGGAATATATTTATTTTCAAAAGGAATTTCTATGCAATATATGGGAGAAACATTTTGAAGAAGGTCCAAAATAAAATATTGAAATAAGTTTTTAACATAAAAATGAAACCATTGTTAAAGAATATATGTAAATATAAAGTGTAAGGAAGACACATAGATTAGATTAGATTAGATAGTCCAAAATAATACTAAAAAGTCGTTTATATTAAAAAAAAAAAATCAAAGTATTAAATACAACGTTTCGCTTAAATGTGGATCTATTTAAGATAGATAGATAGAATCACATCACTCATCACGGTTCCTTCGTATGGGAAGGAAGCTTGTGTGTGCATTTTTGAGCGCTATTTTAAGAAACCATTTATAAAGTCATGCTCTTTATTAGGATACTATGGTGGCTGATACGAGCAATACACATTTACACAGCATTATGTCTATACCTTTATACTTTATAAGTTGTTTTGCTAAGTAGGGATTTGTGCTGAAAACTGTCGCTCAGATCTGGCAACCCTGATTGCAACAAACGACCGTTAAAACGGCGCGAAATGAACACATTCCCAAAATTAAACCCCGAAATAAAATAACTGGTGGGCTTTTAACCCGAATTTTTAATCGGTACGAGCAGGAAACTAATAAGATTGTATTTCCTCACGTAAAACAGACCTTTTTGTTTGAAACCGCTCCATGTTTCAGGGGAAAACTGTGAAAATGGTGCCCTTGTCTCCTTTCCCGCCAGACGACTCAGCCTTTCCTCTCTTTTCAGAGAAAAGCCGGGGAGCATCTTCAGTTCCTGAAAGGAAAGGTGAGCATATTGTTTCTGTGTCGGTCGGGAGTCTGCGAGCAATGTTCTCAGATGATAACTTCAGCCTAAAGCAGAAAGATATTTTTTATTATTTGGGCATGTCACCTCAAGAACATGAGCCCTGCGTGCCTGAGTGAGTTCAGAGCAGAAAGTGGGTCTGTTATTGTTGAGCTGGGTTCACTCTGGAGTGAAGACACATTAACATTAACGTTGGCCTACTTCTCCAGTGTGACTCAACACACAAGCTTGGTCTGGTCTCCGCGTTTGGTTGTTTCTCACTCACTGACTTGTCATGTTTTACTCTCATCTCTTTTATCCTCAGGTTTTTCTCCACAGAGCAGGGGTTTGTACTTTGGGATTGAAAGAAGTGCTTTAAAGTGTGCATTTTGGGCTCGCTTTCTTTTTTTTTATTTTTTTATTTTTTTTTATACACCTGTCCTGTCCTACTTCAAAGCAGCCCCATGAGAAGGGAGGTGCTTCGTATGAGTTGGTCAGTTTTGCTCTTTCCAGAGAATTGAAGATATTATATATTGATTATTCCTCTGGATAGAAGCTTTTAATTTATTTCATTCGCATTCATCACAATAATTACATTAATCAATCATATAAACATACATCAGGACAGGACGGTGTTAATAAAAAAAAAGGGGAAAGAGGAGAGAAGTAATTGAGGGGGAAACAGAGGTAGAGAAGTTTTGGAGGGGGAAAGAGAAGGTGAGCGGTAATTGTGGGGGAAGGAGTCAAGATTGAGTTGAAAATGAGAATAAGTAAAATAAATAATATTAGATACCTACCTTATTACATCCAAGTAGTTCGCATCTTTCTACAGATATGCATACAAATATAAATATACATACATACATACATACATGCAGATAAACATGCAGAATAATAATAATAACAATAATAAATAGAATTAGTAATCACATATACATATATATACATACATACATACACACACATACATACACCTATACATATATACATACATACATACATACACACACACATACATACATATACATACATACACACACATATATATACACACATACACATAAGTAATTGAGTGTTACAGGACAGGTGACCTAAACCTCAAGCATCTAGCAGCGACCAAACATCCCAGGTGTCGTGACTAACCTTCTATGTCCCAAATGAAATGTGGGATCTGCCTCAAGCCAAGTCCCATATATGGTCAGGAACTACCCAGATATCCAGCCCACCCCCCACAGAACGACAAGTTTTGGGGCCTGGGACCCGGAGCCGGACCCGCCCCACCTCCCCTGGTAAAGTCGGCAACCCCAGAGAGCAATGCCCGGGGCCCTAGTGGGTTCGCTGCAGCAGGAGGTCGACCAGCCCAAAGCTAGGCGGGAATGCAGCCCCTGACAGTGCGGGCAGAGACTGGGAGGCCCCACCCACAAGCACCGCCATGCCCACATCCCCCCGCGGTAGCCCCCCAGTCCCGGGCACCTCCGTGGACCCGCAAGAAAAAAGGGAGGACGGCCAAGGGACCAGATGGGTGCGGGTAGGGACACCACTCCAGACGCTCACCCCTACCAGCAGCCCCCCAAACCTAACATCCCCCCCCCCCCCAACTAAATCAACTCCATCCAGTCATCCAATCATCCATCCATCCATCTACCCACTCATTCAGTCTTCCTGTCCCGGGAAGTAGCCAGTCACTCACCTGCAGCCCGCACCCGCCCCCGCAGCTACCCACACCCCCGCGATGGTGGGCCCTTACCCCCCCAAGAGGGAAGACGGGGGCAGTCGTCCACCCATTCCCCAACATCTGCTCCCAGTTGTCATGTAATGCAGGTATATGTGGGTGTGTTGGAGAGATAAAATGCAATAAAAGAGGGAATCGTGTCCTGGAGTGTCACCGTCGTTTGGCGGATGATGCCCAGGCACCACCCCCCGCCCTACATATCTAATGTGTATTTAAAATGAGGGTAGCTTTCTCCGTCGTATATTGTGGGAGGTGCCACAGATCTGCAGCCTCCTCCCACCAAGATTTAGACAGAGAGACTAGCCCTCCAGGCCTAAATGTAGTGTGTCCTTGCAAGTGTTGTAAGGGGCCCAGGGGTTGCCCAACCCCGGAAGCGAGGCAGTGGCAGGTGAGATTGGCTTACTGTCCGCTCCGGGAGGAAGGCCCACCTGGTGCCCTGGAGATGTTCTGTGTCCTATGTGATTAAAACTGAGAGTCCCCGTCTAAAGGAGGCAGGGCGGGATCGCCGATAGGTCACCCCGCCTGCCTGATCCCCCATGGGAACAAGGACCCTCATGATTCTATTTGTGTGAGTGAAGAGAGTGTGTGTCCTGGGATCTGGTGTGGTGAGTGGGAGCAGCCAACTGGCCACACCGTCCATCCCCCCAGGGACAGCACTGCCCCCCACCGCAGGGGCCACGGGAGACCTGTGAAGGATAATGCGGGCAGCCGGGAGACAGCTGCCCCCCCTCGGGACCAGTCCTACTCATTCACACGCACTTATGTACCCACCCGTCTCTCAAATGCACATACTCGCATACACACCCTCCACCCCATCCACACACACACACACATTTGTTCAATCACCCCCCCCCCCCCCACACACACACACACACACATACACACTGGAGCCACTGCTTGAGCATGCACAGGGCCGGCCCCAGCCCGGTAGGAAGCCTCAACCCGCCCAGACCGGAATCGCTCCCGCGCCCAACCGATCCCCGAACCGATACCCCCCCTTAACCCGCAAGCCCCGGAAGCACCACGGGTGCTGGCTAGCCTCCCGCCCGGAGACTGTGGCGATAGCAGCAGCCGTGAGTTCCGGCCCCCCGTGTCCCCCCCTCACCGCCCCTTGACAACCACCCCGTCACCCTGAGCTGGCCGGCACCCCGCAGGCCCCCCTAGACCCCCCAAGCCCCACCCCCCATGGCCACCCGCCAGCCAACGGAGGAGCAGCCAGCCAACCCATCTTAAGGCACCCTGCTCGCTTTCTTATTTGTAATAATCTCTTTACTCGTTTTTTGTTCACTTGTAGATTATGAAGACGCAAACAAAAATGGTATTGAATATTAAGGCCAATAATTTGATTGTTGATTTTACTTTCTTGCTTAACTTTAATTCGTTTTTTATTTTTTCCAATTTTTTTCTCCTTATCTAACTAAGATTTCTCGTTGATGGAAGCCTCTTCATTTTCGCCATAGGAAAATATATTTTGTTCGTTCAAAATAATTAAGTTAGCATCACAGTTGCTAGTTACAAAGTCAACTAAATAAATAACTGTCTCCTTGTTTTCAGTTACTAAACTCCATCAGGTTTGTTGATTTCAGATCCCTAGTTTTGATCTTTATGAACACTCTGAGGGGGGTGAATTATTTTTATTTTTTGCTAGTTTAAGATATCTAAAATGTAAACCTTCAGCCAATCAGACGCCTTCAGTAAAGCCATGTCCCGCCTCTGAGGATGTGTTTTCCTGTGAGTGATGTCGCAAACACTCCATGCATGCTATATACAGTTATTGGTAAATACTCATGTAGAGAGCATTTGATGATATACGAGACTCTTAAGGTCACCTTCACACACCTATGTGTGGGTATGCGAATCTAAATTACACACCTGCTTCTCTACAGAGGGCTTTCACACCTCTGTTGATGCAATTATGCTTTTTTCTCATTGGAAGTCGCTCAGTAACATGCAAAATTAAAGACAATAATATACCACATCATATTTCCTCCATTTTGTCCATGATTTGTAGTTTTTATGGGACTTATCGAACACCTACGGACACTCGGGATACCAATATGATAATCACACATTTTCAACACACGATGGATACTCAGTTTTCTCGATCGTACTTTGTTTTCCACTTCATTGGAACGAAGTTGTTGCCATTTATTTTCAGCACAGCTTTCTTGCTCCAGCTCGGAACTGCCTCAATGTTTCATGGCATAGCGTCAACAAGGTAGCGGATAGCATCACATACTTGCTGCAGATTTTTCGGCTGCACATCCATGATGAATCTCCCCTTCCACCACATCCCAAAGCTGCTCTGCTGGATTGAGATCTGGTGATGGTTGGAGGCTGTTTGAGTACAGGGAACTCAACGTCATGCTCAAGAAACCAGTCTGAGATGATTCTCGCTTTCTGACATGGAGCGTTATTCTTCTGGAAGTGGAATCAGAAGATGGGTAGTACCCTATGCTCATGAAGGGATGGAGATACTCAGCAACAATACGCAGGGAGGCTGTGGCATTGACATGATGCTCGATTGGTGAAAAAGTGCTCAAATTGAGGCAAGAAATGATCCCCCACACCATTACACAGCCACCACCAGTCTGAACCACTGGCAGGGTGGGTCCATGCTTTCATGTGGTAGACATCAAATTCTGATAGTCGCAGAAGAAATCCAGATTCATCAGACCAGACAACTTTTTCCAATCGTCTATTGTCCAATTTTGGTCAGCCTGCACAAATTGTTACCTCAGTTTTCTGTTCTTAGCTGACAGGAGAGGCCCCAGGATTGGTCTTCTGCAGCTGTAGCCCATCCGTCTCAAGGTTAGAAGTGTTCAGAGATGCTGTTTTGCATAACCCATAAGTAACGGGTGGTAGTTTGAGTTTCTGTTGCTCGAACCAATCGCACCATTCTCCCCTGAGCTCTGCCATCAACAGGGCACTTGCGCCCACAGAACTGTCACTCACTGGATATTTTGTCTTTTTCGGACCCTTCTCTGTAAACCCTAGAGGTGGTTGTGCTTGAAAATCCCAGTAGATCAATAGCTTCTGAACTACTCATGCCGCATCCAAATGCCACATTCACTTAAGTGACATAAATTAGCTTTCTTTGCCACACTGATGCTCTTTTTTAACGCCAGAGGTTCAACTTGACCATGTCTACATGTCGAAATGCATAGAGTTGCTACAATGTGATTGGCTGATTAGGAATAGTTAGACAGGTGAGACGTTGAGTAGTTGGACAGGTGTACCTAATAAAGTGGCCGGTGAGTGTAATTTCTAAATATTGTAGTACATTTAGTATAAATGCTTATTTAAAGCTTGAGTTACTATGTCAACCACTTATTATTTATCATTTTTTATATTTATAAAAGTCGAATCAAGCTTAATTTCTTTAAATTCTGAAATTTACTGAGCCAATTAGCCAAGTCTTAGCCAAGTCAGTTGTTTACTTAATGAGTTAAGAGAACTCATCTGATTATTGTGACTTATTGTGAATCAAAATAACGAGAGCACTTCATTAATTTGACTTCGTCACCAGAAACGATGAAAACGTAATTAAGTAATTTGACTTCGGGGTGATTTATTCAACATCAAAGATGCAGTGTAACTACAGATTTACTTCCTTTAATCATTTTTTATTGCCATTAATTAGAGTCTCCAGTTTGTTGTCTGTGATCACTTTTGTTTGTTTTCCAAAAATGCAAAAACTCCATGACAAAAGTAGTTGAAAATTGCTTTACACGGTATGCTTTTCCTACACCTGATCTTCATTATAATATTGTTTCACCAAAAAAAAAAAAGCATTGGTATATGTAGAAAGCGTGTTGAAAAAAAGTAGACATGACAACCTCTGGTCCTAATTAAGAGTCATCTCTTCTTGCCGTGAACAGCTGATACCCTCTCAATACTCCGAAGGATGCACCGATTGGAAGAAGCGGATGATTGGACGTTAGCTCCAGTGCTTCTCTGACAGCGGATCCGGAGCCCCTCCGGTTGACTCGTGTCACAGTTGTTGATTCTGATAACAGTCTTTAAATGCATCTCACGCCTTGTTACGTCTTCTCTATAATAGAACTGCTCCTCAGGCTAGCATGTGGCCAGCGAGAGAACGAGTGAGCTGAAGGATGGACTCACGCATGCTCGTCTCCCTGTGTACCCGTCTCAGAAGTGATGCTCAGTCAGATGGCAGAGGAGCAGAGACCAGAGTGCATCAGAATGGGCTTCCTGTGCCTTCAGACCACAGCTGCTCACTGAATTCAACCCCTGGACAGCAGAGAGGAGAAGATAGCTGCAGAACATCGAAAGGATGGTTTGTGGGATCTTCACGGTCCTCTTGGAGGTCTTTCTGGTTTGGTGGATGTCCGAAGGGGTCTTCAGGTGAGTTTGTGCTGGGTTTGAAGAGCCTTTTCTATTTGTAAAACCTACATGTTTATATTTGTTTGTGTTTCGAGTCATCTGAAGTGAACTTGAGTGCTCCGTACAATAGTCTTCATGGGTGATGGGTTTATTTTAATCCGGGAGAACATTCTTATGTTTCCCGGTGTGTGCGTGTGTGCGAGTGTTTGTTGGTTTTTATATCTGGGTCTCTGAAGTTTGAGGCTGACAGACACCGACAGCTCTGTCTGAAGACATTTACACTGTTACCGAAACTGCACAGATTTATTGAAGTTCACGTAATGAGGTTTAACTAATATTTGGCTTCCTGGAACAAGATGCTTCTTTAGAGGGAGGGTTCGTGCGCCTCACCTGCAGGCGACACATTCGACGTGTTTTCTAGATTCTGCATGAGACATTTTTTATTCTTTCGCAAATCGAATTTGCCACACTCGTGCTCACAAACAGACAGGAGAAATGAAGAGGAGGTGGACCAGAAAATTTCTTTGAATATGGAATAAGGTACAAAATGTTTGAGAGAAAGCACTGTCTTTTTCAGCTTCTGCTTCAATCGTTTTTTTGATCAAATATTAACACCCACAACTACCTGCAATCAGTCCAAGGCAGTCGAGATGTCACTGTGACTGCTATTATTGTAGACATGCTGAGAAAAAAAGTGCTGTGGTCTCACGTGGACGTAAGGATGTTAATAAATTATGTGACACATGTTCTGCTACTTTAGTCAGGGGTTCCACAGGGTCTTAAAAGTCTTAAATTCACTGTTCTAGGTCTTAAATACATTTTTGCTAGTCTTATTTTTCTGAAGGTCATGTAAAACTCTTCTGATCTGTGTTTTTTGGGGTTGCCAGAGATTGAGAAAATGCTCCTAAAGGCAAAATAATAATAAAAATTACGGTTAGAGTAGCCACAGTTTGAGTTTGAAAACATTCGTAAATCCTCAAAAACATTTAGCGATGCTGTAGTTAGAGAAACGGCTCATATACACTTAAAATCCTCTTAAGTTATTTGATAGGCTTGACAGAAATTGATAAAGGATTCATACATGTACTAAAAAGTAAAAAAAAAGAAGTGGTTGTTCAGGTTGCCAGATATTGAGCAAATGCTCATAATTGTTAAAAAATGCACAACTGATAGTTTGAGTTTGAGTTAAAATGCTTATAAACTTTCAACTTTAAAAAAGACATGGTTAGGGTTGCCAGAGTTTGAGAAAACCTTCTCAGATGCTCAAAAACATGTTTTTTTATGATGTTAAGGGTTTCAAACAATGTATAAAATTTGCCTTAAATTTGATTCCTAATGATCTTTAAAAGTCTTAAATTTGATCTTGTGAAACCTGCAGGAACCCTATTTAAAAGCTTGTTAACTTGAAGACAAACTCCTAAAGGCTTTTCATCTGTTGTTTTAGCTCCGATCTTCCCAGTTCGCAAAAATATTGGCCATTTATCTGTAAAAATCTGGCGCTCATATGACACGTAAAGTATATCCAACTCTGTAGTGGTGACTTTGTAGTTAAAGTAGCACAAACGACATTAAATTGAAAGTTTATTTGGCTGACTCGTGGGTTAAGTGCGGCCCGTCTTTGGCCCTTTTCTTGGTCATGTACCCAAACGCCAGAGCTGAACCGAGTTATAGCCGCTATGTGGGTTTTGGTTGATGTATTCAGTCAATAGTTAACTAAGGAATTTTATTCGTAAGCCACCCTCCAGTCGTTTAACAGCGAAACTCAGTTCATTTTAAATCTCAATTAAAGCAACAAATTAAAGTTTCCAAAGACACAGAGGCGCTTGCACACAGCCTTTGTTCGGTTTAAATTGAGAGAGAAGAGTACCTGAGGGAAATATACCTGGATGCAAATGAGGTTCTAGGATTTTGTCCTGTGAAAAATGCTAATTAACTTCAGTTTTGGACTCGCATTCTGAACCTCAAAAACAGATTTCTAATAAACTCTGATTTGGGAGTGCACTGCAAAAACCGAAATCTAAGCAAAGCTGTAAAAGCTCAAATTTAGACCAAAAAAACGTATAATCCTTAGACTTTTATAGATCATTTAGCTTTTTTGAGAAACATTATTTAAATTGCCTTGGGTTATTCTGATCATTTAGTGACTTGAGTTAAGATATTTTGTGGTCAAGCTGTTGATTTTGTCACTGATTTGACATTTCGACTCAACACTTTCTCATCACAACAATATAAACAAATACTTGTGAAAAAATCTATAAAGTAAATGATCCAGGTATACTCAAACCCATTAAGGAACAAGTTTACTTTGATTGAATTGTTCAGTTTTTGATCATTTCACTATAAAAGTCTTGTAAAGCGGTGTTGGAATGGTTATTTCAAAGTGTGAGGGAAAGTTTTCTATTTTTACTGTCAGCGTGCTTCTAAAAGTAAAACCGGTTTGATTGGTCGAGACGTGTGCAATGCACTTTAATTAGTCAGGTTGTTCTGGTTTCACAATAAAAGTCCTGTAAAGCAGTGCTTTAAATGGTTATTTTAAAGTTTGAGGGAAAGTTTTGTGTTTTCTGTTTTCACTGTCAGTGTACTTGTACAAGTAAAGATTTTAAATATCCTGTACGTTTTAATGGTTCATGACAAAGGTTATTGTTTCAAAGCAATTTCTTTTATTAAAGTTAGTTGTTTTAGTGCGTTTAAAAAAAACTCAATTATTCACGTTTTTTTTAGTGATGAGCACTAATGCCCTGATTTTAATTCTGTTTTTCTTATAAATTGTGTTATACGATGCTTATAAAATGTGTTTAATTTTAAGCCCGAAAAGACTTTATGACTCTTTTACATATTGTAGATACCAGAATAAACATTAACACAAAAATTTTTTAATTCAGAACTGTTTTTCCCTAAAATTGTGTGAATTTTAAGCCAAAGTTTCTAGTTTAAAAACCCCCATTCTCCATTTAGGAACTAAAGTTAAGCACAAACATTCATAAATGAATTCTGCTTTCCCTAAAATTAAAATAATGAAAAATCCTTAAAAAGTTAAATTCTTTCACATTGTTACTTACTGATTTTAAGGATAAATACTTGTTTTAATGCACACTTTCGTGTAAATTGTAACATTTACTCTTAATGTAAAGAGAAAACATCCTGGTTTTAAGATGATCAGCCTAGTTTTAAGACCATTTATAACTGGTAACAAGTTCAAATATTATGATGTTATTATAAATATAATATTATACATTTTAATTCAGTTTTTCTTTCTAAATATTTTAGAGCAACCTTTCCGTTTTTAAGATCCATCCGCAAGTTTTCCCCAATTGCAGGATCTTTGCTTGCCCTTAAAAGAGATCTTTAAGTTTTTTTCTTGTTCTAAGAGGGAGTAGTAGTGTGTGCTTGACGTGTTTCTCTGCTCCTCCTCGCAGGAGTGTGTTGAGTAAGGAGCTGAAGTCTCCCAGCGTGAGGTCGAAGCCCATGTCGCCGTCTGATTTTCTGGATAAGCTCATGGGAAAAACCTCCGGATATGATGCTCGGATCAGGCCCAACTTTAAAGGTATCATCGAGCTATTTTGATTCTGATAACTTTCCAACATTCAAACTAGTTTTGAGTTCTAATCTTTATGTGAAGACTCCGTTTTTGTCTCCTACCAGTTGAAAAGCTTTTGCTCTAGCACACACTGCCCAAATGCTTTACTTTTGTGGACAAGGTGCCAGTTTGTTGGCTAGTTGTGATCTGGTGGATAAGGAGATGGACTTATGATCAGAAGGTTGCCGGTTCGATCCCCAGATCCACCGAGTTGAAGGTGGAGTGAGCGATGAAACTCTTGCTCTCCATCTTCAACAATCACAGCTGTGGAGCCCTCGAGCGAGCTCCGGCTCCCCGGGCCCCGCAGCCATGGCTCCCACTGCTCCGGGTGAGTGCTCACGGTGTGTTTGTTCTCTGCTGGTCCTGGTTTTATGCATCTGTATTGTTATAAAAAGTTCAGTATGTAGGGTTGTGACTAAAACTGGTACTGCAGAGAAAAAAGCATTAGAGACTAAACTCACAGACTGAAGTCCATCACACATGTTCGAAGATTAATCGCGACGAAACAATGGTGCTGATGTGAGTGCACATCTTTGGCTGAGTGATGGGCGTAGAGTAGAAGAGGGCAAGGAAGGCCACAGTCCTTTAGTGCCATGTCTTTGAGTGCTTTATTGGGCTAGAACAGTTTACATTTACATTTACATTTATGCATTTGGCAGACACTTTTGTCCAAAGCGACTTACATTAGGGAGAGACAACATGCAATTTGTTACACCATCAAAGTCTATCTCAGCTTCTCATAATAGAATTGTATCAACTGATCAATAAACCAAAGCAGTGAGGAAATAGAGGAAGAAGATAAAGATAGAGGAGGAAAAAAAAGAAATTCTTTATTTTATTTTTTATAATAGGTGTCCTCTGAAGAGAAGAGTTTTCAGTTGCTTTTTGAAAGCTGTTAGTGTTGCTGCTCTCCTGACTGGATCAGGAGTTTGTTCCAGCAGCCAGGGACAGTGAGAGAGAAGGTTCTGCTGAGAGATCTTCTGCCCTTGTGGGATGGAACCACAAGTCTTCTCTGAGCGCAGGCTTCTGGAGGGACTGTAGGAGCGTATGAGCTCATGGAGGTAGGTCTCCATGGTGATCTGGAGATAGTTTCAAATTAATCGAATTACTCAAGATTACAAAAATTTGGTTTAATAAAAATACTAACTTCCGGTTCGTAGAATCAACTTCCTGTTCACCGTTCAAAGCGTCAACACGACCCACGAGAGATTTAAACGCAGCAGAGTGAAGATACAAAGCTGCAGAAGTTCTCTCAGATGAGGATCTTCTCAGGCTTTAGCGCGGTTCTGAGCAGACTCTGAAAGCCTTTATTTTCTTTCAACTCTAATGTCAGAAATCCTTTGGCGTTTTAGATATACAGCAGGTTTTTATTATTTATAAATTTATTTTATGAATTGTGAATATTATTTATGAATTGTGCTGTACAATACAACAGGATAATACTGAACATTATAATTTATTAAAAAAGTCGAATAATGTGCTATTTCTAGTGAAAAATGGTAGATGGAGGCTCCCTTTGAAGAGAAATAAAATATATAATTATAGAGTGTATGGAACAGAAATCTAGTCACTTGATTCAACGCTTAAAACTTCACACAAACAAAATGTAAAATGTTTTTCTAAAACCTTTATCAGTAATTATTTTAAAGATTTGCATTTTTTTCAAATATCTTCTTGTGTAAATAGGCGTGTTTATATTCTTAAACGTTGTAATTTGTGCCGGTCTTATCTAGTACAAGATATAATATAAGAACGCGTGACACATCTGATATTGATTTTTATAAATGTTATACTTCGTTGTAATGTAAATTATCAGGAGATGAAAAAACTAATTAATCGATTAATCGATTAATAGATTAATCCAGTAATAGATTAATGGATTATCAGCTGTAGTACTTTATATATAAAAAAAACTTTTTTATTTTATTTTATTCAGCTGCCCCTTTCTCAGACATCTTTCGAAACATAACCTCCCAGCTTTCTGATCAACTAATAACTAATAACACGCTGGTTTTTGTACGATAACATTAGGTTTAGCACATAGTTTGCTGAAAGTTGCTTTATTAAAGACTAGAGAAAAAGGTCAGAAACTTCTTGAGTATGGCACAGCATCCCAAATAACAATTCCTACTTCAGTCATCTTGCATGGCACCACAAAGAACCACAAAGAAGTATGAGATATACTGTACCAATTCCTGTTTCACCAGATGGGTGACATGTGGCCCAGGACTGGCCCAAGCCTAAGCTGGGTTAACATGATATGTTATGTCTGGCCCATTTCTTTTGTGCCACATTAAACACAATGCCGGGGCGTCACGGTGGCGCAGTGGGTAGCACGGTCGTCTCAAGCCTCGGCTGGGTCGGTTGATATCTCTGTGTGGAGTTCTCATGTTCTGCTCGTGATCGCGTGGGTTTGCTCCGGGTGCTCCGGTTTCCCCCAAAGTCCAAAAACATGCGGAATAAGTCAATTGGGTGAACAAAATTGTCCATAGTGTATGAATGTGAATGAGTGTGTGTGAATGTTTCCCAGCGATGGGTTGCGGCTGGAAGGACATCCGCCACATAAAATATATGCGGGAATAGTTGACGGTTCATTCCGCTGTGGAGACGCCGAAAGGGAAAAATCTGACAAGATAATGGATGTATGGATAAATACAATGCCACCATTTCTAGGCTTGGACCCAGTTTCCCGGTGAAAGCTAAAAGCCAGATGTGTCAAACAAAAGCAAAATTTAACACAAGTTTTTTTGTTTTTTTTGACTAGGCAACTTTTCATGATTAAAGGCTTCTCAATATCACTTTTTCAATATAAAGTTGAGCTGAACAACCGGAAAGAATAATACACAATTTGAATCCAATGTTCTTTATTTCACCTAACATTCTAACCTTGGGGCGTCACGGTGGCACAGTCGTCTCACAGTAAGAAGGTCACTGGTTCGAGCCTCGGCTGGGTCGGTTGATATCTCTGTGTGGAGTTCTCATGTTCTCCTCGTGATCGCGTGGGTTTACTCCGGGTGCTCCGGTTTCCCCCACAAGTCCGAAGACATGCGGTACAGGTGACAACAAAATTGTATGGATGGATGGATTCTGACCTCATTAGTTTATGAAGCAATATTGGCAATAATTAAAAAATCACACTTCAGCTCTGGTTTTCCATCTTCTTCCGAATTCTGCTCTCAGGCGGTTTCTCAGATTCTAAACTAGGACTTTGTCTATCATCTTTCTCTCGTTTATCCAAGGTTTCACTTCCTTTAAATGATATTTTGGTCCTTTTGGTCATGATACAAAGCGAAGCAGAATAAGCGAAAACCGCTGTTGCAGCTTAATCTCTCGTTCGTAGATTGTTTTGGCAGGCGTCAGCAAACTGTGATGTGGTCAGCGAAGAATATATTTACGTTCTCAGTGAGTCTAGTATGTGAAAAAGTGCTGTGGGCCAAAAACAGAGCAGCATAAGATCTCATTAAACTGTGTGACCCCACCCCCCATGGGTTCTCCGGTCTATTTTTTTATATTTTGTTTACTGTGACCACCTCACACGGTGACCAAGAAAACCCCCCACAGGCGAAAGCCAGCAAGATACGAGGCTCTCGCTGCCGATGAAGAGAATGATTTGAGAAACATGCAGGATACGGCTGTCAGCTCACGCTAGATTTCTCTCGTAAAAAGTGTCACAACAGCCTCTGTGAGGATTGGTGAAGGCCAGTTTCTCCTGTGGCATGAGAGCCTTTTAGTTTGCCCTGCTGTCCGCTCCACTGCATGTTAACCCACAGACCTAAATAAGGCTTCTCTTTCGTATGCGCAGTCTTATGGTTTTCCTCACTGTTTAAATTTCTGTCACCTGATTATCTCTTTTGGTCCCTTGCTTTTGCACTCTTTCTCTCTCTGCGGGCGTCTCTCAGCTCGTGTATATTTCATATCCGTTCTACATCCTCGAGATGCGGCTGTCAGTATATGTGGGGAATGTCCCTTCTGATAAGCTAAATATATATATCTCTAATGTCTCGAGTGCTGTATCAATAAATAAAATCTTGTAATCTAGTATTCAGAGAGTAATTGCTAATTAAACGAGCAAAGCTAGGCTTAAAGTTCATTATGAGTAAATGAGGCGTTTTACTTGAGCGCTACGCTGAAGGCGTTCCTCTTCAAGACGCTTCATTTTCGCTGCAGAGTTTGTCTCTTGATTTAACCGACTTGGACAGGCTCTCAGTGTGTTGTTTGGAACCGATCTGTTGTTATCTGCTCATCTGTTTTTGTGCGCGTGTTTTTTTATCGTTGCAGCACATCCAAAGCAGTGGGTCAGTTATGTTATGGGTCAATGTGTTAAACTAAAAATGATTTTTTTATTTGTTAAACTGGTCAAAACTAATCCGCACGAGTTGGTGAGTGCAGTACCTGGTGAATTGAGCTGAATACAACTGACACAAATCTGAAAATCTAAAAATCTCCAGGTTTCAAATCCTCCAGGTACTTTCAGAGTATCCAAAAAATGTACTCAACTCGAAGTACTTGAAAAGATTTACTCAAGTAAGAGTAAAAGTAACTCCCAAATGATATGCTTGCGTAAGAGTAAAAAAAGTATATCAACAAAATGTGCTCAGGTGCTTAGTTACTAGAACAATACGAAGCAAAAACGCTAGCTATTACATAGTATTTCCTCTAGATTACTTTACATTATTTCTCCTTAGTAAAGGCGATACATGCCACAAAAAGACGTTTTGCTTTTCTACAATCACTTTTCACATTTTACAGAATACTTACGATGTGAAATTCACAAACTCTTGAGCATCAGCATCAGCCACACGTTTAGATTTATTTTCATGATATTAGTAATGGGAGAACGCAGCTAAAATGTAACTAAAATGTAACGCCGGTGTAACTGAGAAAGTAAAAGTACAAATTTTTTTAAGTACTCAAAAAGTACTAGTTACTCTAAAAATGTACTCCAGTAAATTAAACTAGTTAATTATGGTTCTGTATAGAATAAGATTTTTTTTTGTGCAGTCTAACCACTCATGTCACGTTTATCTGAGTTCTGGAGAAGACAGACTTGTTCTGAGATTGTTACAGGAAGACGCTGAGAGTCATATTTAAAATTTTAATGAAGTTACCGTTGTTATCCCAGCACTTCTAACTCCATTATTCCATAATATGTGTTTTTTACCATCTCAATATTTTTCTTAAAACTATTTAGAAGTAATAAAGTAAATCATTGATAGTTGATCGGATATTTGTACCAACAAAGCAACAATTTAGATCTGTTAACAGTGCATTCTGGGTAATGCAGTTTCCTGTTCTGTGCATGCGCGTCACATTGGATCTGTTTTTCCTTCACACAGACGACAGAAACAGTTGCATTTTATTCAATCGATCAAATCTTATTTATATAGTGCCAAAAACAAACCGCAAAAGCTTACTTAGGTACTTCACATTCATTTAAATATAACAATTAATATAATATTTAAAATAAAATAAAACATGTTCATATTAGTCTGACAGAAGCACAGAAAAAAGACAGAAGCATAGAAAAAAAATAAAACTTTAAAGTTAGTTTAAAACACCATGCTCAGATCATGTTAATAAACACAAACACATTCCAAAAATGGAATAAATATGTCTTTGTGTGAGCTTTAAAAACAGGCAGCTCTGGGATCCTCCTGATCTCAGCAGGAGAGAGCTCCAGAGACATGAACCTTCCTCTCTAGCGTTTAGTGTGGCCCCAGGGACTGATTAGCTGAGATCATCCAGATGTTTATGTGTCACTGACTGTATAGAACATGAGCGTACCATGCGAGAGGTTTTATATGAAGAATCGCTTGTTTCATATTGTAAGCGAAGGGTTCAGGTATCGCTTGAGTTCTGTTTTCTGATTGGCTGTAGACATGTCATTCAATTTCCTCCGTCTCTTTCACAGTGCTGGACTTGCCACATCTACGTAAGTGTTACACACTGTTTGGTCGCAGTGTGACCCTGAAGTGTTGAGCTGTATGTTTGCAGGTTTTCCTCCCAACAAATCCACAGAAAATTAAAGCGATTAACCGTTGTTTTAACATGCTGCATAATAGAAAGGTTCTTTTCTCACACTTAATTTGTAGGGTTCCATTCTTTTTTATTAAAGATATTTTTGGGGGGCTTTTTAATGCCTTTATTATGTAGGATAGTTCTCTAGAATAATTGGGAAAGATCAGGGGAGAAGGACTGCGTCCGGATTCGATCCTCCTGTCGTCGGAGGAAAATTTGCACCGCTACGCTATCAGCGTTGATCCATTCTTTAATTTTAAGTTTATTTAAGGAACCCAATAAATAGAACAAATATATAATATAGAACCAATAAAACTAAAACCACTCAGTTTGTCGAATCAAATCAGTTTGTGCCAGGGCCTTAAAAGAACATTAAATGTATACGATATTAAGGGCAATCTATAGAAATAATGGTTTTGATAGTAAAATGACAAAAGGTGTCAGCAACATTCTAATGTTGACGACAAAGAACAATAACTGCTGTTGAATAATAACAGAGAGCAGAGATGTTGATGGAAAGTTTGTTTCAGGGTTTTAAAGTTAAAATGTGTGGAAACGCTCTCTCTTCTCAAGGTGGATTTATCAAGTTTAGGAGCTTATTTTTGAGAGTTGAGACTAAACGTTGTATACGAGCAATAAGTGCAAAACAAGTTAGATATTAGGGTGGAGGCAACATTTTGGACTCAAAGAAAAGCCATCGCATGATGATGATGGCGTGACGTAACCAAATATTCTTCTTCGGGTGAGAACTCTTGCTAACAGACTGTTACTTTGAAGTTTTTAGGATGCATATGAATGAATTTCAGGATCTCTTAGTTAGAGGCTATGGGTGAAACCAACAAGTCTAGTTTGTAGATTTAAAAGCTTTGGTTGTTTAGTTTAGTGAATGGCTAACAATCTCTTGCTCTTTCCTCTCTTTTTAGGTCCCCCAGTTAATGTGACCTGCAATATTTTTATCAACAGCTTCGGTTCCATCACAGAGACCACCATGGTACGCACACGCACATTAAACTTGCACACATCTCCCAGGGTACCTGTCAGAGGCGATTAGTTTAATGACCATTAAAACTGGACAAGGCTAACATTAGAGTGATGCGAAGCTTTCATTACAGATGCATCAGATGGACACACACACACACACACACACACACACACACACACACTGACCACTTTATTATATTCCTCTTCTTGTTTATGGAAATATAGAAGGCGATATAAACCAAGCAACATGAACTGTAGTTCATCCACTAACCACTTGAGGCTCATCCTCGGCTTATCATAAAGAACACCAATTTACAGCAAAAAAAGAACATTTATAGCCTGGTGCTAACTTAAAAGCTAACTTAAAAACTTATTCTTTTCATTTAGCTTTTTTGTCACGATAACTGTGAGAAGAGTGATTTTTTTATGAGCCATATTTTTTTCTTTCCCCATGTTATTTTAAGACATAAATTTGTGCAAAATTAATGGCACAGTCATAGACCAGCACCAACGAGACTGCCTTACAGTAGTTACACAGCTCTGCTTGTATCGCATGTTTTTACAAGTTTGTCAACTGTAAGACAGCCATTCGACAAAAGATGCATGAGAGTCACTTACTGCTTCATTTGGGGCCTCTGAGGGCCCCTGCAGGGCTGGTTTTGTTTCAACCCTGTTTCAAGAGATGGAGCTTCAAACTAGCCAAAAGGAGTTTGATTATTGGAATCAGGTGTTCTGCATGAAGGCTGAATTTACACTTTTCTGGGTTGCAGCCCTGCAGGAATTGACTGTTGAGGCCCCTGCTTTAATATTTGAAGAAGTATGCAAAATATGACTAATATAACATTCGAAACGTAAACCAGTGCATTGAATTGTTTAAAACAAAAATAGGTCTAGTTTTTTGTGATATGCACTGCAGATTGACATGTGAGGTTTGTGTCATGTGAGGCTGTGACTTACAGAATCAGACAGAATCTAGATTCATTAGATTAAATTCACATTAAATAATGTAAATTAAATAGCCCCCCATCCCAATATGTTACGTCGCATTTGACGAGGAAGTCCTAAAAGCTCTTATTTGAGTGTTTTGTGGCAAACAAAGTAGACGCATCATTCTGTGAACCGACAAATACAAATATTTCTTTCATATAAGACAATTGAATAGTCTTAAAAAAGAAATCTATTTGTGGACAACTGAACAAAGTCATCAGTTTCTGGTGTGTTAGAATACCAAACCAGAATTTGCATCATGCAGGCGATGATGATCATCAATGTCACATGTAGGGGGGAACCCAGTCATGATCTGAAACAGAAACAGCTGTCTAGAAGGCTTTAGTTTGGCGAGAAACAGACAAACTCTGCTACCAAGGTGAAATTCAGAATTGCTCATTTTTGTCATTGCAAGATCGAGCACAGCAACAAGACACAAGGCATTTCTACAGTCAACACAGTCTCATTTCAAAGCATACAGCCTTTTAAGATCTGCTGTTAAACTTTTGCAAAGTGCTGTATATACTTGTAGGTGTGCTCCTATACTCTACACATTCTACACCAGTGTTCTTCAATTATTTTCAGTCGCGCCCCCCCTAGGAAGAAAAAAAATTCTCGTGCACCCCGACCAACTATACATAGTATTATTTGTCTTTAAATGTGTTATAAGTACACCTCTGCATAACACAGTATCCTTTTTAACGTATAAGAGAAAAAAGAAAGAAATATGGACCAACTTACAACAAAGAATAGCTTTATTAACTATTGCAGAAAAGATTTAAGCTGCATCTGAAATGTAACAAAACATTAACTCCTTAATAAAAGTATAAACATTGTTTGGCTGATCGTGATTGCTGACAATATTCGGCAGGTTTTCGCTGAAAAAACTCAAGCAGCTTTTCAGCGTGATTGGGGCGTAACGTCTTTAAGTGACGCCTTCATTTATTCGGCTTTATGCTGTCCGCTGCCAACATTTATAGACTCAGTAAGCACACCTGTCTCTCCTCGTCTCCCACCGCAGTCACAGTGAAGCCAAGCGCTACATACGCGTCGTATTTCCTCGTCTTAGCTATCGGGAGACTTTCGTTTGTCTCTTTATCTCCTTCTCTCTCCGCCTGTCTTCTACACTTCATACTCTGCTAATGAGAACGTCACTGCCCCCCTAATGTTGTGGAGTGGTATTGCACTTTATTCTAGAACAGTAAAAAAAAACACCTTGACGGAGCCTGGCGGGGGTTGCGCGCCACTATTTGAGAACCACTGCTCTACACCAACATCTGCAACAAACATGATTTCTTCACAAGATATAATAATGTTTCTGACTCCCCAGGATTATCGGCTGAATGTTTTTCTACGGCAGCAGTGGAACGACCCCCGGCTGGCTTATAAAGAGTATCCAGATGACTCCCTGGATCTGGACCCATCCATGCTGGACTCCATCTGGAAGCCAGACTTGTTCTTCGCCAATGAGAAAGGTGCCAATTTCCACGAGGTCACCACCGACAACAAACTGCTGAGGATCTTCCATAATGGAAATGTGCTGTACAGCATCAGGTGCAACATCTGTACTTGTTTCTCTTAATATAACTAAGCATTGTGTCACAAGCCGCGATGTGAGATGCCTCTCTCTTTTAGACTCACACTGATTCTGTCGTGTCCAATGGATCTGAAAAACTTCCCGATGGATATACAGACGTGCACGATGCAGTTAGAGAGCTGTAAGATTCATCAGGACTTGACTGCTAATCTCCGTTTGTAGTTTCAGCTCTTGTTCCATGCACTCATTATTCGCTTGTTTTCTTCTTCTAGTTGGCTACACCATGAATGATCTGATCTTTCAGTGGTTGGATGAAGGCCCGGTTCAAGTGGCTGATGACCTTATGCTGCCCCAGTTTGTCCTGAAAGAGGAAAAAGACTTGGGATACTGCACAAAACACTACAACACGGGTAGAGCACTACATGCAGCTTTATAATTTTTATTCCTTGGATTCGCAACAAAATGCTACAAGGTCTAATGCTTCTATTGTTGTACAATCAATATGTATTGATTAACAATATTTACACAATATACAAATAATGTTTTACCCTTGCAATGAAAATTTGACCTCTTTCCACGGAGAGAAAAATCATTATTGTGGTTTAGATACCAATCGCTGCATATATTCCTGGTCATATTGTTTACTATGATGCTCTTTATGAATTCACCATCTGCTATGTGGCTTTAAGGGATTTTCTGTGATTTGTAAAAAAAAGAAAAAGTACATTTGGAAAATAACCACCATAGATGGAGTTTGATTATTTTGTGAGCGGGTGATTTTTTTTTTTTTATAAATATATGTAAGACATATATAAGACATTCATTGTTATTTATATAAGTGGTTCATAATTTTTATACAGTGGACTCTAGTCTGGTGGTTTAAATCGCAGCTTTACTGGTGCTCAGCTCTTATTGAAATCAAACGTATTTGTGTAATTTAGGAGTAAAACATGTGGATCCTCGGAGAACTTTTCAGATTAATGCATTCAATTTGGGCATTTTTAGAGTAAAATTGTCTGCCAATAAACCATGGCTTCCTTAGAGACATTTACTGGATTTTCAACTTCATTTTTGGTATTTGAAAAAATCTATTTTCTTGTCGGCTTTCTTCCCTGTCGGGGTCCCCTCTGCGGAATGAGCCACCAACTCCTCTGGCATATGTTTTATGCGGCGGATGCCCTTCCAGCCGCAACCCATCGCTGGGAAACATCCACACACACTCATTCACAACAGACAAACATTTTTTTAACAATTCTCTTATTCCGCATGTCTTTGTTCTTGTGGAGGAAACCGGAGCACCCGGAGTAAACCCACGCGATCACGAGGAGAACATGAGAACTCCACACAGAAACTGACCCAGCCGAGGCTCAAACTAGCGACCTTCTTGCTGTGAGACGACCGTGCTACCCACTGCGCCACCGTGACTCCCTGTTTGAAATCAATTTTGGCTTAATGTTTGTAAATCTTATCCAAATGAACAAACTTCATGCAGGAGATGTGTTTGTAAATATTAACAGCAAATTGTATTGCTCCGAAAACCAGCGGTTTAACATTTCAATTTAGTTTATTATGACGTTTTTATTCAGACGTTCCTGTGTTTCACTCCTCCAGGTAAGTTCACCTGCATAGAGGTGAAGTTTCACCTGGAGAGGCAGATGGGTTACTACCTGATCCAGATGTACATTCCCAGCCTCCTAACAGTGATCCTGTCATGGGTCTCCTTCTGGATCAATATGGATGCTGCTCCGGCTCGTGTTGGGCTAGGCATCACTACAGTTCTTACTATGACCACGCAAAGCTCTGGCTCGAGAGCATCCCTGCCGAAGGTTGGAAATGTTTATTTACACTCAAAACAATCTTGTATATGTTATATAACTTCTATATGGTATATTCTAATCAGCGCTCGCAAGAAAAATACAAATCAAATCAGTTCAGGCTAAGCAGAATAGTTATTAAAATGTTTCCGATCCTGCAGGTCACATAGAACAAACAGTTACCTCTTCAGTTTGGTTAAAAAATGTAATTTGTGTGCAGGTATCATATGTGAAAGCCATTGACATCTGGATGGCGGTGTGTTTGCTGTTTGTGTTCGCTGCATTGCTGGAGTATGCAGCAGTGAACTTTGTCTCTCGTCAATACAAAGAGTTCTTCAGACTCCGGAGAAAACTGCGGCAGGAGCAACGCAACAGAGCTGTGAGTGGCAACTCGGGAATTAGCTCTGTCATACACATACACTGCATGCACCGAGTGCCCTCCAGACACTCCACAAGCAGCGTGCCCCTGTGATCTCTGATGTGGGCAGCCTTCGGAGCAGAGAGGGAAGGTCAGTGGTGGCACACAGCCATGCCATGAATATTGCACAGAGAGCAATACAATTCTTCGCACACTCTCTCACTCTCAAATGTGGGACAACACGAGACTAGTGAGGGAGCTGGAGGTTTGAAATCTCAAACATCTCAGTGAAGCAGAAAACTAAATGATTCACATTATTTCTCTTCCAAGATTGAATATGTGATCTTGCTCTGCTCATTCTGGGAAGTGAAGCTGCTGAGTTAAAAATAGTAGAAAAGAGGTTTTTCTACTGTGTAGTCAACAAGAAAAAGAGGAGTCTGCCTGGCGAATGTTTAACGTATCTGCAAACTAATGTTGTTTTATTTAGGACGCATGCACAAGTTTAGAAAGATTCATGTCACTCTGAAGACAGTTGACGATGCTGAAAAAGAAGCCAAAGATTTGAATAACTATGTTTAAAGCAGAAGTAAATCCGAATGAAATGTATGCGATGAGAGTGCTCCAATAAACAATACAAACGAGCCCTTAAGAAAATCATCCAGATGCATTATGCTAATGAGAACTGGGGAGGGTGGGGGTGATTCCCCTTAGCCTGAGAAATCTCCCAATGCAGTTCTAATGGTCCTAAAAATAGCTATACTACATATAATTTATTGTTTTGATTCACTCTGTTCTTCACACATACAATTGCTCTCTTAAACTGGCTTCTGTTGCTTCTCCGGGGGTTCGCTGTTTGGTGGAGGGGCCAGTTAAAACATTGAGATTTTGTTGTCTCAGTTCTGCAAACTACAAAGCGCAAGACAATAGTTTTACAGGATGCTGACCTTTTTTGTTCCTTTCCTACAAACCCCTGATCTGCCTGGAGAGCAAGCAGTGCGCTGTGCCCCCTCTTTTGCCTCGGGGATGCTGATGGCCATGTGACATGCAAATGCACTACTGCACGCAAGATTTTAGCCACAAACACAGGCTAAAATAAGAACATCAAAAACCAGAGATTTCCCTCTTAGAAAACCAGTTTTCTCCATTTTGGAGATGTTAAGTGAAAAGCTTTAAGGTCTAAAGGTTCTACAGTACTTTAATCTTAAAAAATTAAGCAAAAAATAAAGGAAAAAAGGAAGATGGAAGAAAGGAAAGAAAGACAGAGAGAAAGCACAACACGTAACCTTTTCCCTCTTTATATCAGATCGTATTAGACTTGCATTTCTGAGCTCTTAGCCCTCACCTAAAACTCTGATCCTCGCCTAAAACTCTGATCCTCGCCTAAAACTCTGATCCTCACCTAAAACTCTGATCCTCACCCAAAACTCTGATCCTCGCCTAAAACTCTGATCCTCGCCTAAAACTCTGATCCTCGCCTAAAACTCTGATCCTCGCCTAAAACTCTGATCCTCACCTAAAACTCTGATCCTCGCCTAAAACTCTGATCCTCGCCTAAAACTCTGATCCTCGCCTAAAACTCTGATCCTCGCCTAAAACTCTGATCCTCGCCTAAAACTCTGATCCTCACCTAAAACTCTGATCCTCGCCTAAAACTCTGATCCTCACCCAAAACTCTGATCCTCACCTAAAACTCTGATCCACACCTAAAACTCTGATCCTAACCCAAAACTCTGATCCTCGCCTAAAACTCTGATCCTCGCCTAAAACTCTGATCCTCGCCCAAAACTCTGATCCTCGCCTAAAACTCTGATCCTCGCCTAAAACTCTGATCCTCGCCTAAAACTCTGATCCTCACCTAAAACTCTGATCCTCACCTAAAACTCTGACCCTCACCTAAAACTCCGATCCTCGCCTAAAACTCTGATCCTCGCCTAAAACTCTGATCCTCGCCTCTAAAACTCTGATCCTCGCCTAAAACTCTGATCCTCACCTAAACTCTGATCCTCACCTAAAACTCTGATCCTCACCCAAAACTCTGATCCTCACCCAAAACTCTGATCCTCACCCAAAACTCTGATCCTCACCTAAAACTCTGACCCTCACCTAAAACTCCGATCCTCGCCTAATCTCTGATCCTCGCCTAAAACTCTGATCCTCACCTAAAACTCTGACCCTCACCTAAACTCTGATCCTCACCTAAAACTCTGATCCTCACCCAAAACTCTGATCCTCACCTAAAACTCTGACCCTCACCTAAAACTCCGATCCTCGCCTAATCTCTGATCCTCGCCTAAAACTCTGATCCTCACCTAAAACTCTGACCCTCACCTAAACTCTGATCCTCACATAAAACTCTGATCCTCACCCAAAACTCTGATCCTCACCCAAAACTCTGATCCTCACCCAAAACTCTGACCCTCACCTAAAACTCCGATCCTCGCCTAAAACTCCGATCCTCGCCTAAAACTCTGATCCTCGCCTAAAACTCTGACCCTCACCTAAACTCTGACCCTCACCTAAACTCTTATCCTCACCTAAAACTCTGATCCTCGCCTAAAACTCTGACACTCACCTAAACTCTGATCCTCACCTAAAACTCTGATCCTCGCCTAAAACTCTGACCCTCACCTAAACTCTGATCCTCACCTAAAACTCTGATCCTCGCCTAATCTCTGAACCTCACCTAAACTCTGATCCTCCCGTAAAACTCTGATCCTCACCTAAAACTCTGATCCTCACCTAAAACTCTGATCCTCACCTAAAACTCTGATCCTCACCTAAAACTCTGATCCTCACCTAAAACTCTGATCCTCACCTAAAACTCTGATCCTCACCTAAAACTCTGATCCTCACCTAAACTCTGATCCTCACCTAAAACTCTGATCCTCACCTAAAACTCTGATCCTCACCTAAAACTCTGATCCTCGCCTAATCTCTGAACCTTACCTAAACTCTGATCCTCGCCTAAAACTCTGATCCTCACCTAAAACTCTGATCCTCACCTAAACTCTGATCCTCGCCTAAAACTCTGATCCTCGCCTAATCTCTGAACCTTACCTAAACTCTGATCCTCGCCTAAAACTCTGATCCTCACCTAAAACTCTGATCCTCACCTAAACTCTGATCCTCGCCTAAAACTCTGATCCTCGCCTAATCTCTGAACCTTACCTAAACTCTGATCCTCGCCTAAAACTCTGATCCTCGCCTAATCTCTGAACCTCACCTAAACGCTGATCCTTGCCTAAAACTCTGATCCTTGCCTAATCTCTGAACCTTACCTAAACTCTGATCCTCACCTAAAACTCTGATCCTCGCCTAATCTCTGAACCTCACCTAAACGCTGATCCTTGCCTAAAACTCTGATCCTTGCCTAATCTCTGAACCTCACCTAAAAGCTGATCCTCACCTAAACGCTGACCCTCAATTAAACGCTGATCCTCAATTAAACTCTGATCCTCAGCTAAAACTCTGATCTGACCGAGATCAACAGGGGCACAATGTTTGTTCCCTCGGTGACGGAGGGAGTCTTTAGTGCCGGTGAGATTGCGTCCGTTACTCGCGGTGAGCTCGCATCGAGTCCGGTGGAGTCCAGGCCACTGCGCCGAGGCCCTCGTCGATCATGAAATCAGCCTACCAACCGTCCCTGCTGCCTTTGCAGTGGACTTTAAGATCTGAACTCACTCCAGCGTTTAGTGCTGCTAAAATAGAGTCTGGGAGGAGTGTGTCGATTTTTTGGGATATAATATTATATATTGTGGGATAAGACGCTAGCACACAGCGCTTTCTCCCTTCCTTTATTTCTTTCTTTCCTTCATTACTTTCTCTCCCTTCCCTTCTTTCTTTCTCTTTCTTTCTTTTCCATCCTTTCTTCCCTCCTTATTTCCTGTCTTTCTTTATTTTTCTTCCCTTCATTCCTCCCTCTTTCTTTATTTTCCTTCATTATTTTCTTTCTTTCCTTTCCTTTTTTTTCTTCCCTTTGATCCTCCCTCTTCTTTCTTTAATTTCTTTCTTTCCTTAATTACTTTTTCTGTACCTCCCAATCTTTCTTTCCATCCTTTCCCTTTTTTATTAATTTATTCCCTCTCTCCCCTTCTCTCTTTCCTTCCTTCTCCTTTCTTTCTTTTTATCTATCTTTCCTCTTTCCTTGTTAGTTTATTTTCCCCTCCTTTTCTCTCCCTCCCCCTTCTCCTTCTTTCTTCCTTTATTCTTTCTTCTTGTTAATTTCTTTCTTTCTTTCCTTTCTTATTTCTTTGTTTATTTTTTTCCTTTCTCCCTCCTCCTCCTTTCTTTGTTAGTTTCTTTCCTTCCTTCTTTCTCTCTCCCTCTTTTTTCTTTCTTTCCATCCATCCATCCATGCTCCCTCCCTCTTTCCTTTTTCATTTCTTTCAGTACATTATAAGTGTGTTTTTATCTTCAACAAAACTGTAGCAGCTTGCTTCTAAAAACACACCAAGTTTTCAAAACATTTACATAATATATTATAGAAAAGGAAAAACAGGGAACACAAAAAAAAGCCTGGAAATTACTGCATACATAAACGTCTCTCAAAAGAGAAGTGCATTTATCCTTAAGAGTGAACACAGTTTAAAACTCAATGGCTCCGAGAGCCGTCCGCCTCCTGGCTTTGCTGTCTTGCCAAATGAAAGATGTTCCGTGAGGTTGTCCAATCCCACTGGAGATCTTTAAAAGCTGCGTTCGGGCTGATTCAGATTTGAGACGGTGGTTACAGTGAAGCCTGAGAGTTCTTCACAGGAGCACGTAGAACGATAATGCTGTATTATTTAAATAAATGATGAGTGCCGTTTAAATAAGTTTCCATGTGTTTTCTCCAGGCCTCCGCTCAGGCTGGAGGACCAGAGACGAAGAACAAG
Organism: Danionella dracula; assembly: GCA_900490495.1. Lineage (NCBI taxonomy): Eukaryota > Metazoa > Chordata > Actinopteri > Cypriniformes > Danionidae > Danionella > Danionella dracula. The sequence goes on along the minus strand of UELW01000103.1, from coordinate 133,766 downwards.
AGCAACAATGTCTCAGGGGGCACACCTAGCAGGAGCACACAGCGCCAGTGCAGCGCCTGCGCAAGGGTGGGTACTCTAAAAATATTTCAAACAGATTGTTGTGTAATGAAATGAAGCTGCCTAGTATTTGTCCTGTGACAGCCTTTCTTACATATTTGATTTATTCATGTACATTTTACTTTTTAAAATTAGAAGTAGAGCGTCACGATGGCGCAGTGGGTAGCACGGTCATCTCACAGCAAGAAGGTCGCTGGTTCGAGCCTCGGCTGGGTCGGTTGGTATCTCTGTGTGGAGTTCTCATGTTCTCCTCGTGATCGCGTGGGTTTACTCCGGGTGCTCCGGTTTGAGCGAAACGGAATAAGTGTGTGTGGATGTTTCCCAGCGATGGGTTGCGGCTGGAAAGGCATCCGCTGCGTAAAACATATGTCAGACGAGTTGGCGGTTCATTCCTCTGTGGCGACCCCGAAAGGGAAGAAAGCCGACAATGTTTGGATGGACATTAGAAGTATTCAAATGTAGTTAGTCTTCAAATGGACTATTTCACTGTGCACGAAGGCAATAATAAAGTCCGTTTTGACTGGTAACATGAAAAAATTGGTATAAATAGTTCAATTATTTCAGTTAAAAATACAGTTTTCGGACAGTATTTTTACTTGTAGAATTAACCTGTTTTACACCTTCAACTTTTTTCTTAATTATTCTCAGGTTAGGTTAAGTAAGTTGAAAGTGGCCTAAGTTCTACGCATGTACTTTTCTTAACACTCGGTCAGAAGACTCCTGTGTGGTCAGTTATTTCTCAAAACCTTACAACGGGAACTTTATAGTCTGTAAATATAGCCTCGGCTCTAAGTTCTGACTGTATATCCTCAGCTGGTGTTTCCAGCAACGGGACAAAAGCCTCATCTCCTGTTATCTGAATATGAACTGTGACTTTACCTTTTCCCCTCAGAGGAGTTGTTTTTTTTTAACTGCATTAAACTCAGACATTCTCTGACTTCTTCTGCAGGTGTTCTTCAAGTTTTAAGTGAGTGCTTATGTCGAGTGCATTGTAGCTCACTAGTGCCCCCTCTATCCATCAGGCAGTCTCAAAGATATAATATCACATATCATAAAATAAAACAATATTACAGGCTAATCTTCAAATATACCCAATCAGCAGCATATTTTGTCAAAAAAAAGCAACACTTCTTAACTTTTCATTCATTCAGAGCAATGTTAAACAGACATATTTTTCACAGGTTACCAAAGTACTCTATCCCATACACAAGACGTAAAACGGTTTCATAAAATGGTTTTCGCTGAGGACTGCTGATAATGTTATTTGTAAGTACTTAATTGAGCGAGTTTTGAATTCAGTAAATGTAGGCCTGGGATGTAAATGTTACAAACTAGTTTCCTTTTATTGCCTTAATAAAATCTCAATAGACAAAGTAACAGAAAAGAATGCACTCGTAAAGTTACTGCAATGTCTGTTGTTTGCCATTATGAAAAATAATTGTCAATTCTAACGCTATTCTGTTTTTGGTCTTGTCCGGTTCTCGAAACTCTCCGCTCTTGGTGAAGGCAGTCTTGACTAGAAGACTAATATTTGATGTCCTGTTCCCTTCTTTCTTCAGGAGGAGCAGCTAGCCTCTCAGAACCAGGACTTGTTCTTCATGGGTTATGGGATGGACGGCTGTGCATCAGGAGACGGGCCTCTCTCTGAGGCTGCTGCCATGTTTGCAGGTCTGCCGCCCAGTCACGCTCTCTTCGACATCCGCAGGCGTTTTGTGGAACAGGCGAAGCGGATCGACACCATCTCGCGAGCCGTCTTCCCCCTCAGCTTCCTCGTATTTAACGTCTTCTACTGGATCACGTACAAAGTGCTTCGAAACGAGGATGTTCATGCCATTTTAAGACCCTGACTCTTTATGTCTAAACGTCAGTCTCTTCCACTGAAGACATTTACTATAAACCCATCGAGCACGAGTGCGATTAGAAGCATGAAACCCTAGCTAAACTCGAGTAGATTATATATGGAATGGCTGATCCACATCTAACCATTAGAGGTGTTTGTTTTCACTGTAAAGTTGGATATCAAAATAAATTTTATTTATGTGAAACTGTCTGGGCTCAAACAAAAATTGGGGGAAAATCTATTGGATAAGGCAATTGTCCTCCACTTTGATATGAAGAATTATCAAATTTGGCCTTTGACTGGTCGCAACTTTTTGCCATGTGTTTTGTTTTACTGTAGCCAAGCGACTCCAGCCGTGCCCACACCAACAGTTTCCTTCCATTTAAAAGATCTCAAACCCTACAAGAATGATTTCACATACTGAAAACCTTGTAGAGAGCACATCAGCAAAGATGGTGGATATTTACTCCATGTGACAAAGACGTGTAGACCTCAAAGTGGGGTCAGACAGCTTCTCCAGTTTGGCTCAACAATGAACTTAGCATTTCTGATGCTGCCAGCGTTCATAGAAGCCCAGTTTCATTGTAATTACATGCAAATTGGTGGAGAGAGAAATCTCAAGCTTTGAGAGCAAACAGTTCTCTGCATGGCTGCAGCCTGATATTGTTTAGCTGCAGTTACGTCTCAACACACAACTAGGGTCGTTGTCTGGTCTGCATTTTCTTTCGCCTCGGATAATTTCAGAAGAAATCCATTGGACGCAACAAGAGCTGGAGATTCAACGTTTGAGTCTTCCTGGCTCAACTCATGAAGCGCCGCTTTAGTTTAATGCACACGAGCCCCAGGAGAAACTCATCTGGTTGGGATTTGTGGGCATTTCTGCAAAAAAACAACTCGAATGACATGTGATGCATTCTGGTGGCCAATGAGGAGCTCAAGCATTCTCTGAAACCATTGGGAATGAAGAGAAACTAAGATTTTGTGGTAATTCCTAAATGATTAATAAGCACTTAGATAACCAACATAGCCAAGAGACTATACAGGAAATTGGTGTGTGTGTGTATATATATATTAACTATGGACATTTTTTGAGCCCGATGCGTAGCCTTTTTTTTTTTTTTTTTTTGCTGCTACTGAAACTCTGGAAATGTGACTAGACAGATGCTTTTTCCTTCAGTCACTAATACATTATCTTACATGTTTTTGAGATAGTTATGATTTGATTCACAGCAATTATACCTCTCCAATGACTTTAAATGGTCACACAGCTCAAGAAAGCATTGAAATCAAGCTGTATACCTACTATAAGCTACTAAACGAACCTCAGCCCCAAGAAAATGCACCTTCAACATTCAAACTGAAAATCTAATTTAATTACAATAGCAGCTTTTTATTCCAATCCTGTTTCAATGCCGACAAGCTTCAAGCAAGCCAAGAGGAACTCAGTTAGTAAGATCAGGTGTGCTGCATTAAAGTTGAAGCTAAATGTGGACACTCTTCACCCACCTGAGCTGCACCGTTCCACATAGTGGCATTACTCTTGTTAGTGTGTTAAACAACTTGCCACTAAAATATCGATTTGCAAACAGTTCCATTTCATAATTAATTTGCACGAAGACCAAAAGATTTGTTAGTTTATGTGGTCCCCTTTCACATCACCCAGAGGTCGCTCCAGTCTGCACTAGCCTACTCAAAACAAAATTAAATCATGTGACATGACATCCACATCCCCCATTGGTCACAATCCCCAAAGGGATTTCCTAGGCGGAATTAACACGAGGAAAAAGAAGGTAAGCACACTGAAAAAATGTGATGCTTATTGCAGCCAAGTTCATATAAAACACCTAGTTTGTAGAAATAGGGTTTTGAATTGAAAGAATTGCACGAAATCATTATTGCTTTATCACAGAAAACACAGTGCAGATCCTTGCTGGCCCACATCTGTACCAACAGAGCTGAATTTCAGAGTAAATGTCTCCTCGGATAGTGAAGGAAATTACGTTATGTGAAATAAAGAGATTATTTAAGGATGCCTTTGAGCCTCTGGGACTGCAGCTTCCACTGTTGATTATAATTCCAGCAGGAAATCTTTGGTGTTTGAGTTTTTAATGAACATTTCGATATTTAACAGGTTTGTGTGCATTACCTAACACCCTGGTAATAACTACATGTGTATATTTAGATATTTAGAAACTTAATTTATTTTGGAATGGAAGCATGAATTTGTTGAATAGGCGCATTAAGCAAACTCATCCCAGCAGCTGAAAACAGTGAGGTAAGAAAGAAAGCTAAAACCAGAGTTAAGAGAATTATGTTCTCTTCTCAAAACCTGTTCCAGTTCGTTCGGAGGTGGACTGTGCTCAGGAGTTCAGTTAAGTGTTCTCATCTGTCCAAAAAGTTACAAACTAGTTTGTTCCAACCTAACTAAACAAGGCAGATGTAGAAGAACCCAAATAAAACATTTGCGTTTAGCCAGTGAGATTTTAAAATGGAAGTTCAGACTTAAACTAGGTCCCGCAGAGAAATAACAGACAGCTTAAATAACTGAATACATTTTATTGACAGCGATGGCAAGCCAGAAAAGAAGCAGCTGGCCCAGCTTAGAACTGGATAACCTGGCCCTGTAACAGACAAGAGAACAAACAAGATGTGAAAATTTACCTCGTCGTCCAGAGCGAAAAATCAAATGGACTCGAGTATTAAGGCAAGAGAATTTAAGAAATTGTTTATTTTTAGCTAGATTAAATAAAACCCGAAAGTTTGTGCCTGAGCGGTGCAATCACCTTGAAATATTATTTTTAAAATCGGAATCCTTCTATTAAATTAACCCCCCCGCACTCGTTCTCACCTTTCTCTTCTTGTCTCCTCCCAGCTCAAAGTGTTTGCATCTCTTAATGGCCAGCATCCTCTTTGAGCGGCAGTTGGGCTCCACACACTCCAGCCTCAGCACGATCTTCTTTGTGGTTTTAGCCTGAGACAGAAAGAGCAAAAGCTCACTAAGAAATTACAACAATTTTTGACTTCCACGTGTCGAGATGCCTGCGCACGATTTTAAGTCATAATCTACGCAATTACTTTAAACGTTCACATCCAGGTGATCCCCTGACCCTCGAAGGCAACACTAGCTCAGCTAAAACTATTGATTGTACGCAACATGAGTGACGTTCATATAAACGGTGAAGCAGGCTAAAAGTGGGCATAGCTTTTTATTAAATGGGTCCAGAGAGGCGGGACATAGGCAAAGTGAAAACATCTTATTGGCTGAGAGTTCAAGAAGAACTTCTTGAGCTGAAATTCCCTTTGAGCTGAGCGATCAAAGGAGGGTGCAGCTGCACGAACGATCGATCCATTCAGCAAAAGCAGAGCCTCTTAGGCACCTTCACAAAGATCTTGGTCTCCTCATAGTGAAGCACTAGTTCCGTTGACCATGAAGAGAGAAATCTCTCAACTGGCGTTTTTAAAATTCTTGCTTTTTTTTGGAACAATTTAACAATACCAAAAAAAAAGTGACTGTTTCCACAAACTGCGTTTCACTTGCACATTATCTACCGTCAAGGATGAAGCTTCTCCCACATTTTTACACAAACGCAAATGCTAAGGAAAGAACATTTGTGGAAGCCTTTATACTCCTGCAAGCGATCCAAAGTTGTGGGGCTTCCGAAAGTTTCTCGTAACTAATCAGTTAAGATTTTATCCATGTTGGGCTGGCTAGCTCCCTTTAGGATGGTGAAAAATTAAAAGAGCGATACTACACACCACTTTTGGAAGGCATTAGAGTAAATGTGTACAAGTAAAGCGACATCACCGCAAATTACATCTTCAGCAACACACACCTAAAGCAGCCTGAATAGTTAACGCCACCTAACAGTTTTTAACCCAAATACTTTGAATCTTTTTTTTTTTAACTAAAATCTAGCTCAGCATGTTCAGGACAGCTAGATCAATATAACCTCTTGTTATATTCCAATAACATTGGTCCTTTTAGCGTTTTTCTGAAGTAATGAGTAATAAATGAGTGTGTGTATTACCTTTCACACAAAACAAGTAACTGGTCATGAAAAACGTCATCAAGTCATACACAAACTAGTCAGAGTCTAACCTCGACTTTTATCCACATTAATTTTTGGACAATAACAGGAGACAGTACATTCCTTTTTTTCAAGCCAGGCCCAAGCCCTGAATGACATCCCTACGAACAGCTAGCTTCCTTTTGTTTTTAAACAACATCTTTAATCTTTTAAGCATATTTGAGAATATAATTGTAAATTAAAATAGCATTCAATCTTATTTTCTAGCTCTGGCTTATTTTTCCATTGGGCAAACTTTGTAACCACTCCCCAGTTAATCATCTATTGGTTAGTGATTTGCATATTCATGGCGTGTATGCAAAGTTACTGTCTGACGCTCGACGTAGATTCGAGTCTTTCACTCAGTTTTATTTGCGCACGTTTGTTTCCGAATATCACGAGAGAAGGCGTGGCTCTGTGGATAGCGCATCACTTCCAGGGAAGGGAAATCCACCTTTCATAGCCGGCCGTGACGTTACAGTGAGACTTGTGTGACGTCGTCAATGGCACAAAAAAAACATTTTTAGACGTAACAAGTTTGTTTTTGTTTGGGAGCATCCATTGTTTGACTTTTGATACAAACTACGGTAATAAAGCTCTACAAAAGGCTCACCAAGGCATGATTAAAATTGTACGCAGTAAACCATTTAGACCCTATTGGGACGATGAACCTAGTTGGAGACTACACTTATTATGAAAAGCTCCGTTTTATTCGTAATTCACACTTTAATATGTGCTCTAGTTTTAAACATAAAAACCATTTACATCGGTCACGTCAGAGTTGAAATAAACATAGTTGGAATGTGTTAAATTCTCTTTAGTTTAATAAAACACCAAATGCTTTGATTGATTTAATGTTTTGATCACTATCCTGACAAGGTCCCCAGATGAGCCACGACTCACCAAAGCATCAACCATGTTAGGCATAACTAATATCTGGCTAATCTTTTTGTGCCACATTAAAAATAATGCTACCACTTTGACCATGTGTGGACCACATCCTCTATGACAGATAAATAGTCCATATTTATTTTGCTGACGGGGAAAAAAAAAGTTCTCCATTTTATACATCTATAAAATCTGGAACGAACATTTAACCTTCTTTAATACGGATGTAACAGCTTAAACCATCAGGGTATTCTGTATTTGATATATCGCTTAGAACATTAAATTATTGACCTTTAAATAGGTCAATGTTGGCCCAAATTGTAGATTTAAGAGTTAGGCAACTTACGGTAGTAAGTCAAGTTAGGAATCAAAAGGTACACCATCATCATAATCAAGAAAATGGTTCAATTGTTCGTATAACAATAAAGAATCAGCTAAACTCTACACGTACACACTTAGAAAAAAATGTGACTTTCTACAAAACGTTACAGACCTTTTTCCTGAAGATAGGCTTCGTCTGTCCTCCGTAACCGCTCTGCTTTCTGTCGTAACGCCTCTTCCCTAAAAAGCAGACAAATTCATGTGTTTCTCAGTTTAGAAGGCGAGCGCGGAGGAATTCGCTCAGCGCTCTGGTGCTCTCACCCTGGGCGTACAGAGAATCCTTCCCCTTCTTGTACTGGGTCACTTTATGGGGCTGGTGCTTCTTGCATTTTTTGCAGTAAGTCCTGCGAGTTTTCGGCACGTTCACCTAAAAGAAATAAGACCATGAATAATGCTAACCACTGACACAGCGTTATCATCAGCACCACACTATAGCTACAGGCTAGATTAGCGTTCATGCTAACAAGAAACCAAGAGAATCTACTTCACAGTTGTCCAAACGTGGCGTTCAAGTCAAGCATAATACACATTTACTGTCGCATTCAAACATAATAAAATCCCAAGCACTCGTGGTAAAACCAAAACGTCTACAAATCAGGTATACGGTGAATTTATAATAATAATCATCCCATATAACAATATCAACGCCTAAATAATAGAATTACTAAACACTAGAGGCTTTAAACATTCACATAATCGCATTTGTTTGGGTCAGTATTGATCGTAGAATAAGGATTAATTCAGATTTTAGTTGAAACTTCACAGGACAACATTACGCACCATGGTTGCCCTCGCAGCGCAGGAGCAAAGAGGAAGTGCATACGTCACTCAGGGCATTAGTACCGGGTCAGGCAGTGAGCCGGCGCCGTCTGATGACGGTTAGGCGATGCTGCCACCTAGTGATCGACATACCAAACATACGCGAGCATCCACAGGGTTTGGAAACTAACGCAAGCTCACGTCAACAACACATGTAAAGAAAATGTGTTTGGACAAAAAACGTAGAAACAAAACAAAACCCAAAACATTATCATAAAGGGAAGCAGAAAAATTTGACTTCCGAAGGCCACGGAATGTAAGTATGTTGTAAATCGAGTAAAAGTGGAATACAATCTAATTGTAACCTTGGTTTATTTGATGTTAGCTAAAACAACAGCTAGCTGGACTCCAGTTGGAAGTGTTTAGCTCATTTAGAGACGTTAGCTTATTTAATGACTTGTCAACAACCATCAGTTGTTTTACATTTTAGAATGGTAACACTTTAGAATACTCTTACTTAGGTACTGCAGAACTAAGAGGTGCCTGGAGTTATCATTGATAACAGGTCCCTTTTAAGTCTTTGTTAATAAGCTGCACCCTAATAACCATCAAAAGGCAATTTTTATCATAATCAATGTCTCTCCTCAAATGATTGTCCTCTGCAAAACGAGTCATGCGTATCCTGTTCCTCTCACTGCAAAGCCTCCGCCACGCCCTCTGCTGGGTTTTGCTTGTTGACACACAGAAAATCCACCCACTTCCAATGAATCAATGAATCTTTTTGACTGGGATTCATTGTTTATCGACATGGTTCTGCTACTCTTACACTTCCAGGTCTGTCAGCACTTACTTCATTGAGATGAGCTGCATTAGTGCTTTATCTGATTGGTTACTCTTACTCAGGTACTGCAGAACTAAGAGGTAACTATCTATTAACTCTGCAGTAACCATGGTTGCCTGGAGTTATCATTGATAACAGGCCCCTTTTAAGTCATTGTTAATAAGCTGCACCCTAATAATCATCAAAAGACAGTTTTTTATCATAATCAATGTCTCTCCTCAAATGATTGTCCTCTGCAAAACGAGGTGTGCGTATCCTGTTCCTCTCACTGCAAAGCCTCCGCCACGCCCTCTGCTGGGTTTTGCTTGTTGACACACAGAAAATCCACCCACTTCCAATGAATCTTTTTGACTGGGATTCATTGTTTATCGACATGGTTCTACTACTCTTACACTTCCGAGTCTGTCAGCACTTACTTCATTGAGATGAGCTGCATTAGCGCTTCATCTGATTGGTTAGTGGGCGGTGCTATGGCCAGTGGGTGAGACTACGGTCATCAAGCTGTTTTGAGCTCTCACACACAAATAGAATCACATAAACATGCATGAATCGATCTGAATATGATTTGAGGCATGTTTCTGATGAGGGAGCAATACTAACACATGCAAATAAATGCCTGAAAAGGTGACATGATATGGCACCTTCAGTTTCTAATGCCATGTTGACTACTGTGGTATCTGCTGGGTTTTACAAAATTATTTGTACAGCTTTTTTATGTTCATGTAAAGCTCGTTTGATATGTTTTTTTTGGCTGTTGCTTGGGGTTGGCAAAGATTGAGAAAATGTTCTTAAATGCAAAAGAAAACCCCCATAAAAGGCATGGCCAGAGTTGCAGGAGTTTTAGAAAACTTTTAGCGCTGCCATTGCTTGAGAAAAGCCTCACCTTCTCTCAAAATGATAAAAAGTGATGGTTAGGGATCTCAGAGTTTGAGAAAACGCTCGAGAACACTCATAAATGCTCAAAATCTCGAAGACCAAAAGTGCTCAAAAAAAAAAATTACTTTTAGGGTTGCCAAAGTTTGAGAAAATGCTCAAAACTGCTCAACTGTGTAAAATACATTGTTAGGGTTGCCAGAGAGTGTATTTGAAGCAACTGTTTATTATGCAAAAAAGTTGTGTTTGCATTTTTGATGTTATGGCATAAGTCTTATAGTTGATTCTTAACAAGAAATTAAACCCTGCTTCGTATGATACATTTGTTTATATCTGATTTTCACCGAAATGGACAAACAATTACAACTAAAGAGTTTGGCTTTGTAACTTTCAAAGAGGTTTATATCTGGCCCAAGCAACATTATAAACAATGTCGCTCACCACTTCCAGACTTGGACCATGTTTGGCTCACATACTGTACACCAGTTCGAGGTAAATGCCAGGTTTACCAGACAAATCCCAAACTTGACCCACATTTGACTGCTGACTGTGAACAGTCAGCAGTCTAATTTATTGTTTCCAGCTTGACAAAAACAACGAGGCAAGTTTATTTGTATAGCCCATTTTGTACACAGGGTAATTCGAAGTGCTTTACATTGGAAATAAAGAATAAAAAGAAAGTACATTTAGTAAAATCAGGCATAAAATAGTCATTCATTCATTCATCTTCATGTCGGCTTTCTTCCCTTTCGGGGTCGCCACAGCGGAATGAACCGCCAACTCTCTGGCATATGTTTTATGCGGCAGATGCCCTTCCAGCCGCAACCCATCGCTGGGAAACATTCACATTTTCACATTTTCATTCACACTTTAACACTATGGACAATCGTTCTTACTCAATTCACTTATTCCGCATGTCTTTGTTCTTGTGGGGGAAACCGGAGCACCCGGAGAAAACCCACGCGATCACGAGGAGAACATGAGAACTCCACACAGAGATACCAACCGACCCAGCAGAGGCTCGAACCAGCGACCTTCTTGCTGTGAGACGACCGTGCTACCCACTGCGCCACCGTGACGCTTAAAAAAGTAATATAAAATCCAAAGGATTAAAAACTGAACATTTAAAAACATTGATTAAAACAAAGATTAAGATTTGAAGTGCAGAGATAAGATAGTTGTTGGACGTTGGTGCTCAGTCGACAAAAGCTCAACTAAACAGGAGAGTCTTTAGCCTGGATTTAAACGTGACTAAAGTGTTGGCACCCCTGATCTCCTCTGAAGCTGGTTCCTCTGTGGGTCGCAGGGGAACTAAAAGAGTATTTTCCCTGATTGGAGTTTACCCGGTGTAGATCTCATTTATTTGAACCGAGGGATCTCAGCTCTCTGTTTGGTGTGTTTTCTCTGATCTTCTATGTTAGGTATTTAGATGCTGAGTTATGTTTGTACTTATATACGAGCAGCAGAACTTTAAAATCTATTCTGAAGGAGAGCGGCAGCCTTAAGACTTAAGAACTGGAGAAATGTGTTCTGACTTTCTAGTTTTGGTCAGAATTGGAGCCGCTGCGTTCTGACTGAGCTGGAGCTGTTTAATGGTAAAAATTTTAAATAGGATGATAAGTATGGAAAATGAATAGCATAAAGAGCAGTGTAGCGAAACCATTCATTAATGGTCTTCAGTTGTTTTCTGTCATTTGAAAGGAATCAAATATAGAGGACACCCTCCTAGCTAAAATAAAAGAGCATTGGCGCTGCCGCCCTTGCCCTCTGGTCTTCTGAGAAGATGATATGGACTGGCACATGCAGCCGGCTGCTGCTGCTGGCTGGCAGCATCACCATGGTGACACTCACTGGGTCATTCCTGATGAGCAGTAATAGCATCTTCCTGACCCACTGACTCCAAGGTGACGCCTACCATGCTTCCAACCAATTATGCTCTGTTTCTAGAAAGCCATGCCTGAAGATCTAACACGCATTGTGACTTTCCCTCAGAAAAAACTCCACCATTTACCCTCTTTAGATCCTCCGACCGGTTCAGAACGTTGACTAACAGTGCCTTATTTAACTCGTTCTACATTTGCCGCTCAGATTAATTAGGTTAATTAAAATGATTAGTGAGGACAAAGGCCTTGTGAGTTTGGCGGTTTGAGGCTTGCTTGTAGGTTCTCCGAATGCTTGCGTGGGAGGCTCCCGGGCGCTCCAGTCCTAAAACACGTCTCTGCCGAAACCCTTTTTCACAAAAACCAGAAGTCCGCAAACCCCGCGGATCCCATCTTCTTGGTCAGTGTTAAATCTGATGCACACACGCAGTCAAAAGTGAAAGGGATATTTCTTACGAAAAAAGTTGTTGTGAATATTTTTATGAAAAATATGACTTTAAGTAACCTACAGAGCTATAACATTAGCTTAGCGGCTAACAGTTACTGAACTGGGATCTATAATATTAAATCATCAGCGTCTCTGGGGCTGCCAACCACATTTTCCCAAATAAAGCGATAAATCTACCATGCGTCACGTTAGTGTTGAAAACAAACAGAATTGCGTGTTTTTGTACAGTCCAAACAGCAAATATATATATATTGTTGGCATTAAGTGGCATATTGTTTCATATATTGCTTTACCAATTTTTAATCGAGTGCTGAAAATAGTTTTTCTTGTAATTTTGTTATTGTGACAGACCCAATTGTCTTTTATTGCCTTTGATTTTGCTGAAAAAAGTGAAAGCTACAAATGTACAGACTGTCTTACTCAAGCATTATAGTGTTTTTAAAAACTTTTTAGTCAACCGTTAATATTTTTTGCATGTGTTGTCCCCCTACAGTCTAAGAACGGTAGTGTCGTTGAACTGCTGTCGTAAAACGCTAGACTCCTGCTTGAACAGGGTGGTAAAGCCAGACCTTTAGGTTCCATTTGACCAACATTTCAAACAACCAATGCCATGTCGTCTCCAAAGGCAGCCTTCTGCTTTCCCCTCATGATGTGTAACAGGAAGTGACTGAACTGCAGTTCCTCAACTGGCCACTTGGAATTGACTCGGGAAGTGAGCAGATTCTCATTCACTTCCATGTTAAAACTGTTTAACTTAAAGCTGAAAGAACATGTTTACAGCTCTGGCTCCGTCAGGTTTGTTGACTGAGATCAGTTTTGACCTTCATGAAGACTCAGAGGCGCGTGACTTATTAGGGGTCGAGCACCGAAGGTGCAAGAACCCTATTGTTTTTCCTCGAGACTTTTTTTTTTTTTTTTTTTTTTTTATTATTATTATTATTATTATTATTATTAGGGCCCGAGCACGCCAGCGAAGCTGTGCGGCGAAGCCCTATTGTATCTGTTAGGATTATTATTATTATTATTATTAGGGCCCGAGCACGCCAGCGAAGCTGTGCGGCGAAGCCCTATTGTATCTGTTAGGATTATTATTATTATTATTATTCTTTATCTGCCGCCAAACTCGCAAAATACACCAACTAGGCGTGCTCGAAAACGCACCAAAATCGGCACTAAGGTCAAGCTCGCTGAAAATTGCGATCTGGCAAAGTCGGCGTGATCGTAGCATAAAAAATGGCTCTACAGCGCCCCCTTGAAAAACCGGGGTCCCCCTGCCAGTTCGACCTACAGTCACGAAAATCGGTACACATATGTACCACCTCTAGCCAAGTACAAAAGTCTCTGACAGGTTTTCGCCAAATCGTACAGGAAGTCGGCCATTTTGAAAAAAACCCATAATTTTTAAAAAACATCACCTTGCACATTGACGAACTCCTACTAGGCAAAATGTCTGATCCGGTTGAAAATCGGTGTGGTTACTCGGAAGACATTTGGGATGAAAAGTTATCAAAAGCGCAGCAGTACATAAAATGGTCTTTGGGTGGCGCCCCCCGAATTTCCCCCTTCAAAAAAGTCCCGAAAATTGACAATTTTTGAGTATATCTCCGTTCTAGTTTGTCCGTTGTCCACGAAAACGGCCTGACATGATGAGCTTGGAAGGCTGAATAAAGTGATATGCCGCAATAAGCCGTCCCTCTAAGAGTGCCTCCACAGCGCCCCCTTGAATGTTACTAAAATAGATGTTTTAGCTGTTTTGACACCCCAAACATAATACAAACTCCACCAAATTTAGCCTAACCTCATCCTCAATAAATATAGTAGTCTGACACTGTTTGTACAACTTTACTTTAAACGACAGCTTTGCAGCGCCACCTAGTATGCGAAAACTCATCTCGCATTTTAACGAACTCCTCTAGGAAAATTGCCAGATCGAGCTGAAAATTTGTCTGGTGACTCTTAAGACAGTATGGACCAAAGTTATCAAAAACGCAGAAGTTCGTCGCACGGTCTTTCTGTGGCACCGCTTCGAATTTGAGCTTTCTCAAATGTATGGGGATAATGGTACTTGTTACTGTACCTCTCACATCCTTCATCCAATCAATGTAAAAATGTATGGAATGATGAGCTCACCCTCAGAACAAGTAGATATGCTTACTTGATGATACACTCATAGCGCCTCCTGCTGGCTGTATGAATTCCAAGGGATACTAATGTATTTGTTGCTGTTCTCTTACATATTTAACTCAATGTACATGACAAAAAATTTGCATGATGAGCTGGTATTTCTAAATGATTAATATGCTCATGGCATGAGACTGTTATAGCGCCACCTGGAGGCTTTCTGAAATGTGTTTAAAATAGCTGTTGTCAATAGGCAGTGAATGTAAAAAATGTATGGAATGATGAGCTTCCCCTCAGAACAAGTAGATATGCTTACTTGATGATACACTCATAGCGCCTCTGCTGGCTGTATGAATTCCAAGGGAATTAATGTATTTGTTGCTGATTCTCTTACAATTTAACTTAATGCACATGACAAAAAAAAAACGGTAAGACCCAGGGGGCGGCATCTTTGGATCCCGCGGACGCATCGTGCGAGGGCCCGCCCATCGCTGCTTGCAGCTTTAATTATTATTTTATTCTTCCGCTTCCTAAATCGCAAATTTCACCAATCTAGACGTGCTCGAAAACTCACCAAAATCGGCAATAATTTAAAGCTCGGTGGAAATTGCGATCTGACACAGTCGGCGTGATCGTAGCATAAAAAATGGCTTTCTTCAGCGCCCCCTGGAACAATCGGGTCCGTTCGACCTACAGTCACGAAAATCGCACACATATGTACCACCGTCTAGCCAAGTAATCAGGTCTCGTTCCAGGTTTCGCCAAATCGTACAGAAGTCGGCCCTTTTGAAAAAACCCCAATTTTGAAAAAACATCATCTTGCACTTTGACGAACTCCTCCTAGGAAAATTGCCAGATCGAGCTGAAAATTGGTGTGGTTACTCGGGAGACATTTGGGATGAAAAGTTATCAAAAGCGCAGCAGTTTGTAAACGGTCTTTGGGTGGCGCCCCCACGAATTTCACCATTCAAAAATGTGACGAAAATTGACATATTTTTGAGTATATCTCCGTTCTAGTTTATCCGTTGTCCACGAAAACGGCCTGACATGATGAGCTTGGAAGGCTGAATAAAATGATAGGCCGCAATGTGGCACCGCTCTAAAGTAGCTCTACAGCGCCCCCTGAATGTTACTAAAATAGATGTTTTAGCTGTTTTGACACCCTAAACATGTTAGAAACCCCACCAAATTTCGGCTAAACCTCAGCCTCAATAAATATAGTAATCTGACACTGTTTGTACAACTTTACTTTGGACGACGCGCTGCAGCGCCACCTAGTATGCGAAAACAGCTCATCTCGCATTTTAACGAACTCCTCCTAGGAAAATTGCCAGATCGAGCTGAAAATTTGTCTGGTGACTCTTAAGACAGTATGGACCAAAAGTTATCAAAAACGCAGAAGTTCGTCGCACGGTCTTTCTGTGGCACCGCTTCGAATTTGAGCTTTCTCAAATGTATGGGGATAATGTACTCTTCATCCAATCAATGTCAAAAATGTACGGAATGATGAGCTCACCCCTCAGAACAAGTAGATATGCTTACTTGATGATCACTCATAGCGCCTCCTGCTGGCTGTATGAATTCCAAGGGATACTAATGTATTTGTTGCTGTATCTCTTACAATTTAACTCAATGTACATGACAAAAAATTTGCATGATGAGCTGGTAATTCTAAATGGAAAATGCTCATGGCATGAGACTGTTATAGCGCCACCTGGAGGCTTTCTGAAATGTGTTTAAAATAGCTGTTGTCATTAGGCAGTGAATGTAAAAAATGTATGGAATGATGAGCTTACCCCTCAGAACAATAGATATGCTACTTGATGATACACTCATAGCGCCTCCTGCTGGCGGTATGAATTCCAAGGGATCCTAACGTATTTGTTGCTATATATCTTACATAATTTAAACTAAATGTACATGACAAAATTTGCATGATGAGCTGGTAAATCTAAATGGAATAATATGCTCATGGCATGAGACCTGTTTATAGCGCCACCTGGAGGCTTTCTGAAATGTGTTTAAAATAGCTGTTGTCAATAGGCAATGAATTTTCAAAAAATGTATGGGAATGATGAGCTAACCCCTCAGAACAAGTAGATATGCTTACTTGATGATACACTCATAGCGCCTCCTGCTGGCTGTATGAATTCCAAGGGAAATTAATGTATTTGTTGCGTATATCTTACAAATTTAAACTTAATGTAAATGACAAAAAAAAACGTAAAGACCAGGGGCGGCATCTTTGGATCCCGCGGATGCATCGTGCGAGGGCCCGCCACATCGCTGCTGCAGCTTAATTATTAGGGCCGAGCACGGCCAGCGAAGCTGTGCGGCGAAGCCCTATTGTATCTGTTAGGATTATTATTATTATTATTATTCTTCCGCTTCCTAAATCGCAAATTTAACCATCTAGACGTGCTCGAAAACTCACCAAAATCGGCAATAAATTAAAGCTCGGTGGAAATTGCGATCTGACACAGTCGGCGTGATCGTAGCATAAAAAATGGCTCTCAGCGCCCCCTGGAAAGATCGGAGTCCGGTTCGACCTACAGTCACGAAAATCGGCACACATATGTACCACCTCTAGCCAAGTAGAAAAGGTCACTTACAGGTTTTCGCCAATCGTACAGGAAGTCGGCCATTTTGAAAAAAAGCCACAATTTTGAAAAAACATCATCTTGCACTTTGACGAACTCCTCCTAGGAAAATAACCAGATCAAGCTGAAAATTGGTGTGGTTACTCGGGAGACATTTGGGATGAAAGTTATCAAAAGCGCAGCAGTTTGTAAAACGGTCTTTGGGTGGCGCCCCCACGAATTTCACACCATTCAAAAATGTGCCGAAAATTGACATATTTTTGAATATATCTCCGTTCTAGTTATATCCGTTGTCCACGAAAACGGCCTGAAAGGGTGAGCTTGGAAGGCTGAATAAAATGATAGGCCGCAATGTGACACCGCTCTAAGATTAGCTCTACAGCGCCCCCTGAATGTTACTAAAATAGATGTTTTAGCTGTTTTGACACCCTAAACATGTTAGAAACCCCACCAAATTTCGGCTAAACCTCAGCCTCAATAAATATAGTAATCTGACCCTGTTTTCTACAACTTTACTTTGGACGACAGCGCTGCAGCGCCACCTAGTATGCGAAAAAAGCTCATCTCGCATTTTAACGAACTCCTCCTAGGAAAATTGCCAGATCGAGCTGAAAATTGTCTGGTGACTCTTAAGACAGTATGGACCAAAAGTTATCAAAAACGCAGAAGTTCGTCGCACGGTCTTTCTGTGGCACCGCTTCGAATTTGAGCTTTCTCAAATGTATGGGGATAATGGTACTTGTTACTGTACCTCTCACATCCTTCATCCAATCAATGTCAAAAATGTATGGAATGATGAGCTCACCCCTCACAACAAGTAGATATGCTTACTTGA
The DNA here is from genome assembly GCA_900490495.1 of Danionella dracula. Taxonomy (NCBI): domain Eukaryota; kingdom Metazoa; phylum Chordata; class Actinopteri; order Cypriniformes; family Danionidae; genus Danionella; species Danionella dracula. The sequence goes on along the minus strand of UELW01000103.1, from coordinate 116,176 downwards.
TGATACACTCATAGCGCCTCCTGCTGGCTGTATGAATTCCAAGGGATACTAATGTATTTGTTGCTGTATCTCTTACATATTTAACTCAATGTACATGACAAAAAATTTGCATGATGAGCTGGTATTTCAAATTGATTAATATGCTCATGGCATGAGACTGTTATAGCGCCACCTGGAGGCTTTATGAAATGTGTTTAAAATAGCTGTTGTCATTAGGCAGTGAATGTAAAAAATTTATGGAATGATGAGCTTACCCCTCAGAACAAGTAGATATGCTTACTTGATGATACACTCATAGCGCCTCCTTCTGGCTGTATGAATTCCAAGGGATCCTAATGTATTTGTTGCTGTATCTCTTACATATTTAACTCAATGTACATGACAAAAAATTTGTATGATGAGCTGGTATTTCTAAATTGATTAATATGCTCATGGCATGAGACTGTTATAGCGCCACCTGGAGGCTTTATGAATGTGTTTTAAAATAGCTGTTGTCGTTAGGCAGTGAATGTAAAAAATTTATGGAATGATGAGCTTACCCCTCAGAACAAGTAGATATGCTTACTTGATGATACACTCATAGCGCCTCCTGCTGGCTGTATGAATTCCAAGGGATACTAATGTATTTGTTGCTGTATCTCTTACATATTTAACTCAATGTACATGACAAAAAATTTGCATGATGAGCTGGTATTTCTAAATTGATTAATATGCTCATGGCATGAGACTGTTATAGCGCCACCTGGAGGCTTTATGAAATGTGTTAAAATAGCTGTTGTCATTAGGCAGTGAATGTAAAAAAATTTATGGAATGATGAGCTTACCCCTCAGAACAAGTAGATATGCTTACTTGATGATACACTCATAGCGCCTCCTTCTGGCTGTATGAATTCCAAGGGATCCTAATGTATTTGTTGCTGTATCTCTTACATATTTAACTCAATGTACATGACAAAAAATTTGCATGATGAGCTGGTATTTCTAAATTGATTAATATGCTCATGGCATGAGACTGTTATAGCGCCACCTGGAGGCTTTATGAAATGTGTTTAAAATAGCTGTTGTCGTTAGGCAGTGAATGTAAAAAATTTATGGAATGATGAGCTTACCCCTCAGAACAAGTAGATATGCTTACTTGATGATACACTCATAGCGCCTCCTTCTGGCTGTATGAATTCCAAGGGATCCTAACGTATTTGTTGCTATATATCTTACATATTTAACTCAATGTACATGACAAAAAAACTTGCATGATGAGCTGGTAATTCTAAATGGAATAATATGCTCATGGCATGAGACTGTTATAGCGCCACCTGGAGGTTTTCTGAAATGTGTTAAAATAGCTGTTGTCAATAGGCAGTGAATGTAAAAAATTTATGGAATGATGAGCTTACCCCTCAGAACAAGTAGATATGCTTACTAGATGATACACTCATAGCGCCTCCTGCTGGCTGTATGAATTCCAATGGAAATTCATGTAATTGTTGCTGTATCTCTTACAAATTTAACTTAATGTACATGACAAAAAAAATGTAAGACCAGGGGGCGGCATCTTTGGATCCCGCGGATGCATCGTGCGAGGGCCCGCCCATCGCTGCTTGCAGCTTTAATTATTATTATTATTCCGGGAATCATTGCGGGCACTTTTCGGTACCTGAACATATATGAAAAGTCACCGATTTTTGCACACGCATCAGACCCGGTGAAAAATTTCGTAAAATTTTGGTCCCAAAACTGATTTCTAAAAAATGGCTCTATAGCGCCACCTAACGCGTTTTTACAGCTTTTGATCATCCAGTTTGTCGTAGGCGGATGAAATTTGGTACACATGTGTAAAGTACCAAGGTGTAACTTTTACTAATTGAAAGTCTATTTCCAAAATAGACAGGAAGTCAGTTATTTCGCAAAAACCTCTAAAAAAGGGCGTTTTTGCTCGCTCTACTTTTTGACGAACTACTCTCACAGACTTTATCCAAACATCTCCAAACTTCTTGAGTATCATCATAAGGCATACGGCAATTGATATTGAGAAGCTTGTTTGACTATCATAAAGTATGTGGTCGTGGCGGCGGGCCAATGTCCAAATTTCGACTCGAAACAGGAAGTTGTTATAACTCGGGCATAGAATATCCGATCCGGCTCAAACTTGTTTCATTCTCATCGTAGTCCAAGCCTGAGAACAGGCGTATGACGACGAACGACATCCGCCATAGCGCCACCTAGTGGCAAGCATTAAAAGCCTGTTTTTCATAGTTTTTACCCTTCTATTTCAGCCAGTGTATTGCATGCACACTTAAAACTTGTCGCATGCGTGTAGGACCTTAAGACCTACAAAAAAGTAAATTGGGTCGAGTTTTGAAACTGGACGGAAAACCGGATATTTTAGGTTTTATGTAAAAAACACAGACTTCATACTTTGACGAACTCCTCCTAGGCGAAATGTCCGATCCAGCTGATAATTGGTGTAGTTAGTCGTAAGGCATTTGGGATGAAAAGTTATCAAAAACGCAGCAGTTCGTCAAACGGCCTTTGGGTGGCGGTCTATAGCGCCACCTGAAGCGGTTTTGTAGCTGTTGCGCAACCAGGTTATCGTAGGCGAATGAAATTTGGTACACATATGTAAATGACCAAGCTGCAACTTTTACTAATAAAAACCCGTTTTCCAAAATTGACGGGAAGACAGATGTTTTGCAAAAACCTAAAAAAGTGTGCATTTTCACTCGTTTCAAACTTTGACGAACTCCTCCTAGGCGAAATGTCCGATGAACCTAAAAATTGGTGTTGTTACTCATAACACATTAGAGAAAAAAAGTTATCAAAAGCTAAGAAGTACGTCCAATGGTCTTTGGGTGGCGCCACAGCAAAGTTCAACCTTCAAAATTGTGCAAAAACAATTTACATATTTTGGACTTTATCTCCGTTCTAGGTTATCCACTATCAACAAAAACAGCCTGCCATGATTAATCTTGTCAGGTTGAACAAAAGGATATGCATCACTGTGACTGCGCTCCAAAAATTGGCTGTACAGCGCCCCCTTACATGTGACCAAAAACATCGCTTTAGCTGTTTTTTAAAGCTGTTGCTCAAGCAGTTTGTCGTAAGCGAATGAAATTTGGTACACATGTGTAAAGTACCAAGCTGCAACTTTTACTAATATAATCCCTTTTTCTAAAATCAACCGGAATTGAGTTATTTCGCAAAAACCTCAAAAAATGGGCGTTTTGCTCGTTCCACACTTTGACAAACTCCTCCCACAGAATTTATCTAAACATCTCCAAACTTCTTGAGTATCATCATAAGGCATACAGAACCTTAAAATTAGAACTTTTTTTCAGCTATCATAAAGTATGTGGTCATGGTCGCAGCCAAGGTCAAAATTTCGATTTGAAACAGAAAGTTGTTATAACTCGGGCATAGAATTTCCGATCCGTCTCAAACTTGTTTCATTCTCATCGTAGTCCAAGCCTGAGAACAGGCGTAAAAAAACGAACATAATCCGTCATAGCGCCACCTAGTGGCGAGCATTGAAAGCCTGTTTTTTATAGTTTTACCCTTCTATTTCAGGCAGTGTATTGCATACACACTTAAAACTTGTCGCATGCATTTAGGACCTTAAGACCTACAAAAAAGTAAATTGGGTCGAGTTTTGAAACTGGACGGAAAACCGGATATTTTAGGTTTTATGTAAAAAACACAGACTTCATACTTTGACGAACTCCTCCTAGGTGAAATGTCCGATCCAGCTGATAATTGGTGTAGTTAGTCGTAAGGCATTTGGGATGAAAAGTTATCAAAAACGCAGCAGTTCGTCAAACGGCCTTTGGGTGGCGGTCTATAGCGCCACCTGAAGCAGTTTTTTAGCTGTTGCGCAACCAGGTTATCGTAGGCAAATGAAATTTGGTACACATATGTAAATGACCAAGCTGCAACTTTTACTAAAAAAAAACCATTTTCCAAAATTGACGGGAAGACAGATATTTTGCAAAAACCTCAAAAAGTGTGCGTTTTCGCTCGTTTAAACTTTGGCAAACTCCTTCTAGGCGAAATGTCTAATCAGGCTGAAAATTGGTGTGGTTACTCATAACACATTAGGGAAAAAAAGTTATCAAAAGCTAAGAAGTACGTCAATTGGTCTTGGGGTGGTTCCACAGCAAAGTTCACCCTTCAAAATTGTGGAAAAAAATTTACATATTATGGTCTGTATCTCTTTTCAAGATAATCCACTATCAACAAAAACAGCCTGGTATGATTAGACTTAACAGGCTCAACAAAAGCATATGCATCACTGTGACTGCGCTCCAAAAATTGGCTCTACAGCGCCTCCTCACTGCCCCCTTAAATGCTACCAAAATCTTCGTTTTAGCTGTTTTGACCCATTGAAACATGTTAGAAAGCCCACCAAAATTTGTTCGAAGGTCAAGAAACTCGAAAAAGGCCGGGAGGCGGTGCTTTCGCTCCGGCGGATGCATCGTGCGAGACCCCTTCCATCGCTGCTTGCAGCTTTAATTTTAAATTGATTTTGTTTAAGATATATTAAGCCTTAAAGTTATGCATGATTATGAGCATGGTTTCTTGAGTGGCAGATCATTAACAGTTCTTCGGATAGTTGCATCACGTTTGATTCTTTGATGTCATTTATTCCAACTGATTCCAACTTTCCTTCTCTTTTTTTATTATAAAGTGCCACATTTTTGCAATTTCAGTGTTTAGCTGTTGTTATTTTTACAATCGCTTGTTTTCATACACTATCAATTCTTTGTCTCGTAAGTGTGACTGAACCCAGTTTCCTGCCTTAACAAAAATAATCATGATTTCCCCAGAAACGCGGATCTGACATGTGTCTAATAGTAGAGGGTGTTTATGACCATTTTGATCTGCCATTAAGCAGTCATTGTTTATGAAAGTGGAGGTTGTTTATGACTCTGTTGGACTTCCATCATGTGGAGGGTGTTTATTATCATTTGGTCTAGATTTAAGTAGAGGACAGTTATGACCCTTGTGATCTGCCATTAAGAAAAGGGTGTTTATGGACCATTTTGCCCTACCACAGCATAGATGTGTTTATTACGCCTTTGGCCTGCCATTAGATAGAGGGTGTTTATGATCATTTTGCCCTGCCATCACACGAAGCATAATTTACCCTTTTGGCCTGCCATTATGTAGAGGGCAGTTAGTACCTTTGTGATCTTCCATTTAGAAGGCAAGGCAAGTTTATTTGTATAGCACATTTCATACACAGGGTAATTCAAAGTGCTACATTGGAAATAAAGACTAAAAAGAAAGTACAGTTAATAAAATCAAGCATAAGAGGGTGGTTATCATCATTTTGCCTGGCCATCAAGTAGTGGGTGTTTATGTCCATTTGGCCTGCCAATAAATAGAGGGCAATTTTGGCCCTCATGATCTCCCATTAAGAAGAGAGTGTTTATGACTTTTTTTGTCATTTAGTAGAGGGGACTTATGACCCTTTTGGCCTGCATTAATTAGAGTGTCTTATGACCCTTTTGGTCTGCCATTAATTAGAAGGTTTTTAGGGTCTTTTTGGTCTGTGGTTAAGTAGAAAGTGTTTATGGTCTGCCATACTTCAGGGTGCTACTTAGCGATGTCAGTGGGGAGAAGTGGTCATCATCATGAGATCGGTTCACAGTTCTACATGAGAGAAGCGTATTCTCTTACAATAATGGTATCCCAGAAAAATACAATGGGATTTGTTGCTATTTGCTATTTGGTCTGAAATCTATGTGGCCAAATCTCTTCGGCAAAACAACTCCCAAAAAACCCTGAAAACATCCAGGACTTTGTTGTGCATCCTGACATGACTATTCCAAAGAGATACTCCTTCCTCTTCCATCCGGTTGATTTGATGAAGGATACTCCGAGCTCAATGTGGATGCATCTCCCATCAAGCCTTCAGGCTCCCCAGTTGATTTTTGACTAAAACATTCCCCCTTCCAGTTCATTTACTTTCTCTACCCACACATGATCTTCTTCATTTCCCAACGACCTTACACCCACACACACATCCTCTCACGCTCAAACTCACACATCCTGGGTGGCATCTGCCCAGCACTGCTGCTGAGGCCTTGACCTCCACTGCCTCAGCACCCCTGATTCTTCATAACCACATTTAATCAGTGCTTTAATTCTCCTGTTCTCCGAAGCACATTAACACCCACACACTCCCTAACCCACCCCCTGGTGCAGTGTCCCTCGTTCCATTGAAAAGCACACTTCTTCTTCTGAATCAGTCTCACACCTTCCTCTCAGCCCCTGCCCTGCATGAGTGCAGCATCTGCCTTTGTGGCCAAAGTGCCATCCTTATGCATCATCCTTTCCTTTCTCTTTCTCTCTTTCCTCTGTCACTGCTACCCCCTCCCTCCCTTCTCTCTCTCTCTCTCTCTCTCTCTAGTTCTCTCGCCTCTCCCTCCCTCCCTCCCTCCCTTACTCTGAGGCACTGCAGTAAGTCTGTTGATAGGATTGAGGTGGTTTACTCTGCGCTGAGAGAGAGAGAGCGAGAGCGAGAGAGACTGCAGGATGCTGCATTGCAATAACACTTGAGCTCATGAGAATCGGCCCACAAAAGCACACGTGTGCATCCATTCAGCTGTCAGATCTTCTGCAGAAGGATGTTTGCGAGTGCGTGAGCTCATTCAAAGCAGCTTTCTGTATCTGCTGCCCCTCCAACATTCACGCACATCCGCGACTCCTCCCACTCCTCCTCCAAACCCCCATCCGCCGGGTCGACAGCAGGACGGTGTAGCGCTTTTTGGATGCCGGAGCTGAGCCGTGACACGGATGTACACTTGGTGAAGACGCGGCTTCTGGTTCTCGTGTCGCTCGAGGGGTCCCAATCCGCAGGAACAACTACTGTGTGGTTTTGGCGGGTGCCTGTCTTCCATGTGAGTGCATACCGGTTGCTTTCTGAGCTGTCGGACTGACGCACGGATACTGCAGCAGAACTGCAGGGGCCTGGACGCTAACCTGGAGGACATGAAGACCCAGTGGATCCCCCACCCCTGAGCACCAGACCTATCTGCTGCTGCACATTCTGCTGAGGTGCTGCTCTCTCCTCTGCTATGAATGATTTTGGGATGTGTGTGTGCGTGTGCGTGCGTGTGTGTGTGTGGAGGTGAACGGGTTTTGGTGCTGCAGTGTTCTGATGCCACTGAGTGTACTGGGCCTGGTGCTGTGTGCTTGAGTTTGTCGATGGCTGAAAGATTGTCACACAGTGTCATAGCTCTCCGCTGACTTCTGTGTGTGTGTGTGTGTGTGTGTGTGTGTGGATGCTGTAGCTGAGCAGAGCTCCCAGAGGCCGATAGGATGCTGACAGCTCGTGATGGAGCTCGAGATGAAGCTCAGAAGCTGCACAGGAAATGGATGAAGCACCAGGCCTTCATGGCCGAGCTGGCCCGCAATAAAGAATGGCTTGCCAAGATCGAACAGGTGAGTCAAAAATTGACGAAATCAGGAAAATAGCATGTGCTCGCAGGCGGTTTTAAAGGAGGAAAGCCGTCCTGATATATTTAGTGAGATGTTTTAACATGAAGCATGCTCTCTAACTTTTTGTTAATCCAAGAAGTGCTTTTTTTTTGTGGGTGAAAATAAATCCTAATTCTTAGGTCATGGAGGTTTTTGTGGTTTTAATTAACTTGGCTGGTTATGTAACTGATTATAGATCTCTAAATGTATATTATGTTATGATGTTGTCAATTATTTTATGTATTTCTACATGAGAAGAAGCTGTATGAGGATATATGCGCATAGATCCAGCCTATTCATTTACGTCCTTTGTCGTAGACATTTGTTTTTGGTCTATATATTTTGACTCATATGAGCCACCATACGTCCTAACAGGACTCGCTCAACAGTGGACCTCCTGGCCTTTGCAATGGTATCTCATGTGTTTATGGGGCAATAACGGCTCTAAATAGGCAGGAAATCACAAAAAAAGGTTACATTGGAAGAATTTTTTTCCTTGGATCTCAGGATATATGAAACCTATATGAACGTATAGATGTATCTATGTACATTTAAAAATGAGCGTAGCCAACCATCGCTTTCATATAACCATCGAATCACATCCGAAGAGGCGGGACGTAGTACAGATGTCTTGATTGACAGAATGTTTACATTTTATATATCTTAAACAAACAAATGTAAAAAGAATTGTTCATGAAAGCAAAAACTATCAATCTAAGCACAAAAACAACAACATTGTAGCACCAGGGGTGTGACAGGGGTGTGAACATGTTTTTTTCAGCTTGAAAGTTGAGCATTTTTAACATCGGAGTGAATGAGAACCTGCTAAATTCTGCCCCCCCCTCCTTGCGGCCAGTCGAGGTACTACAGTTCAGTCACTTCCTATTGTGCAGATAATTCCCACAAGTGTGAACAATGAAGATTTGAATCAATATCTACCAATGCACCAGCGACTATACAAGGATATTTTTAGCAATAAATTGCATGTTTGAAGGAGTGATGGATGGAGGTATGTTTAAAACTTTTAGTGTTAGTATTCATCAGATTCAATTATGTAATGTTGAGTTGTGTTAACATAATTTAGCTTCTTAAGCGCTGAGGCGTTGTAAGGGTTTTCCACATGGATTTTACCTGCTTACATTTCAAAGCTCACCACATCCAAAGTTATCGAGCCACAAACAAGTTTCATTCAAAAGAAGCCACTTTAAAGGTTAATAAAAACAAATAAAAGCTTTTATATTTGCTCTATGCATTATCTCTATTACCGAGAAGGCACTTAAAAAACACATTTTGGTGACATCAGATTTAACAGTGTATAACGCAGGTCCTGTGTGATGTGAAGTTACAGGAAAGTATTGTAATTTATACTAACAATATTCAAATATAACCGGAGAGAGTAGAAACCTTGATTTTTTTCAGGATTTCTGTTTACCCAAGTGTTGAGTTTCCAAAAAACAAAATGTCTTTAAATAAATGCTGTAATCCTTATAAATAATGTCCTTATAATCAACTTTACTCACTTTGGAAAATTTGTAATAATATTATTTATTGTTTTTTTTTTACAAGATAAGTGTACCACCAAGATGATTGTTTTATATATTTTTTTTAATCTAAACTTGATCTTATGTAAAAAGTAGATTTTATCTCTATAAAATTGCAGATAGTTTCAAATGTTACCAGAATACGTTCGAAAACATGAGTAAAAACAAAAGCTGTTAACTTGTCGTATGCCTGAATTCTGAATTTGCAACTGGAGGGAGAGGAAAAGCACCTTTTCTAAGACGCTCAGAGAGATTTCTTTCTCAGATGACGTCGAGAAGAGCTGCAGATGTTCTCATATTATCGACTAGAGTATCTATGATGAGAATGAGAAAATATGAGAAAATCACACACGTTCCCATTTAGATCATTCATTTGGTGATTAATCAACTTGCAGGTATGTTTAACAAAACATAATTTCTGATCGTGAATTTTTGAGGTGTTGTTAAACGTATGTTTTATGTACTATGGTGGTTTAAACGCAACGGTAAAAAAAATCAGTATTCAATAAAGTGGAAAAAAAATTCTGGAACAATTTAATTAGTTTAAAGTGATCAAGTTTTTGAAAATGAATGACCAGAATTATGCATATATTCAGAAAACAGAGGGTTTAAGCTTTCAAAGTCACCAATTATGGCTTTATATCTATAACACATCATTGAAAAGCGAAAGTGAGGTTTTGATGACGTAGGTTAAACCTGGTACAGAGTTTGCAGAGTTTAAGAGGTTAATTGATAGTACATGCAAGACTCTTACAGCTTCAATAAAAAAAGTGGACAGGAGTGTTTGTGATTGTTCTGGATCACTATTTATTTCGGGTATCTGGACATGACTGAGGAAGAGCTGAGCAAAGCTCTAGCGAGGAACGATTGTGTTTGGTTGGCTTGAGTTTGAGGAGGACGTTTGGGAAGGAGGGAGTTGCCTCCTTTGATCATGCATGATTCCAGTGAAGCTCAGCTAATGCTGCGTTGGCTACAGGAATTCTAGAACGCTGATCAGATTATGCAACCTTCAACAGAAATTTAAAACGCAGAGAACGACACGGAAATGTGAATTTTTCTTATGCTCTGCATGAAAGCGGGAGTTTTGAGAATTTGTCAGTGTTTGGGGTGTGTGTGTGTGTGTGTGTGGGGTGCTTCCTAAGGAGACAAATTCATTTTTAAATAAATGAGCTTTTCTAAATAATTTTTGAGAATAGCATCCTTATATATTATTATATCAACCTTCAAGATAAACTTTGGCACTCATCAAGACGATGCCAACTTTTTAAAAAGATCTACTCTGTAAAAATATTTTGTATAGATATGTGAAAAATGCTGTACCATGACAATGTCACATGATTTGTTGTTTTCACAATTATGCATATTTTGAAACTTCCATTGCATTCTTGGATGGTCCGCTGATTGAGCAGGGGCTGATCCGGAGCTCCTGCCAGCTGTTGTTATCTTTCTTTCAGTCGATCAGTGGAGAAACTAAAGCCTGCGCTTCTTTGCAAAATTACACGATTAAATAACATCTTTCTGAGTTAATGGTGTCTGAGTTGAGTCAGTAACCTTGCTCGTTTGATGAAAGACTGATGTGTTGTATTCACTTCTTCAATAAATATAAATATAGAGTTAAAACTTCAGAACAACAGCTATTGGCTCGTCCTATAGCAGTTGAGAGTTCCAACTGCGATCACAATGTTCGCCTTCCTGGGTTCTCTCTCTCCAGGTTTGCTTACTCTCTACTCAAAGTTCCAACTTATTAAAGGTGAATCGGATATAAAAAGGATATTTAATTATAAAATGATTCAATTTAAATTAAACACTAGAAAATAAATAAATAAATGTGTCAAATAATGTAAAAAAATTTTATGTAAAAAAAAAAAAACCTGAAAAGATTCCAGTTATATCTAGTTAAACTTCAGCAAGTATTTTCTGATCAGATTTTTACAGTGTAGCTTTTGTTCATTATTTACATGTGATTAATTTAATGTTATATTATTATGTCTTTCATTTGAACTACGCTTTTCAAACTTTTATTCCCAATGGGAAAAAGGTTCTTTATCACTGAAATGTTGCTGTTGAAGATACTTCATATCTTTTATTCTCACCTAGTTCAACTCATTCTCAGTATCATCTTTATTCATCTTTTCATCCTAATTATAGCATGTTATTGACTATTGATTTTTTACATTTGTAAGAAACGCTCATACAGAAAATAGTACAGATACAGTAAAAAAAACTATTACCTGAAAAAGTGGAGAACAATGTCCACTTCCGTTTTTAACTCTTAAAGACCTTTCTGTAAGTTTATGAACAGAAGTTTCAATAGTTTTACATCACATTTATTAATTTAATAGATATTTCTATCAAAAAAATCTGAATGAAGGAAAGGAAACATTGTCATGGATAAGATTTAGATTCAAAGGTTTGTTTTCAAACAGCAGACACCCAAAAAACCTGTAATAATAATATTACTTAAAAATAAATAACAAATATTTCTCATACATGTACATACGTCTTTATAATGCTAAACTAATAAGTAACGAGATATTTTGGTTCTGGTGGTTCACAGGAGTTAAGATAAAGCTTTAATTGTTGACTAGATTTAAATGGTGTAAACTGAGAAACCAAAAATCAAGTGAAAGAAGTTTGGTTTTTATCAATAAGTGACTCAGACTATGGAAAAACCTAGAACTTAAGGAGTCTATCATGTGCAATATTCAATATGTTCTGGTAACCGGTTTCGCAAACAAGAAACTTAATGATACTGGATACTCACAGAAGTTGGTGTTTGAAGCTACCGAAAAATCCTGAAAGTAACATAATGTTTTACTAATGTTGCGTTTGTTGTTACAGAGTTGTTCTATTAATATAATTTAACAACGTTTGCTTGGTTGTATTTCTCCTGAAATGCTGTCCTTCTCCCTAAGATTGAACAAGCGAAGCTTAACTAGGAGCCTTTCACCTCAATATATTAAAAATAGTCATATATCATGTGTAAGTAAGCATTTACTCTCATAAGGTATTTTTGCAGAATACTCCAAGAATCTATTTTAAGGCTTGTTGCAAGCAACTACAGCACATCTGACCAATCACAGTGGAGCTTGTTGCCATGTCACTCCAAACATCCAAAATAATGGAATAGTTGTGGCTGCAAATAACATTCTAGGCGTTTATATTCTCGCTGTACCCTACTGTAAGCATGAGAAGGCGGTATCAGGGGCCTAGGATGATTCCAAGTTCCAGTAGCCCTCACATCACACAGCTCCGTATACATGCAACAATATACTCGGCACGTATGCTTGTAACACTGGGCTAACTCCATGTAAGTGTGAAATCATCTTATTTATAAGGTTCTTTATGATATCTTCCATTTGGATATTTAATCGCTGGTGACTTGGTCAGATCTGGCACATGCTGAGTTGGATGCTTGCTCATGATGGCGTGATACACAACAGAACTGGCACTGCTGAAATTTGATGGTTAGGTTTCGAGTGGTGCTGAAGGATTGGTTCTTACAGCAAAAAGAAGCAGGTTTTATGATATCTTCAGGTAATGCTGACAAAGAAATCGCCTTAGAATCATGTCACCTGGTGCATCGTGTGTTCTGAGTTGAACAAAAGCTGTTGAACAGTCGGAGAGAGATTAGCTAAAATCTTTATATTGTAATGGAGGAGTCCATTTAGTTATGATGAGGGATGAAGAAGAGGAAAAGCCAGTATTTATTTGGTGTTATTGACCAGGTCAAACATATTCTCAGAGTTTGTTTTGTAATGAAACGTAAATCCCTCTTTAGTAAAGACTTGGAAGAGCACAGCTGAAGAAATAGCTGAAACAGAAAGTGTTTAAGTCCCGGCTTTGAAACCTCAGATGTGTTGCTGCATTTAAGTCATCATAAATTTAAACTGAAATGCCTTGTCGGCAATTCTTCACTCTCTACTTATTGTTGCGCTAGTTAGATTTCCAGCACTCTGGCTGGGACTGTTAGTGTGCTTTTATCTGGCTTTGTCTTTGTCTCTTCTCTCTGTTACGCTGTTTGTTTGATGCAAATCACTCTTCCCCTAAGATTAGATGATGCAAGATCTTAAACTTCGTAGCCTTCAGGCTGACTCTACATCTTTGTATTAATTAAGCTAATCTTTAAATAAGCTGATTTTAAATGTCACTCGTGTTTATTCTCTGATGCTCAACGTCAGGGCTTGCCGAGAGGAGTAGCCTTCATGATCAGATTGTTACTCAACTTTTGCGTTCAGGCTTTAATCAAACGCTACTGTGCAAAAGTTTTAGGTCACTGAACAGTTCATTTTGAAATCTGTGTTTGAGGGAGATCTTGTTGATGCAGTAGAGCTACCTTGTGTCTTGTTGCTGTGCTCGATTTCTCTTTGTCAAGAAGCTCAACTTGGTAGCAGAGTTTGACTGTTTCTGTTTTAGTTCATGGCTAGGTTTCAACCGACGTGTGACACTGATGTGACGTTGATGATCATGTGACGTTGATGGTCGTCACTAGTCTAGAGCAAGCTGATTGGTTGGGGAAGCAGATTTTAGCCAAAATTTCCGATTTTTAAACTTATGAATTCTCTTCCTTTCACAGAGAACGCAAGATTGCTTTGTTAACCCAAGAAAGCGTGCAATGCCCCTCAGAAAATCAACATCTGCACTGCTAGTCTGACTTTCTCTTGTGAACAAGCTGGAGCTACCTTTTTGAGAAGACTGTTTACTGCTGGTGATAAAAGCATGGACTAGTTTTTCTAGATACCGATTGGAAATAAAGCATTTAATCCTTGCAATGTTTGTGAGATGATAATAAGCTGATTTAGGTATTCCTCTTTTGTAACTGATGAAGCTCAGATCAGAATCCAGAATCACACGGATTTCTTAACCTGATTTTTAGTTGTAATAGCCTTAGAGCTCAGGTATTCGTTCACCTTGACAAACTCAACTTTCCTCTCCAAAGGCATTGACCTCAGTTCTCTCTTTATTGAACTGAAGCAAGTTTGAGTTCAATCAGCTCTTAATTTCATCAAGGCATTTACAGAGAGAGTTTACGTGGCTCTAGTCGTTTGGTGGAAGGGCCACGTGATAGTCCTGGCCCGATAGATTTCATTCAGTAGCTCCATAAACTTCTCTGGTTGTATCACGTAGAGGAGGGATTTATTACAAACCATGTTACTAAAAGAATAATTTGGTAATTGCTACCAAATTTAAAATATAAAAACACAGCTTTTTTTCAACCACGCATGTGTGTCAGGTTGTAGACATCAAAAATCAAATAAGGAACCTTTCAAAATCACAAAAGCAGCACTAAAACTATAATACATGTGCATTTTAATGGCTTCATTCAATAATTCAGAAAAACTTTTTAGTGTTTTTGTAAATATAATCACTCCCACCAAACAAGTGACCTTAAATAGATGTTGATATCTCGTCTGTATGACGTCTTTTGGTTCAGAACTAGTAAAATTGACGTGCTATTCATGTTGACTGCTCAGGTGGAAATTTCTGTTGATCTATTAACAGATATATGATTTTTTTTGCATACATTTTTTAGTCCAGATTTAGCGATGCAGTCATTTTCAAGCTAAAAATGCTTACTGCAAAAGAAAAACTTCCAGTTTCATGTTAAAAGAAAGACTTTCCATAGTCCCCCCCATTGGAAGATGTATTTAACATATATAGTTACATTAATGTAGTAAACGATGGCATTACGGGGAGCTAGAGATAAAATAAATGCTACAATAACACCGGCAAGATAATTCTGTAATTCTTCCTATTCGTTGACATATAATAAGAAATGGTAAACGAAAAATCAGAGCCTGGAAGTGTAAAAAAAGTCTTCCATACTTCTATACTATAGCGTTATAGAGTTATTACCTACTGTAGCAACAACAAAATCTTGAGTAAGATGTAATATATAAGATTCACTTTCTGTTTATTAGATTTTGAACATGGAGGCAAGGGAAACGATTTAGGCAGAAGTCTGTTGTTTACTGAACACACTGATTATATAAATACGAAAGAATAACAAAACACAGATAACGTAGAAGTGCGTAGTCAAAAAGCATATTTCTTTATACAGTAAATCATATTGTAAATGATACTTAAAACAATAACACTATTAACATTTTATATATGCTTTATTTGCTATGTCAATATTTACATGTCTTTAATACACAACTGTATGCAGAAGATTTAACGATGTTAAAGCCTACATCATAGCTCACAAGCATTACATTGATTTAATAAATTGATTTATTTTTCAGTATCATAAAACTGTAGAGAACTTCTTCAGATGGTACTAATAGATTAAAAGATTATCTTATTTATCACAAATGCTCAAAGACATGGTTTCTTCTATTAGTGCACTTTGTTAGCTGCATACAATGTTACATAAAATGTACAAAACACGCCTTTCACAGCACTTTTTTATAAATAACGGTATTAAAATCATATTTTTGTATTGTGAGATACTAATGAGGCGTACGTGCATGTGAGATCATGGTTTGGTAATCTGTTATTTTATTGTATGACATAATGTGCTCATGTGACTAAACAGCATGGTGTTTTGTAAATTGTAAATGTCAGTGGAAATCAGCAGCTTCTTAGCTGTGTGAGTATGCTGCAGGCTTCTGTAAAATGATGTAATGTTGTTATTGTAACTTGAAACTGGTATTGTCAAAGAAACGAGCTGGTTGTTTAACTGCAAAACAGTTGTTCACATGTGTACATTTTAATGAATGGACTCCTGGAGGAGTGCTTATGATTGTTTAGGAGATGCTTACTCGAGGTGTCAGTTTGTGGATTTGATCTTTGTGTGTTTATTTTTCAGCCCTCAACTGCTTCCCTGTTTTGGTCGTTGTGAAATAGAAGTGTCTTTTCTCTTCAGATTCATGAGGATTTAAAAATGTTGAACATCACAAAGCTTTTCTATTGCGCCCTTTTTTCATGAGGCAACTAATTGGATGGGTCTCCTGAGCGTACAAAATTAACTTTTAATTCAAAAAGCACATTAGCTCTTCTATGTTTTTTAAAAAGTATAAATATGAGGGCATGTTTGATCGACACGTTTTTAGGCTATTGACCAGAACATCTTAAAGTCGGACATCTGTGACTGGGAGAGACCGTGTTGATGCATTAGAGCTACCTTGTGTCTTGTTGCTGTGCCCAATCTCGCACTGACAGGAAATTCTTCCTCAATCTCCACAGCTGTTTTTTTAGTTTGTGGCTAAGTATGAGATGGACAATCATTAGCACCTACTTTCATGGAGTGAAGCAGAATTGGAGATGATTGTATTATTGGACTGGGATCCCGGAACATGTTTTCATTTTAAATTGACGAAAATGTGTTGATTCAAGTAGTTTTTGCTAAATAATCAAAACTAAATAAAAAGTAGCTGCCTTTGAATATACTGTTGAAAAATAGTTTTTTTTTTTAAGTGCAAAGGCTATTTGTTTACCCTGACCTCCTAAAGGAAGCATCTGAGCTGCCCGTTCTCTATGTTTTATTTAAAATCTTTTTTGTAATTCCATTATATGAATGTGGATTATATATCTTTGAGAAAGCGGTTATTAATTCATATATAAACTTGCAAAACAGGAATATCTAGGAATTTCCACTTATTTTGTGAATGTAATTCACTTATTTGCAATAATGTGAAAGAAACGTGGTTGCAAAAAATAAGATTTTTCTATGCTATTTTACTTTTTCCAAATGTAGACAAATTAAAAAAGTCTAAATCTAAAATAGATGCACGTATGAACCCTGCTAACAGCACAACATCTGCATTGCTTCGTACATGCGTATGAACATATTATTCTTATTATTATACAAGTCCTCTGTTGTGCACACATTAACAGCTGATGTTGTGTTTTTTGTAACTTGGCATGGCGTAGAATCTGTTAAATGAGATCACAGATAGCATCTGAAAGCTAGTGTGCAGAAGGTCATGAAGGATACATAGCTCAACAGCATTTACGTCACCATGAGAACAGATGTCGTTTTAAGAGAGGTGGGGGCAGGGTCGTTTCTTTCCCTTAAAGTTTGCAAGAGCATTTTAACCCTTTTCGCAAGAGCATTTTATATTTTAACACTTGACGATAACGATGTATAGAAAAATGGCTAATTAAATGCACAGCTGCAATCTGGTTAGATAAAAGTGGATATTTTGACGTAATAGTAATGCGTTTCAAGGACAAATCGACAGCTTTCAGCACCTCATCATTGCTAGGAGAAAGCTAGAATGATCTGCAGCCTGATTTGAGCACACCGTCTCCCTCACACTCACACACCACCGGTGCTCATGCTCAGACAGTGCTACGTATCCGCTGAAACGTGAGTTAATGAGGCTGTAACCTGAGAAACAGAAGCAATAACACAGCGTCCCACTGTGATTGGAGGACTCGTTGTCCTTTTGGAAGAGCCCCGCCCCCCTCTCCTCCGCTTCCAGACTCACTGGGCTCAGCATCCTCCATGATAGACAGGCGCAGAACCAATCACAGTACGTGATGATGTCCTTAGAGCTGACCTTGGCATCCCATTCACAAGAAAACGTGATGGAAAATATTATTACAGTAATAAGTCTAGACTGTTCAGAAATGCTGTCTAGACACTAAACCTGAATTTCATTTGATCATTTGTAGTTCGGCAGCTGTTTCATATAAACGCTTAGATGCCATTTGTGCCTCCCTGCTCATGTCCTCTTTCTGTGTGTGTCTGTCAGTCTGTCAGTGTCTATTTCTATCAAAGGGGATATAGCTCAGTAATAGAATGCTTGCTTTGCATGTTTGTGGTCCTACATCCAATCTCTGATGCTGATTTCAAGGAAGCAAATAAATATTTTATGTCACATTTTATATCAATTGCTCCACAAGGTTCAAATGGGGCAATCTCCTAGAACGTTTTAGTTGAGAAGCATAACTCCAGGAGACAAGGAGATTTTCATACCTTTCAACCAGGTAAAATGAACTAAATCTCTACCTTACTTTAAGCATAATCACTATTTGAAAGTGGCTTGAAGGCATTTGAACTAAAATGACAAGAAGAAAAACAAGAAGCCCTTTTAAAGGCAAGAACTTTGTTAAAAGACTTGTTCCAGAAGAGAAAAGCATATAGGCAAGGCAATGCAAGGAAAGATAATAGGGTCAGTGATAAATAAAAGTAAAGGAGTAAACATTAAAGGCATTAAAATGTCAATTAAACATAGATTAAAGAAACACAGGACAGCAGCGTTCAGTCAGCAAATCCATATTTAAATAGATGAGTTTTAGGTTGGATTTAAATGTGACTAAAGTTTTAGTTTTTAATCTCTTCTGGAAGTTGGTTTTTAGCTGTGGGCAGCATAGTAACTGAAAGCAGATCAGAGCAAACCCTTTGTAGTGTAAAGTGATTTAAAGCCAAGATGCCACGTGTTCTTTCGCTCAGTCATTCTTTGTCAACTCTTTTTTTTCTGTCCTTAACTTTTTCCAGTCATGTGGTCAAGTTCACATGACTGGCAGTGGCCATCTTTGTATTGTTATTGCTGGCAGCACATGACCCCTTGTTTTTTTGCCACTTTTCCAATATTGTAAAGTTTCCGCTGTTTTGTAAAGGCTCAACTTGACTCTGTGTGCTTTTTGGGGATTTTTCTACATGTTTTGTACCAGGTACAGGTTTACAGGTTTTTTAGTACTTTGCCACTCTTCTGCCATAATCCATCTTTTAAGCCTTTCAATTGAGCTTTAACAGTCATCATATACAGAAAAGCACGTCTTGCAAAGGCTTCATTGTTCTTTATTGTGTGTGATCAGCTTTTAGTGTTTCTAATGCAGACTCGTTATTCACCAAGTGGAATGAACCTGATGTATTTGAGTGTAGCATCTTGATTGACGAGTCTAAAACAAGATTAGAACTGGGACCTGTACCATGAAACTGGATTAACTGGTTAGTCAGCTAAGTTTAGGATTAGTTTGCACCAATCCTGAGTTCTGGGTACTATGAAAGGATCAAGGATTTAATCGATCTTTGCCACCCTGGTTACTTACTCCACACGGCTCAGCCGCTCCGGAGCAGGCTATGTTCAGGATTAGAGATCGCAAGCTTACGTTCGTTCAATCTGCGGTTATAAAAGGAACTTTTAAGTGACGTAATACTAGCGTCTGTAACATTAACTCCACATTTTCTTCCCAATCCTGCGCATAGTTGTGCTCAAATTGTTTAACGCGTACTTAGTTCGAGATGAGTATTTAGGGACGAATAAAATCCGTAAGCATTTCCTGACATATATTTGCCTGAGAGATACAGATTAACTGCTGAAAGAAAATCTTACATTTGTGAGCTTCTTCAAAATGTGAAATGTAGACGTCCCGCCCTTACTGTACCGCAAATGGTGTGTTGTACGGCTAACCTGCTCCAGACTCTAATTTTTATCTGCTGCTATGATCGTTTTGCGTTGGGGTTTAAATTTAAACATCAGTAGAGAAATAAGCATTTTATTTCTATTGTAATACAACCATAAACATGTCAAAATTACATACAAATATTTTTAAACGGTTACAATTAAAAATGTTATTAAAATGAATACAGAATGGGCTTCTTTGACATCGTTTTCACGAAATCAGCAATTTTCTGCCAACAATCTCGTCTGGTTTTGGCAGCAGCCACAGTATTACTACGACACAAAAATATATGCAAAATATTAAATACTCACCGTATTTTCTAACTTGAATCTCTTTTTCCTCCACAGAGAAAAAACTATTTGTTTCTACCCATGTTGATCGTGATTGGTTATTCAGTGCCAGTGTCAGTCTTTTACGTGCACGCAACTGTGAACTAATCCTAGCTTCAGGATCAACAATTCTAAATGAGAACAAACTGGTATGAAACAAAATTAAACTGTATTTTTACAAACTGGATATCTGCAGTCTTGGGATCCAGAAGCCAAAAAATCAGACGTTTGAGAATACATCAATATCAAATTCTGCTTTCCAAAAACATCGTTTGTTTTACTTTTCAGATGTTCAATATTGAAGATACAAAATTCTATTACAAATTTTAATAATGCTTTGTCAAAACAAATCTGCCAGGATTTAATATAAACACAATTCTGTTTTAATATGTTCTGAGAAATGTTTTTTTTTTTTTTTTTAAATTTTTTTTATTTTCTACAGTCCTTTTAACTTTTTAACTCTCGTTGTGTTTTCTGTGGCTGTATAGAACTTTGGGCAGCTCTTCTGTAATAAACATGCTTTATAAATACATGTCGCTGTTTACTTCAGAAATTGTACAAACTCTACATTTCGTAGCCAGTAGAAGGGAATTTCCATTACTCCTATCCATCGAGTCAT
Organism: Danionella dracula; assembly: GCA_900490495.1. NCBI lineage: Eukaryota > Metazoa > Chordata > Actinopteri > Cypriniformes > Danionidae > Danionella > Danionella dracula. The sequence continues at coordinate 95,852 of UELW01000103.1, read as the reverse complement.
TATCAGAGTCCTTCTTATTTAAATTTCTGTCCTGCTTAACATATGCGAATATGGGAAGCTTTTGGTTTCTCTGTCTGTTTCTTCACATTTCCTCTCCATATCCCTTCTCTGTTTCTCTCTGCAGTACAGGCGAGCAGGCATCTTGTGCCAAAAGCAGAAATGCTGCACTGCATTATGAAACACACATACAGACACAAACACACAGTGACCGCTCTGTGATGTAAAGAAGGATATAGATCGTTTCTCAAAGCGGGAGTGAATTTAATTTGATGCATTACTTCAGGGAAGAATGAACCTTTACATGCTAATGCAGGCAGAACGACTGCGTGTGTGTGCGCGTGTGTGTACGTGTGCATATGGATCCGGCCGTGTGTGCGATTGTGGCCTATTTTAAGAGGCTGGACATCAGCCATGGCTCTGAAGAGACACACTTCTTCGTTGATCGTTTTCCATCTTACACACTCAAGCAAACACCGGAGCTGAGGGTCAATAAAATAACACACTCGTGGATTGTTTCCCCCGTGTGCGTGCAGGAGGGTGAGGAGCTGATCCAGGAGAAGCCTGAATTGCGCTCTGTGGTGGAGGTGAAGTTGAAGGAAATCAGAGAGTGTTGGTCTCACTTGGAGAACACCACCAAGGTCAAGGCCCGGCAGCTTTTTGAAACCCAGAACCATCGCACCACTGACCCGTCCACGAACACCCTCGGTGACCTGGACCAGCAGCTCAATATCATACAGGAGCAGCCACCTGTGCTAGGCTCCGCCCACACCACACAACCCACCCTCCGTCAGCCCCGCCCCACTTTCAGCCAGCAGCTCCAGAGGATACAAGTGAGGCTCTCGAGGATTACCTGCAGATTTCATTTAACAGACAACACTTCGTAACATTGCTCTTCTTCATCTCACAGTCATTGGAAGACCAAATGCAGCTCTACCACGGTGTTGGGGAGGTTAGGGCTGGTGTTGAACCCCCAAGACCAGAAGGAGATGAACAGGGGGGCTTTCCGGAGACCCGAATCGTACGACTTATTGAGCCTTTGAAGGAAAGGAGGCGGATACTCCTTGCTTCAAAAGAATTGCACCAAGTCACCCAGGACCTGGAGGATGAGATTGTGAGTGTGTTTTTCTTCAGTCGGTGTGTGTGTGTGTGTGTGCGTGTGCGTGTGTCTGAAGAGCTATTTCTAATTCTATACTTTGTGCCTGTTAGCTATGGATTCAGGAGCGGTTGCACATAGCCTCATCCACAGAGTATGGTACCAATCTGCAGAGTGTCCAGGCATTCATGAAAAACCACGAGGTGAGCATTGCATTCGTCTGTGTGTTTTCATTTCTATTCTATCTTTTACATTTACTAACAATGTAGTAACGATGCAGCCAGAGAGAAACAGAAAGCAAGCCAGTCAAAAAGCCGTTTGCTGAGCTGCAGGCAAGCCACCCACATAGCCACCATACCCACCTGGAAATATGTAAATGTGAAAAGAAATAAATATTTTGAAACATTTTGAAAGTGATAAATATAGGTGTGTATAAATGCATAAATTACATGTATTTATTTATTTATAAATAGGTATTTATTTAATACAATAATTATTTATACAGTTATTTATTTCAGCGCATGTTTTTTATATATTTGTAAATAATCATTTATTAAAACACTTTTTTATTTATTTGTTTTAGCATGTATTTATTTATTAATAACTATATTTATTAAAACTATATTTATATATTTTGACAGTTAAACATGTATAAATATATTCATTAAAACATTTATATATTTATTTTAGCAGATGTTTATTATTTGTTTGTGAATACAAAAATTTAAGTATTTATCCTTATATATATTTTATTTAAGCATATCATTATTTTTAACTATATTTATTGAAAAAGTTCTTTATACATTTGTTTATTTCAGCATATATTCACCTTTTTTCTTTCTTGAAATACATTTTTTTTTATCATTTATTCTTAAGTAATTATTTTGTTCTCCATAAACATTACCCTGATTTCTTTTAAACTTTTAAGTCTGAACTCATTGTCAAAACTAACTTAGTCAACCATTCAAGTTTTCATACTGTCTGTAAAACATTTTGGTCAATTTGAATGGCTGCAGACTAAAATAAAAAATGTTACTTGAATATTTTATACTTCCAGTTATAACATAGATTTACTTGCCATTACATATATACCTAATGCAATTGTAAAAAGCGATGTAGATATTTTATCAAGAGGGATTGGAGTTGGTTTTCCCCAGTGCTGTATTGTAAGCAGTGTTGGGAATACTCTATTACAAAAGTAATATATTACTGTGACGTCTTTTTGGAGTAATGCAGTAGTGTAACTCTCTACTTTTATTTTTTCTGTTTAAGTAACTAGTCACATTGTCAGTAATGCATGAGTTACGATGCACTTTTTGGCAGAAAATGAAAAATATGCAATAAAATGATCCAGAATATAGGTTTATGCCGTTTCGTGTTCATGTCTGATCACAGTCAGCAAGCGTGGCAGACAAGGACAACATTCACAAGATGCTCTTACTCAATATTTGAAGTTTAGCTAAGGACGAGAAAAACATGATCAAGTATAACATTTGTCCATTTCAAAAAGAACAATCCACATCCAAAAATAGCTGTAGAAATTAAAAAAACACATTAGAAGAAAAAGGAGGACAAAGCAACAATTTAAGTTTTGTTTGTTCACCCATCAATTTATTTTATCTGACCCTCAAAAAGAGGAAACAATATTAATATTACGTGGATTGTGTCATTGCATAGCTGTATATAAAATATTATTTTGTATTAATACGTCATTCAATTTTATGAAATCATTTTATCCAAATATAAACTGTTTTATTATAAGTATACTTTACACCTACAATCATTGTGCTTCACTGTATGCTATTTCTGCATGAAAAATATCAATGTAAAGGAACTTAAAAGTAAAATAATAGCCAAGTAACTATTTAATTACATTTTAATATAGTATTATTGTAGTGTAGGGGATTACTTTAAAATTTGAGTATTAAGTACTATTCAATATATTACAGTTTGCAGGTAACTTGCACAACGTTGATTGTTGGCCAATTCCACAGTTGGGTGCATTTATTGTTTATATTTTATATATACCCATTACATAGCCTCCATGATGTCAACAGAGATGTATTGCCATAGCAGATAAACATTTAAAACACATACAGCTGAGTATGTCTGTGAAGAGCTGTAAAGAAGCAGATACAGGAAGTAAATTTGATTTTTTTTTACTGTCTGGAAATGATTTTGCTTAAATTTAATATGAGTGGATTTTTGTAGCTTACTGAGTTTTGTGCATATGTTTTTATCTTTTGCATTAGATACCTTATTTCTGCTTAATTTTGATCAGACAGCTCTGCTGAATTTTGATTGGTCAGACAGCTCTGCTGAATTTTGATTGGTCAGACAGCTCTGCTGAATTTTGATTGGTCAGAGGGCTTTGACTGACATATTGCTTGTGATCCAGGCCCTTCAAATGGAGATGCAGGCTCGAAGGGGGCGTGTCGAGGAGGTGTTGGAAAGGGCGGAGGCCATCGCTGCTCTTCAGACCCCAGAGGTAGAGCTTGTTCGAGATGGGGCGGGGTATTTGAGGCAGCACTGGGAGTTGCTTCAGGTGGAGGTGGAGCGCCGCACAGTGATGCTGGATGCTGTGAACCAAGCGCAGCAGTACTGCACCCAGGCAGCGAAGGCGGAGTCCTGGCTCAGCGGACAGAAACTTCAGGTCCTTAATGAAGAAAACGGAACAGTAAGTCATTTACACAAACCCACTCTGTAATTATTTTATTTTATGATGTCTTTGTCATATGCTTACACCGGTTTGAGTTTTCTGCTGTTTGCACTTTCCACTGTATAGGAAAGCCTGTTGCAAAACTTGAGGGGAGAGGAAAGTGAAACATGTAATCACACGGCTCTCCACATGTATCCTGAAGTCATTAAAAGCATTCATACTAGACCTTTTAACCTGAAAATTCAGGTGTTCCCTTAGAATGCTCTAAAATGAACAATTTACCCTGAAAATTCACTCGAGGCCTAAATTTGTAAGTAAACAATTTAACCTGAATATTTCTCAGGAGGGCATGTTTCTCCATCTTGATCTGAAGGTTAGCATTGAGTATGTCAGGGTTTCATAAGGTGCTCTATTATATAAGCATTAAGAATATGTATATAGAGCCTTACTTATTCTTTCAGTTTACGAATCATGCTTATTTTTCTCTGCTCTGTCTGTAGGATGAAGCCAGCACTCTTAGATTACTGAAAGAGCAGCTGGCCTTAGAGCAAACAGTGGAGAATTATGCAGAGACCGTGGGCTCGCTGTCCCAGCAGTGCCGCCGGATGCTTGAGTTGGGACACCCAGATAGGTAAAGTTGATATTTTTTTATAGTCTCTCAGAAAGTCTGGTTCAGGCAAAGTCAGGGTTTGAAGCCCAACCATGCAATATCTTTTTCTTAATACACGGCAGTGAGCAGATCACCAAGCAGCAGGCTCATATCGACCGGCTCTACGTGTCTCTGAAAGACCTGGTGGAACAGAGGAAGACGAAGCTGGAGCAACAGTACTGGCTGTATCAGCTAAAACGCGAGGTGGAGGCGCTGGAGAAGTGGATCTCTGAGAGGGAAGCTGTGGCCAGCTCAACTGAGCTCGGACAGGATCTGGAGCATGTGACGGTATCTCTCAAAGGACGATCTAATTGTTATTCTGTTTTGTTGTTATATTGTTGGTTCATTTGTGGATTACATCATTGTATTAAAGGTTGCTCTACAACGTTGTCTACACCTGCTAGGTAGGAACTTTGCAAATGGACATTGATGTTACATAACTCTAGTATGTAGAAGTGCAATGTCGTGTTCACATCAAGAATTGGTACACGTGCGAATTGTAGCTGAGACAGAGCTAATATATATACAAGTTCAAATGCGCATAGAAATAAGAAGAAAATCGAACATTCCGTGCTGGGTCAGTGACGTGAGTGCGGGTGTAAATCTGCTATTTATATTCTCTGAAGGCAGAAATACAGAGTATTTGCTGGCTGTTTACAAACTACAGCCTTCTATTTAAAATCCCGATTTGATTATCTGTCGTGAAGGCTTGTTAAATAAAAAAACTTCCTCGGCATCTACGGCAGTGCTGCATTCTAGTGACGTGTCTTTCATGAACGATTCGTTCATTTTGAACCAGACTTTAATGTGACTCTGTAGAAACGAATCGTGTCGGAGAGGGAATCATTCAGCAGCGCATGCGCAACATCCAAGCGGGCTACGAGTGTAACGCGCTCATCATTAATGACAAGAGAACGAAAGAACCCGATGGACTCAAAGAAAGATCTTTTCTGTTTCCGGCTCATACTGCATTGGTTAACATTACAGAGCGGTCATGAGCTGGCAACAGAAAAGAACGAAGGGACTCTGGAAAATAACTAATCTTTTAGGTTTCCGGCTCATATTGCGTTGGTGAATATTAGGAGTGTCACGTGACAAAAGAACGAAAGGATCCGGTCCGGACTGCACTCGTTAACATCAGAGAGAAGTAATGTGTCGAACGAATGAGACGTAAACCTAAAGACAGATCTGGTGAACCAGACCCAGCTAGGTTTAAGTGATATTTGTTTTTATCTTCTACCAGTATAGTTTTGTCTTGTTTGTAGTGTGATTTGTGTTTGCGTATTTAGTGAATCTGTTAGGGAAGAAACACACATCATTTTATTCGTATTTTACTAAACGAAATGAATGAAATGATCGAAAAAATATGTGTTCATTTTGCTGAACGAGACTCAAAGATCCGAGTCGGTAAAATGATCCGAACTTCCCATCACTAGTGCTTTCTCCGCTGACCTCACTGTGCGGTACTCATCGCAGACGCTCTACAGTTGCCGCACATATCCCATACCACAGCTAGCTAATGACTTAAAACATTTATCACTTGTTAACCATTCAAATTCGGTTCACGCTGTGAATGCCCAGTCATGATCCACTCAGCTCATGATGCGTTACACTTTAGAGCATTTTTTGGTCATTTTTAGCCATTTTAAGCTTGCAAAGTATTTATAGTCAGCTATTGAAGAGTTTTGTGCACATGTAAAAAGATGTTTCCTTTACAACTGTAGAGTTATTAAAGGAGCAGTCTGTAGAGTTTTGGCCAAACGTGGGACAGCAACCAAAAAAATAATGACAGCAGAGAGCCGTAACCCCCTTCTCCTCCCCCAGACGATGGGTTGCCAGATTGAGTGACAGTTAGCAATCAGGCAAGCGACGAGATGTACATGGTTTAGGAATCACAAATAGTTTATTACATTTTATCTATGTAATGCACTAAATAATTTAAAGTTTGCTTAAAGTTGATCACATGGGTCCCCCCAAGCTAACATCGAATCTGATTTATGTGTAAATAATAAAAAAGTGCTTTCAAAGAGAACAGTTTTATATTACACTGCTGAGCTGTTTTAATGAAGACTAACTATAGCGCAATTATACTGTTAAAAATGTTGATTAGCAGTTAGAATATACAACTTATTAACTAATCTTGTAAATGTCACTTGAATGCGTGTTGAGGAAATGTTGTTTTTGTTCATGAATAGCGTTAATCAATCCAACAGAAAAGCTTGTCTAATCGAAATAAAGTATGTTATCGCTAACGTAGCGTCGACTTCAGCAGAGTTCATATTTCAAAAGTTTTTTTAATACCACTAAACTTTTTTGTAACACACCATTGGCTCAGCACAATCTGGCAACCTGATTTATTCCTCTGAGATTGGACAACCAAAAGGAGGAAATACATAACAAAAACACTTAAACTGTAAACACAAACAATAAGAACATGTCATACCCTATATATCTAAATTATCATTTTCTTTTAATGCCAATACTTTCAGCTCTATTAGATGTAGGATTTCTTTTATTTGAGCCACATCACCAGTGGATTCCCCGCAGCCTTTGGAGAAACTCAACTGCGGTGTATACGAGTTTATTCAAACAAAGAACTTCTAGTAACACAGAGTTTTTAGTCTCCTTACATACTCCCAAATGGGAGGGGTAACTGGTCACACAAGCACGGTCAGAGTTTAAACCCCCGAAACCTCCTAGAGCAAATGGTGTGCCGGAGAATTCCAGGAGAAGATAAGAAGGTGGAATGTGGCAGTTAGCAGAAAGAACCAAGTAAATCAGTCACAGAAACAAAAACACAGGATAATCTAGTCACACTCAGCACGCAGAGTTTCACAAGAATACCAAGTATAAAATGAGAATTTCTTATTATTCTCACATTAGATAGATAGCTTAATGTCTCTTGACACATCATGAACGGTTTCTTGTCTCTATTTGGTTCAATTCTTACATAACGCACCTTTACAGTTTTTCACAATTCCTATGACAGTTTTTTCAAAAGAGTATAGATTAAGTTGTCTCAGGCTATGTAACGTAATTCATTCACTAGGGGTCATCTCTAAGTATGTGATGTATGTATGTGATTTAAAGTTCTTTATTTAAAATACAAATGCAACCTGACACCTCTAGTCCAGCAGCACTGATGGATCACAATCATGGCTCCCTTCCTCAGGTGCTCCAGAGCAGCTTTACTCAGTTTTCCTCCGAGACACGAGCCGTTGGCCAGAAACAGATGGACTCCGTCAATAAGATGGTGAATGAGATGATTGACTGCAGCCACGCAGACGCTGCCACCATTGCAGAGTGGAAAGATGGGCTGAACGAGTCTTGGGCAGATCTTCTGGAGCTCATGGAGACCAGAGCGCAGATGCTGGCGGCTTCCTATCAGCTGCACAAGTTCTTCACGGATTGTCAGGAGGTATGCAAACACAAACTAGACGTGAATAAATCCTTTTAACTGACTCATGAGGTTGGGGGTGTTTTGTAGGTGCTGTTACAGATCGAAGGAAAGATGAGACAGCTGCCAGAAGTGAGGTCCTGTCAGGTGAGCTCAGGCAACCCCGGGACACTACAGAGACTCCTGCACTCCTTTGAACACTCGCTGCAGCTGCTGGTCTCGCAGGTGAGTCTCCGACACGCATATATAACAACACCTGCTCTGAGCAGGTGCTGCAGATTAATAGTTGTTTAGGCTGGTTCGTCCTCCTGACCCAACGAGAGGTGTTTCCCCATTTCAGGCTAGAAGATTCAAACTCTGCTACTGGTGCTCACTGTTGTGCTATTTACCGAAAAATAGTAACTAGTTCCAGTTACTTATTACTTACACTAAAAAGTGGCTTTGTTGAGCGCCCCCTGGCTGTTATCAATGCTAAAACTGTTGTCTGGGGGCCGGGGGTTCACTCGCGTCGCTTGTGGTTTGCTTCTAGCTTCGTTGACGGATGTATTTTCTGAAGGTGTAAGTTTGTTGCTGTTGACAGAATCTTGGATTTTGAGGCAGAACGATCACACGGGTTGCATTTCATGGAAATGTTTTTATCTTTACGCTAAACTAACGTGAAATAATATGCATATTTTTACTCTGGTTTTGCTCTCGTGAGATGATAGAGATATGCTTATAATTATAGAGTTGGCATTCAACAAATCAAAAATGTGTTTTCTTCTTCTGTGCTTTGAGTGCCATTCACTAATCCCATGAAGTGTTTCCTTCTTCTATACGTACATCAGCGTCCAGCATTTAATGTAAACAGTAACTGAATAACTCAGACAGTAGAAACGGTAACAGAGTTATTTTATTTCAAGTTTTGCACTGTATTAGTTACTGCAAAAAGCCGCGACTTTATAGTAACACGTTACTGTCCAACACTGCTGGTGCTATACTGTGGAAAAGAATCCTATTACGAATCTTCATAACTAGTTGTGATGCAGACTGAAATAGACTGAAATGCATGATTATGACATGAAGCATCTCCATAAGAAAAACTCAAAAAAATAAAAAAAATTTCTTTTGAAAATAAATATTGGAAAAACGAATTCAGTTTTTTTGTTGTAATTTTTAAATTAAAAATGAAATGAACTAATGGTACATGGACCCAGAAACCAGTTCGACCAGTCGTTTTCCATAAGAGAGGGTCAAACCTTTTTCACATCACTGATGCAAAGTAAAAATGTCAATGCAACAATTCTTGTTTTTCTGGTCCAGGTTCGCCAACTGCAAGAAAATGCAGCTCAGCTTCGTGCGATCTATGCTGGGGAGAAGGCTGACGCCATATTGAGCCGTGAACAGGAAGTGATGCAGGCCTGGAAGGAACTCCTCGTTGCTTGTGAGGGCAGTCGGGTGCAGGTGACCACGGTAACGGACAAGATCCAGTTCTTCGCGGTGGTTCGGGAGCTGAGCATGTGGATGGATGGAATCACTGGGCAGATTGGCTCGACTGATGATGCCAGGTACCAGATCAGTAATAGAAGCCTCTGCTTGATTCGGAACATGCAGTTGGATTAAAATACTGTTACACTGTAAGCAATTCGCATCAGGATAATGTGTCTGCGTGTCTCTTGTTTGTGTCTGGGCGTGGGTTTGGGTGTTGGGTGGGTCCTTGTGCACGTGTCAGGGACCTCTCTATGCTCGAGAGCATGATGTCCCAGCATCAGAACCTGAAGAGTAAGATGGACAACAAGAACGCACACTTTGTGCACTGCGTGGAAATGGGGAAAATGCTGCTTGCTGCACGGAACCCTGCTTCAGAAGAGGTACTCTCATCTATCTCTGTTAACCCTCTACAACACATTTAAAGAATAAATATATTGCTTTATCACTCACTCACACGTATAATTGCCTATACACATCACTTGATCTTTAATTGATTAGACATTAATATCTTTATTACCGATATTAATTATAATGATTCAATTTTAGCATAACCCCTCGTACTCGCTTATTCTCTTACGACTATTTGACTTTACGTATAAACCATATGCCCTTTCTTTTTTCCAGTGTGAGCAAAGCATTACACTGTTAAACAGTGATACCTTAAGATACAAAATAATCCGTTCCAGGGTGGCCTTCGTAAGCAGAATGTTTTGTATGGCGAAGAAAATTTTACATGTAAAGTGCCTAAGACCGTTCCAAGCCACAGAGAAGCAACACAAAAAATTTAAATAACTTTGAAAACTTGAGAAAAATAAAGTAGGATTCTTCAATCATTAAAAGTAAACATTATAAATGTAAACAGAATAAAATAAATGAAAAATAATAACCCTTACCTTTCGAATTAGGTTATATGGCGAAGTGGCCTTAAAAATACGCTTAGCCAAACACGCAATACGAAAATATTAATGATTTTTAAGTCACCAATATGAAACCAAAAACGTGCATGAAGACAGGGAGAGCTCTTCCGGGAAGAGCAACCAATACGAGATGACCACACAGCCCATCAGGACTGGAACTGCCCAATAGGAGAGCAGGATACTACACACAAACACACAGCCCATCAGGACTGGAACTGACCAATAGGAGAGCAGGATACTACACACAAACACACAGCCCATCAGGACTGCAACTGCCCAATAGGAGAGCAGGATACTACACACAAACACACAGCCCATCAGGACTGCAACTGCCCAATAGGAGAGCAGGATACTACACACAAACACACAGCCCATCAGGACTGGAACTGACCAATAGGAGAGCAGGATACTACACACAAACACACAGCCCATCAGGACTGCAACTGCCCAATAGGAGAGCAGGATACTACACACAAACACACAGCCCATCAGGACTGGAACTGACCAATAGGAGAGCAGGATACTACACACAAACACACAGCCCATCAGGACTGCAACTGCCCAATAGGAGAGCAGGATACTACACACAAACACACAGCCCATCAGGACTGGAACTGACCAATAGGAGAGCAGGATACTACACACAAACACACAGCCCATCAGGACTGGAACTGACCAATAGGAGAGCAGGATACTATACACAAACACACAGCCCATCAGGACTGCAACTGCCCAATAGGAGAGCAGGATACTACACACAAACACACAGCCCATCAGGACTGGAACTGACCAATAGAAGAGCAGGATACTACACACAAACACACAGCCCATCAGGACTGCAACTGCCCAATAGGAGAGCAGGATACTACACACAAACACACAGCCCATCAGGACTGGAACTGCCCAATAGGAGAGCAGGATACTACACACAAACACACAGCCCATCAGGACTGGAACTGGCCAATAGGAGAGCAGGATACTACACACAAACACACAGCCCATCAGGACTGCAACTGCCCAATAGGAGAGCAGGATACTACACACAAACACACAGCCCATCAGGACTGGAACTGCCCAATAGGAGAGCAGGATACTACACACAAACACACAGCCCATCAGGACTGGAACTGCCCAATAGGAGAGCAGGATACTACACACAAACACACAGCCCATCAGGACTGGAACTGGCCAATAGGAGAGCAGGATACTACACACAAACACACAGCCCATCAGGACTGGAACTGACCAATAGGAGAGCAGGATACTACACACAAACACACAGCCCATCAGGACTGCAACTGCCCAATAGGAGAGCAGGATACTACACACAAACACACAGCCCATCAGGACTGGAACTGCCCAATAGGAGAGCAGGATACTACACACACACACACAGCCCATCAGGACTGGAACTGGCCAATAGGAGAGCAGAACCTGTAGTAGTGCGTATAATGCGGTCACGTGATTCCCGGTGTTATCTACCACCCGAATTTAAAATGTTGAATAAGTATTTTTCCTGTGCTTTTTCATATCTTTAGATTTTTTTTAATCATGAAACAAAATATTCTTTGCATGGCCTTTCAAATCTTGAAATTTCTATAATGTGAAGCATTTAGATCTCGAAGTACCACTGTAATAAATATATTTACATTTTTATTTTGAAAAAGCATATTTACCATTCTGCACTGATCACGTACAGTGTCCTCATTGTGTTGCAATTGGTCACAGTCTCCAAACCCTCTGATCCAGGTGAAGCAGAAGCTGGATTACGTCACAGCGAAGCAGAAAGTATTGAATGAGCGATGGGACCAGCACTGGGACAAGCTTCAGCAAGGTCAGTGATAATGTTGTTGTAAGATCATATAAAACCTATGCCAAGTCGAGCCAACCTTTCTCTGTGCCCTCTAGCCAAGCAGAGGCTCCAGTCTGCCCAGCTGGGATTGGCAGAGCAGTCCTGGCTCACAACCAAGGAGCCGATCGCCCCGATCACCCGCGAGACAGGAGGCGGGACAGATGAGGTGGAGGAGCTCATTCGACGTCATGAAGCTTTCCGAAAGGCTGCATCCACATGGAAGGACCACTTCAGCTCTTTACGACAGGTAGCACATTGTGTCCTACTGTCATGGAAAGAAATACTCGAGAGATAGGAAATATGGAACACAGCTGCAGCTTTACTAAGGAAACTTAAGTCATACATACGTTGCCTTGTGCAGGTAGATCCATTGTCGCGCACACATCCTGAGAGAGAGAGGAAAAAAGGGGCGATCTGCCTGCTTGACCCACATTATAAACCACTAGTGGGCTTCCTGTCCATCTAACGTCACTTCCTGTCTATCTCTCGGTCTTGCTCTACCAAAGCATCGCTCATATGAAGCAAATACAATTTAACCTTAAAATAATAAACATTAATGTCTCTATTAATAATTAAATTTTTCCCATTATACTACGTACGAAATTAACTAGCAGTAATCATAAAATGGCAATGTTCAGTTCAACCACTGATGTTACCGAAAGGGTTTCTACTAAGAGAATGTTTGCATTTAAAAAAGCATCTTTTGTCACAATGTTCTTTCACATACGTCACAAGTGTTTAAGTTTTGTGTTGCAAGACATGGCGTCTTGCCTCTTTTTTGTTTTCAAATCACTTAAGTATAAATCTGGTTGCCAGATCAAGCTGAACTGTAGAACATTAATGGCACTAAACATAAACATCTTCGTGATTTGAAAAATAGCATGCTGACTTGAGAAAGAACCTAGAATTTGTGTAGGAGACGCTATTGATAAATGGGCTAAAAACAGAAAAATGAGAAAAGTTGAGTGTAAGTAATTTTAGCTGTAAACGATATCTTACTTGTTCAGGAGAAATGTGTCTACTTTTCTCTATATGTAAGAATTTCCTCAAGCGCATACCCAATTTCTTTGGCCCATATATGCAGCAGTGTGTTATTGTTTTTGTTCATGCAGGTGCATTAAAGCATTTTGACATTTGACCCCTATACACTATCAACAGAGTTTCCTCTACCTTTCAATAGGTGGCGCCCCCGTCTGCCGAGACAGTTTTGCTATTATTTTACCGGGAATACAAAATATACTTGAAGCTACACCTGCTGCTCAAAGCTAAGCCTTCGTTAACTGAGAAGCGTAACACCCCTCCCCTTCCTGTTTCTCTCTCTCTCTCTCTGTCTCTCTCGCTCTCTCTCTCTCTCTGTCTCTCTCTCTCTCTTGCTCTCTCTTTGTTGTCTTTCTCTTGCTGTTTGTCTCTAACTCTGTTTCTCTCTCTCTCTCTCTGTTTCTCACTTTTCTCTCTGTTCTTCTCTCTGTTTTTTCTCTCTCTCTCTCTGTTTTTATAATTCTTGCTCTATCTTTCTCATTCTTTGTATCTCTTCCTACCACACACTCTCTCTCTCTCTTTATTTCACTCTCTCTACCACACACTCTCTCTCTCTTTATTTCACTCTCTCTACCACACACTCTCTCTTTTTTGTGTGTTTTTCTCTTTTTCTCTATCTCTTTTTCTTTCTCTCTGTCTCTCACTCGCTCTCTGTTCTCTTTCTCTCTAACTCTGTCTTTTTCTCTTTCTTTCTGTCTCTGACTCTTTCTCTCTGTCTCTCATTCTCTGTTCTTCTCTCTCTCTTTCTCTCACTCTTTTTTTCTCTCCCTTACCCCTCTCTCACTTGCTACCTTCAGACCAAACCAGATTGCTCAGAAAAGACTTCTTGAGGTTCTCTAAAGTAACATATGTGTGTAATCTCATTTGAGCTCAGGTCTGGCTGTTGAAAGATTAACCAAATTGTTCTCACAATTATTTGTTTCTAACACAGTCATCTTAAATGACCGTATTTGACCTACAGGAGTATATTAATCTGACTCAGCAGTGGCATTTTCAAAAATGCATTTTCACCTTTATTTTTTCCTACATTTGCTTTAAACATACAGTATTTATCCTTACCTTTTTCTGCTTGATTCTTTCTCTCTCCTTCTGCATCTTCAGGCAGAGAAGATGAAGGAGGAGCTGAACAGGCCACCCTCTACCTCCTCTCTCCTCAGCAGGCAAATGTTTCCTCTCTCCTGCCTCGTTCCCAGCTCCTCTTCCTCCTCTTCGTCTTCCTCTCTTTTTCGTAATCCTCTTCAAGACTCACTCCTGGAGTCTAAGCCCGGAGCGGACTTCATGCTCTCCACAGAACACACCGTGGCACACACAATCATCCAGAGACTCGGCCCCACTCTGAACACCTACACACCTGTCATGAATGGCTCCTCCTACCATGGGCTCAACCAACCGTCTGCGGTCGTGACGGAGGGTCTTTCTTACCAAGCGCTAAAACAACAGGGTGTTTCGGGATTGAACAATAATTCCAGCTATCAGGGGTTACACCAACAAGCTGCTGTCTATGGCGTGAACAGCTCCAGCTACACTGGTCTTAATCAACAGGGCGCTTTAGGAGAGGACGCCTCCAGCTATCACAGCCTGAACCATTTGGGTGCAGTAGGAACAATAGAGCCTAGAACAGGATACGCTTGGCAGCACCTGAAAGCGGACTGCCTTCAGCCCAAACTCAACCACATTCACAAAGCTGTTCCACCGTTACTGGAGGCGCACCGAGCACAGCTGGCCAGTGCAGGAGCGAGCATGCCAGGGCCTCCGATGGGGATTGACCCATCCCTGGAGATGATCCACAGCCGTTTACAGAGAGACCCCCGCGGCAGCCGATCGGACCCTCAGATGGATCACCTGCGGCGGGAGAGGGAGTACCGGCTGGGCCGACAGACGTCCAGTGAGCAGGAGATCCAGGCGCGGCTGAACGAGCTCCCGCTGATAGTCAGACAGGAACGCTACCGTCGCCGGATGGAGAGACAGTCGTCCAGTGAGCAAGAGGGTAGCGGTAAGCAAAGAGTGCAAAAACACGACTCCAGCGATGCTGATTCTACGAAAGAGCCTTCCGACAGGAGACAGTCAGGGTGAGTTTGTTTCTTCATTTGCATGGCTTTCTGTAGATAATGTAGGAAACTCACAGTTGAAGACTTTTGGGGTCAAAAGCTTTAATGTTGATGTTGCAGTGTTCCAAAAAAATGAATAAATCAATGTGTTACGTTGGGTTTTGAAGACTATTTAGGATGCACCCGCAAAGAGGAGACAAGTCACATACATTCATGGAAGGTCAAATGATCATGAAAAGGTCCTTATTAAGATATTCTCAGATCTTTAGTAGCATGAGCTGAGTGGGGGGCATTTTTTTAGTCTCCATCAATACAAAAGTTTCTGAGCAATCTAGGAAAGGTCACTAACACAAAGAATACAAAAGTTATAAAAAGTATTTATAATTGAACGCAACACCATGCTCTAAACCTCCTTCTCAATTGCTATTTATTTCAGCAAATATTTGATCCTAAAACTGTTTGCTTTATAGTAATTTAGAAGAAAAGCTAGGTGGTGCTATGACTGATTATCTAAGTTGTAATATGAGAATCTGACTAGTTTGGGATGGAAGATACGTTGTATGGCAGCGTTATAACAACTTCCTGTTTCAAATTGAAAATTGGACACGGTCACACAATTTATCATAGCCAAAAAAGCTTTGCATTTTACAGTTTTGTACAATTGCTTAACAAGTTTGCTTAACTCACAGACTCAGTGTGCTTAAAACACACAATTGACAAAACAGTTAATTTCATTCTCAAGATCTCCCATTGTAAACAAAACTAATTTTCAAAATACAATAATACATTATTATTAAAACACTAACACATGTTTTCTTCCAACAGTAACATTTAGTCAATCATAACACATTTTCAAATAAATCATCAGCTGAAATTCCAGAAACGGATCTATTTTACGAGTCAATTCTACCCTTATAGTGGAACATTCTCTACATTTTTGATTTGTTAGGGTTAGTAAATGCATGCATTTGTTTTTGCAGAAATTCAATACAAAAAAGATCAAGTCCATCTCAGAGTAGTAGTTTATGTAATAAAAATACCGACACAGAAATCCTGCAGTACAGACTTCATTTTCAAAAGAAAAAGATATACAAACAGAAAATAATTATGATAAAGAAAAAGATATCTCTATATAGCCCTATGTTGTTGCTTTTCCTCTCAAGATCAGCCCAAAGAGTCGTCTTTTAGAACATGGGATCATGTGATTAGAGAACACTGAGTCTGGTTCTAGATGGAATCAGTTGTGATTCAAATATTTACACAACTGTAATCAGCTAATTCTCGTTGGCAATGGAATAAAATGCAGGGAATTTGTTTGTGTTTGAATTCACAATATGAACAGCGGTTCACTCTGACTTCAACTCTGTTTAGAACATGATGTTCTGATATACAATGTGAAAGCATTTGTGAATGTGGCTTTAAAATGACAATGTTTTGTTGTTGGTGGAGCTCGAGTGTAAAAGAAGTTCAAGCGTTTGAAAAGTGTGTTAACCGAATGCATTTTGTAACAAAGCAACAAAACATTTAAAAGTATCGCCTACCTACACGGATGTTGTGCTAATCGTGTTAAGAGTTTAGGAAACTTGTGAAATGTATTGAAAAAACTGTCTTAGCAATTGGGAAAAACTGTAACATGGCATTTGCCTCATGGCGGAACTGACAGATTTTGTGGATGTTTTGATAAAAATTGTTCAAAAAGAGTTCATCAAAGTGAAGCACAAGCAAAAATTATACTTTTTAAAGGTTTTTGCAAAATACCCGGCTTTCTGTCGAGCTTGGAAACAGGGTTTACATTAGCAAAATATCCATCTTGGCACTTTACATGAATGTACCAAATATCAATAGCGTATGAGAGACTGGTTGCGCACCAGCGTAGAGCCGTAACAATTACAGTAGGGTACTTTAAGCTTTATCTTATTATATTGAATAAAATGTATAGCAACGGTTTAGAGTAGACATATTTACAAGCAAAGTAAAACCTAGTATATTTTTCTCCAGGGTTTTATTTTATAGAAAACGAAAAAACAAAACATAAAGACAAGCAAGTCTAACGTATATAACTGTTTAGGATAGAACCATAAAAAAAGCGTAAATTTTTTTAGTCTTTGCTGATTCCAATGAGCAAATTTGCCTTTTAAATGTGTTTATTCATACTGAGTTTCTGTACTGTTTTCTGTACTCCAGGGAGAAGCGTTCCACCATGGCTGACATTGTTGAGCAAGTACAGGAAAGAGAAGCCTGCCAAGTAAGAGGCGTTTGTCGGTACTGCATTTACTAGGTTTTTATCTGACTGTAAATCATGCTAGTGAGTTCAGCACAGTTTGGATTCATGAGTTGAGTTTAGTTGAGTTAAACTATTGATTTCTTGGGATAAAACAGGTAGAGTTAACTTTCCTGCATAATTCAGGACTAAAAAGACCTGTAACAAAAAAAAAACAACAGACAGAATTGTGTTAGGAAATAAATTGGGTTTAGGAAATACAATTAAATTGGGTTAGGAAATAAATTGGGTTGGGAAATAAAATTTAAAAAGTACAAAGTGGTAAAAAGTGCTTTCTTACGGATAGAGAAAAGTGCTCTCCTATTATCTACACTATGCTTTTATTTAAAAAGGTAGTTTTCTTACAAAAAAGTTTCAATTATTCGATCATTCAGAAATCAAAATCTTAAATTTAACATCACGGACACATACAAAAGTGGATGAAATTGCTCAAACTGCTCGCCGCGAGCATTCATGACCTGGAATTTAGTCGTATAGCGCAGCATCTCATTTAAGAGAACAATGATGATCTCAGTAAATTTCCACTTTTAGGGTCACCTTAGAAACTGATAGCAATATAATAACCAGCATGTTGTTACATAGAGTTATAGAGAAACCCAGATAACCTTTTTATTTTCAGGCTAGGGGAGAAGTGTACAGACCCTCCAGTAGTCTTTCTGCCCCAGTGAGCCGCTTGGATCGCCCCCGAGCCCGTGATCGGCCCAAACCCCGTCGAAGACCTCGTCCCAAGGAGCCGGAGGAGCCGCGGAGGTCTCGCTCGGCACCGGCTCAGAGCATCCCATCCACACCTCAGCCTCCCACACACACGGCCAATCACGAAGGCTTCCTGTACAGGAAACACGAGGAGGAAGGGAAAGAGAGGAGCCCAAACAGGTCTGTTTGCTCTCGGTTGTGTAAGAGAACGTTATGTTTTATACTCTCCTCAACCTTTAAGTTCATTGTTTTGTTCATAGAAACTTTACTGTGTTATAACTTCGTCTTTCACATCTTTCAAGCTGCATCTGTTTATTTGAACATGTTTAGATTGATGTGTTTGGCTTACGTTTTTTAGGGTATAGCCGTGATAATGAAAGAAGTGCTGTGACCATTAACCATGTTTTCACTCTTACAGTAATAACAGTTTTAAGGATGAAATCACAAAATCAGTCCAGATAAAGTTGATCTTTGGTATAAAGTTATCAGATGATTCCAAGTGTAACATTTGCAGTAATTAGCCAAAGGCCATCTGCATTTTTAAAGGTCTCCTGTTATAGAAGTTTTACATTTTGATCTTATACGAGTCCTATGGGTCTGCTGAACATTACGAGTTAAGTTTAAGTTCAATATACTTGTCAGATCTTGTATTATATTGTTTTAACCCTTGTATGGTGTTCGGGTCTGTGGGACCCATTTTCAGTTTTCATCAGAAGAAAAATTAAAGAAGCATTTATTATTTGAAGCTGAGATTCACTGGGCTCGACTCATTTCCTGTGAAAAACATTTATCAGAACAGATTTTTTATGACCCCACACGTACGCCCCCTACACATTTATATTACACACAAGGTGTTCGGCTCTACTGGACCCGGGGCGTGTTAAAGTGTGTAAATGGTAGATTCTTTACCTTAATTCTCTCTTCCCACACAAACATAAATCACACATAAACATAACATTTTACATTTTAGAATAAAATTGTGTGATTGTGTGAATTAAAAGCGCCAAAATGCAATGGGTCCAGCAGAGCCACCAACCCTGCCAAAGTAACAATAATGAGAACACCACACATGGTTCAAATTCTAAACGTGAAGAAATCAGGTTAAAGAACAATAAATAAAGTATATTTGCTGTTTATATCACTTATTTCTTAGCTAAAGGAAATATCGTTTAAGTTTTTAACATAAAATGTTATGATTGGGTGAATTCAAATCTGCAAAAGGCAATGGGTCCATGAGACCCGCCAACACCGCCTGAGTAACAATAATATGAACACCACACAAGGGTTACTCAAACACCGCCTGAGTAACAATAATATGAACACCACACAAGGGTTACTCAAACACCGCCTGAGTAACAATAACATGAACACCACACAAGGGTTACTCAAACACCGCCCGAGTAACAATAACATGAACACCACACAAGGGTTACTCAAACACCGCCTGAGTAACAATAACATGAACACCACACAAGGGTTACTCAAACACCGCCTGAGTAACAATATTATGAACACCACACAAGGGTTACTCAAACACCGCCTGAGTAACAATAATATGAACACCACACAAGGGTTAATCAAACACCGCCTGAGTAACAATAATATGAACACCACACAAGGGTTACTCAAACACCGCCTGAGTAACAATAACATGAACACCACACAAGGGTTACTCAAACACCGCCTGAGTAACAATAATATGAACACCGCACAAGGGTTACTCAAACACCGCCTGAGTAACAATAACATGAACACCACACAAGGGTTACTCAAACACCGCCTGAGTAACAATAATATGAACACCACACAAGGGTTACTCAAACACTGCCTGAGTAACAATAATATGAACACCACACAAGGGTTACTCAAACACCGCCTGAGTAACAATAATATGAACACCACACAAGGGTTACTCAAACACCGCCTGAGGAACAATAACATGAACACCACACAAGGGTTACTCAAACACCGCCTGAGTAACAATATTATGAACACCACACAAGGGTTACTCAAACACCGCCTGAGTAACAATAATATGAACACCACACAAGGGTTAATCAAACACCGCCTGAGTAACAATAATATGAACACCACACAAGGGTTACTCAAACACCGCCTGAGTAACAATAATATGAACACCACACAAGGGTTACTCAAACACCGCCTGAGTAACAATAACATGAACACCACACAAGGGTTACTCAAACACCGCCTGAGTAACAATAATATGAACACCACACAAGGGTTACTCAAACACTGCCTGAGTAACAATAATATGAACACCACACAAGGGTTACTCAAACACCGCCTGAGTAACAATAACATGAACACCACACAAGGGTTACTCAAACACCACCTGAGTAACAATAATATGAACACCACACAAGGGTTACTCAAACACCGCCTGAGTAACAATAACATGAACACCACACAAGGGTTACTCAAACACCGCCTGAGTAACAATAACATGAACACCACACAAGGGTTACTCAAACACCGCCTGAGTAACAATAATATGAACACCGCACAAGGGTTACTCAAACACCGCCTGAGTAACAATAACATGAACACCACACAAGGGTTACTCAAACACCGCCTGAGTAACAATAATATGAACACCACACAAGGGTTACTCAAACACTGCCTGAGTAACAATAATATGAACACCACACAAGGGTTACTCAAACACCGCCTGAGTAACAATAATATGAACACCACACAAGGGTTACTCAAACACCGCCTGAGTAACAATAATATGAACACCACACAAGGGTTACTCAAACACCGCCTGAGTAACAATAATATGAACACCACACAAGGGTTAAACAGACTAATTTTGACGTTTCCAAAGCCGCTGTGACTCACGTCATACTAGCTTTATGGGTATATTAAATGTAATACTTACTCAACAGAGTAAAGCAGAATCAGAGATTTTCAGGTTGGATTATCAGCCTGAGAAGTTCTACTCAAGTTGTCAATAAGTCCATTACAATCTGTTTTTGTTTCACCTGTAAAGCCATCAAAACAAAGTAAAAAGCATCTGGATTCGGCAGCATTGTGAAGAAATATGACATTTTTAGGTATAAGAAATATTATTTGTTTGCCCTGACATCCTAATACAAGAACCCAAGCTGTTCTATATGTGCCTGATTAACAGCTATGACTTAAAAACGTGTGTTTTATGAGAGGGTGTGATGAAACTGTTTTTAAATAATCAAATCTTTTGGAATTTCCACTTGTTTTGTGCATGTAATGGGCTGTATGCCAAAAGCAAAGTTTTTTACCTCCTGTTGCCACTTTTCTCAATTGGCCTCAGTTTACTTTTGCATGTTTTGTTTTTTTTTTACCACCGATACATGAATTTTGTGTTAATGTGTGAAGTGATTGAAAGAAAAAAAGATGAAGTAAAAATAAAACTGCGGTGTATCCTCAAATACAAAACACATACAATGTACATCCCCAGGTTTAAAGCCACCACACACCTATGCAAAAATAATTTCGCACTGGCTTCTTTGCAGAGTGCTTTAACGTAAGAGTAACACCTCAATTGATGCAGTGAGTGGCGCTAAACAAAAATCCAAGAAATAAAACTCTTTATTTCCACACCATACTTTCTCCCTTTTGTCTGTATTTTTATAATCATTATGCTTAAACTTGTTTTTCTTCACTTATTCTTGTTGTGAGTCGACGTGAGAATTTGTATTGAGCAACCAGCTTCCTCGATGTCTTGAAAGTACTCTAAACACGTGATCAACAGAGCCAGCTTTCATTTGTCACGCACTATGACAAACCAGGACGACGTGGCTTTTTTTCCCACTTTTTTTTATCTGACGGCCCGATCGTTGAGCTTGCCCATTATTTTTGCTCAAAGTGCTTAGGCATGAATAAATCTGCACTGATAATACGCACAGGAGTGTGGTGACCTTTAGTTGCTCCTGAAGATCCATTCATCTTCATGTCGGCTTTCTTCCCTTTCGGGGTCGCCACAGCGGAATGAACCGCTAACTCTCTGGCATATGTTTTACGCGGTGGATGCCCTTCCAGCCGCAACCCATCGCTGGGAAACATCCACACACTCATTCACACCTTAACACTACGGACAATCGTTCTTACCCAATTCTCTTATTCCGCATGTCTTTGGACTTGTGGGGAAACCGGAGCACCCGGAGAAAACCCACGCGATCACGAGGAGAACATGAGAACTCCACACAGAAATACCAACCGACCCAGCCAAGGCTCAAACCAGCGACCTTCTTGCTGTGAGACGACTGTGCTACCCACTGCACCACCGTGACGCTCTTGCTGCTGAAGATATCTGTAGTAAAATTTCAGCTGGAAGTGATCGACTCTGGTTAGCGCAATGTATCCCTTGGAAGGCCTTTGCACCCGTCAGCAGTGGTTGCCTGTGGCCTGCTGGAAGAGAGTCGTTTGTGATGTCATAAACCGATCAATCAATAAACAGCTCAGATTTTTGATACCAAATAAATTTTCCAAAAGAACTTGATCAATTGAAATGACTCTAACACGAGTGTTTTCATGGACACGTTCATGTCTGACCACCTTCCAAAGTTTTCATAGTAGGTGCCCTTTAATGGATTATTTCTCATTTAAAACTATTACTTAAATCGTATTTAGGTTGATTCTAGGTATTTTTCGAAGCTTGTCAGTATGGTTGAGTTTCAAATTCTGTGGCGGTATAGAAGAAATTAATTTGTGAAGATTGCTTTCAGACGGCAACAGTAGATGTTGTGAGGTGGCCTAATCGTAACCTTTTCACTCTTGCAGTAAGTCGTGGGTAAATATGTTCTGCGTTCTCAAACAAGGCGAGATCGGCTTCTACAAGGACGCCCGCCACAAAACCACCACTTTCAATGACGAGCCACTTCTCAACCTGGCCATCTGTGAATTCGACACTACCAACGGTTACAAAAAGAAGAAGAATGTTTTCATTCTCAGGTAAAACGTGTTCATCATTATCTTGTGGATTGAAAAGTAGGAGCAATTCTTTCAAATAGTCAACTGTTGCATTATAAAATATTAGTCATTATTTGTCAAGTTTACCATCATTGGCTAGAATTCATTTTATAATGTTAGTTCATTGTTGTTCTATTGTGGTTCCACGTAATGTCACTAAGCCATCATTTCCTACGGTGGCTACACTCGCCCACGGCTGCTGTTAACGAAAAGGCAAAACAAATTTCAACTGTAAAAATAGAGAAACATCTCCAGAACGGTATTCTAGGTAACCTAGTTAAAACCAGTCCCTTCCACTACATTGTCCGGCTATGTATAAGGGCTATACAATTAAAGTTTTGGATGATTGAGATTTTATTTAATTTTGAGGGTCTGGAGGTGCTCCACTGTCAATCATTACCGTCCTGAATTTAGCAGATGGAAATATAATAAATGAGATTTTTCCATTTGATAAATACACATATCGGAATGAAACAAATATATTGTTAGATAAATTATATAAAAAAAATTTCCCAAATCCCATATTTTTCTTTGAAATAATAAATACTGAAATATATACAGTAGGTTTTTGTGTCTTGTGATTCAGAGTCTTTTTACATAATTAAAAAAAAAAAGTGTATTCATGCTTTCCTAATATTTTTTAGGACCACTGCGGAGGGGGACTACATCTTCCTGGCAAAGGATGAGGTAAGATTGATTGGTTCTTCATGATAAAAAAAAATGTACATCTTAAAGGAGTCATGAACTGTTTTTTTTTTTTTTTAACAAGTATTCATTTAAGTGATGTTTTCATCCAAAGCAGCTCAAAATAGAGGGAGCACAAATATGCAATTTGTTACAAGGGTAAAGTTTAACTTAAGTAGATCACTATATCAGGTATATCAGGTAACCGGACAAAAAATGTGTGCTGAAAAGAAAGCAATAATCAGAAAGAAAGATAGATATTTTTTAGATTATGATTTTACGTGTTCTCTGAAAGAAAGCTCTAGTAGTTTTGAGAATAATCAGGTCAGAAGATTTTTTACACCATACTGTTCATGAGGGAGCTATTAGAAACTATTTACATCGAAAAACGTAATAATTTTAAATGACATTAGATCAATGCAATCAACTCTCTTATTAGCCATTGATGTTAAAAATTCATGCAGGAATTCAGAACAAATAAACTGTATTATTTAGTTTATAACAAATTCTGGCTTAAAAAAATCAGTTGTCTTAAATTTCAGCTGTTCAAGATTCATGTTAAGAAATTAAAATTAAAAACATTTTAATTACATAAAATATTGAGTTTCATTACATTGCAGTTGTCAATAATTCAAACTATTGAAAGGATTTGCATATCTTTAGCGCCACATATTGACTCCTCCAAAATGGTCAAATCATCAAACATTTCAATATGATGACTTTTATTTTGAAATGAGGCCTCCTGATTGTCGCAGGGTCCTTAGCAATTACTTACTTTGTTTCGCCTTGAGCTGACACCGAGGGAAAGGTGTTCTGAGGGAGCCATTTTCCTGCTTCCTAGAACTGATATCGTTCGGGTGTGTATCTCCTGACTTAATGAAATTCCGTTTTGTTTTATCTCACTCTCGTTGCATCTTTCTTACAATGGCACATCATTAGCACATCCATAAATTGCACATCACAAAAACGCCAAACTTTGTCGCTGGCTTTTGAGTTCCCGAAACATCTTTTAAGTTCCGAAACCTTCAGTATTGTTTTATTGATGAAGAAAATCAGGCACTTTTTGGATTTTCAGTTCATGACCCCTTTAAAGACCCCAATGATGATCTACTATTAAAAGCCCACATTTGTCTCACAGGAGGATCTGAAAGGCTGGGTAAACAACATCAACGCTAGTCTTAAAGAGATTGAAGAAATTGCCAAGTATGAGAAAGCCACAAACTCCTCCACGGACCCCGACAAATCAGAGCGCAAAGAGCGCTCGGAAGGGGCGGAGCCATCGGAGGGAGTGGAGAGGTCAGAGAAATCTGAGCGCTCTGACAGATCAGATAAAATCGAGGGCTCGGACAAAAGCTCAGAAAAGAGAGACACGTCAGAGAAGGAGAAGGAAGACCGAGGGGACCGAGAGAGAGGAGAGCGAGGAGACCGGGGGTCCAGGGGATCCAGCACTTCAGGAAGGAGTAAATGACTCATCTCTCAACACCTTTATTTAGCCATCCACCCCTCCATCATTCCAGAGAGAGAACAGCTCTGGGATTTCTCCGTCTTTGTCGTTCTGTCTGACTTCAGGACAGACGTGATCGATTTTAGCCCTGTTTGTGTGTCTGTGAAAGAATGTGTAGAGGAACGGATCCCAGGATCAGAGAGCAAGTGCATCCGCCCTGCTCCACCCTCACAGAAAAGGCACTTTAGATTATTGAGGATGAATATAGCCCTTAATATTTTAGAAGCGTTTTCTTGAAGCAATATATTGTACGTCGTAAATGATGCCGCTTGTTTTAGCCGCTCTGCTCTTCCAAGCGAGCCCGAGAGGACTTTCAGAAAGAAGCCTGGAGTGGTACTAGGGAGGGTGTTCCTCCTGATCGACATTCTTACACAGCCCCACACATGCATACGCACATGCACAGTGCATCCTGGGAAATCGATCGGTACGGAACACCACTGTCTCACTCTCTCTCTCGTCTGAGGCCATACACGTCTTCCACTCGCTGCTTGTCATACAGGTTTAATCATGTGAGAGGCTTCACGGCGACGGCGTGAGCGATGAAGGTTCTCCATCACGGTTTGTGCAAGTGTGTGGACAGCTCTCAAATCTACTACTGTATGTACGTATAGTGTCACTGATCCCCTTCGTTTCTTTTCTGCAAGGTCGTTCTTGGAGAACAAATCAGAGACACCTCTTGTACGTGTACAAATCTGCTGCTTTTTGTCATTTCTGCCCCCAACATCGCTCTCTGATTGTACATTGATTAGTACACATAGTACAAATAGAGTGTCTGTGTCCGTTATGCTATAAAGAAAAAGATTGTGTATATATATATATATATATATATATATATATATATATATATATATATATATATATATATATATATATATATATATATATATATATATATATTTGTATCTATACTAGTAATCAGTTCAAATTCTGAGCTGAAGCGTCTAATACAAAAGATACATTTTTTATTAACTTAACGTAAAAACTGCAAGAGATTCAAAGTGTCGTCAAAGTGCCCCCGGCTGAATCTAGACAGTAAACATGTGCATTGGCGTTCTTTTCCGAGAGATCCAAAACACAACTCTACTAATTTTTTATGACATTTTAATGTGTCTAATTTATTACGAAAATGTGAGTCAAAAAAATGGGAAGTGAAGATGCGGTACGCAATTTTTTTCCGTCCAAATAGTCGCACCTTTTTTGATAGCTCCCGGTTTATTGGCCAGATGTACGTTTTGGTTCTGGACGAGGCCACTTTCTGGACACATGAAACATCACACATGGCATCTTTATTTGATGCTTTTTTTTTTTCAGTTTCGCCCAGGTTTGATAGGTCCATGACTTCAAGCTGCAGATCATCATGGTGAGGTCAAGCTTTAGCTCTGTGTAAAAGGTTCACACATCATATCACTCGTCTATGCAAACTTTGCCCTCCAACTCAGACCAACCTGAAAATGGATCGTATCAGGTTGAATCGAGCCGTTGAAATTAAAGGTGCAGTATGTAAGAATGATGAAATGGCTCTGATATGTTCAGATCAAGCGCTGATATCAAGCGCTTGAATAAGCTCATTTGAAAAGCTGTTACAGCACTGAAATAAACATTAATTTCAAGTTTTGGGCTAATATGCTAGCCTTCACTTTCCAGTCAAACTCGTTCTCTTTCAATCTTTACTGATGGCTTAGAGAGCTCATAGCTGGGAACTTTTAGCCTGCATTCAGACTGCAATCCAAAGTGACGAAAGTTACATTTATTTGGCCAATATGCAAAATAATAATTATATTATTAAGTGATAAATTATTGTATTTCATGACACAAGGTCACAGTACACCTGAAAAGCATTGAGAATGAGCGAATCTTAAAAAATGCAAAAAAGTAAAACAAAAATGTAAGACAACATAATGAGCTCAGGGACAGAGCAGCATCAGTCTGAAAATGCATGTTGGTAGTGGAAGGTTTTTAGTTTGAACTTGAATGTCTGGACATTTTCTTTTGCATTCGCTTACAAAGACGGTGTTCCCTCAAAACATTCCCTCGTGATACGCTGTAGGAAATGACTGAACTGCAGCTTGTTGACTGACCACTAGAGGCAGACGTCAGGAGTGAGCCGGTTCCATTAACAGCCATGCTCAAATTCTAAAAAAAAAGAATTTTACAGCAAAAAAAAAGACTGCAGCCCAAAGTAACACAATTCTGTTTTTATGCTCTTATGTGGACTGTAGGGGATATTTTAATGAAAATTTGAATGCTTGATTCTACCAATGACCATGTGGTAGGGTTAAAAAATCCATGTTTGAAAATGTATTTTTATCAAACCTTTTGCGTTCCCTTGGAAAACACTGGTTTTGTTGTCAAGACCGCTTTGACCGAGATCAAGACCTGCCTGAGACCAGAGAGCATCGAGAGCAAGTCTCTCACTGACCGAGACCACTTTTATCTATTGCGAAATAACTGACTCGTGGATTACAAGTTAGTGCACTATATTTATTTTATTTTGTCTGTAAAACTAATATGTTTTACATTTTGAACTTGAAAAATGACCGAGACATGAGACAGCCGAGACCACTGATAATGTGAGCGGTCACGAGCACCACAGCTAATCACGTTTGCATTCTCTCGCAAACATTGCTTTGCCTCGCAAAGATCTTTGTGTTCGCTCGCAAAACCGGCTGAGTTCCCGCAAACCACGTTCCCTCAAGAAGCTCCACACCGCATCTTCTTCTCTTCTCTGTTGAATGTTCACGTGTGTATTAAAGATCAGGCATCCAACATTCTTAATGCTGTGTGGCAGACAGACATCACTTTGTTTCATGAGACAACACAAATTTCTCTATTGGTATTTCTGTGAGAAAATCTCAATTTTGTGGAAGAAACGTTTTGATTGATGTCACTTCCAGGTCTCGCTACCATTCAGATTTTTAACAATTTTTAAATCTGAACCGGGTCGTTCATATTTCATGAATGTGATAAATATCCAATTTTTAAAAATGCAATCTCAGTCTGAACTGTCACATTTTTTTACATTAATGTCATTGAAAGGCAGCAAACGAATTTCTGACTCAATTTTACAACCTACACCTTTGACTCTCAAAGCGGAACAGGAAGTGACCAAACTGCAGTTTCTCATCTGAACACTAGAGGCTGACTCCCATTGACAGCCATGTAAAAAATGCCTTCAACTTTACAGCGAATAAAATATTTACACCCCTGATGTAAATATTAGGTTATTCAATTCAGATTTCTTAAATTGACCATCATGAACACTCTGAAGGGGAATTTTTTACTCATTTGTTTAACTTATATTAAGATTTAAAGTTTAGCAAAATTAGGGGCGGGGCTGCTCCACGGAGAGACACTCAACAATGCTAAGGTTTCATTCTTGTCCAAATTTCCTCTAAATCTCGTCTTTTTGTTCATTTTTGACCCCTCGTTTGACTCTTTGCTCAATAAGAAATTGGCTGATTATCCAAACTCTGATCCTAATTTGCTTTCTGCCAAACCCTACGAGAGATGCCCACTACGACCATGTTTTATACAGCCAGTGGTGTGAGCGTTAAACAACAATAATAATGCTCAATGGCTGTTGAAAGCAGTCAGTGGATGAAAAGTGAAGCGGTAGAACTATTCGGTGAGGTTAGAGGTGAGAGAACACTTGTATAAATTAGAAATGTACTTAAATAAAGCCATTCAAACATCTCAAATCACATTTTTGCTTCCTTTGTGATCAGCACCATGTCCTGTGAATGCGTGCCTCACATTGGAGCAGCATTCCACTCACAAACAGGACTGAGATGTTCGCATATTAGTAGAAATGTGGAAAAAAAAATTATTTGGCTTTAAAATGTGTAGTCTGAACATAGCTGTTCTATTTTTCGCCACAGACTTAAATACTGCTCCTTTAATGAAATTTCTTTCCCAATATTGGTGCCTTACTGTATATGAAGAAAAGAATTAAGCAGACCTGAGCACCACATACTGTTCTGTTTAAATTCTGAAGAAAAAAAAATTGACAATTCACCTAAAAATTGTAAAAATGGACTCATTTTACCCACTTCAAATAAAAATAGCGTTTGTTTTTTTCAGGTTAATCATTATTAATTTGCAATAGAATCTCAAGCAATGTGCAGAAACAGTTCTTTCCAACAAATAACAAAACCCTCAGAGAATAGAAAGCCATGGGTCCGGATGTGCTTTGGAATGTGTTTCTGATGAATGTGAACGAATGAATGAATGACTCTTCAACTCTCAAAACATATTTATAACAGTTGTGTCCCCTTTGTTAAAGTTTGCCTGTAAAAAGCACAATTTAATATTAAAAACAGAAACTGGATCTTGCTGTAAAAAATACATTTCTTCAAGTCACCATTAGGGGTCAGTGTTCCAACGTGTTTAAAAGAAAGCATCTAGTGATCGCGGACGTTAACAGGGTCTCATATTTGTGTTAATAATGCTTTGCTTTATTTCTTTAGCAGTGCCAACAAAGCGTTTCCCTGCTTGACCTCACCAGCAACTTTAACGTGATTCATGAAAAAAGTGCAAGCCCTGAAAAAGAGCGTGAACCCCTCCTTATTCAATGTCAGTTGTTTCACACATGAAATTAAAGAAAAACACTATTAAGTTGCATGAAAGAGAATATAGAGGTGATTTCTATGCAACAGCTGTGCATGTTTATCAAAGGTTTCAATCTTCAGCACCGGGTTTGGATGATGGAGAACTGTGTGGAATGAGCAGATCACTTGTATAGCTGAAATGATACATTAAATCATTTATGTACTGATATCTGCACTAATTCATAAATACAGGTTGTATATATGCGTGTGATGTGGAGTTTTTATTTTTGTCGTCCGTTATCATGGTTAAAGCCAATGAAATGTGTAGAATTGGGCATTCAGTCAATCAAACACTTACTTTTGCCTTTTCTAAACCATACCTGCAGCAAAAATCTGCTCGTGCATTAAAAACAAATGTTTGCAGTCTAGTCCGGAGAAGTTAATCTTGAGGTAAATGTGAGCAGAGAAGTACAGTGCGGATCGAAGGTTTGGGCACAAAAATTTTCAATTGTGCATAAAAAGCCAAGGAAATGTTTTTCGTTTTCTGTTCTGGTGAAAGTGTAAATGATGGAAATAAAATCAAACTTTTTTTTATTTTTTTTTTTACATATTATAAGAATGTCTAATCTGTAATCTGATGCCTTTTGGAGATTTTTCGGTCTTTCCTTGGCCTCTTTATGCACATTTTTATGAAGGATTTGCAAAAAGTTACGGTGAACTTTAACTTTTTTTTTCTCCAATTTTAAAAGGGAATTTCCATTTATTTAAACACAAAGATTTCACAACATTTACAGTGTGTTTAGGTTGGGTTAGGTTTGTGCGCTGACTGTTTTAGATCCTTTTTAGGAGCCTTTCATCTCCCCCCCTCCCCCCAAATAGTATTATTTGTTTTTAAATTTGTTATAAGTACATCTCTGCATAACACATTATTCTTAGTAACGTATGAGAAAAAGAAAAAAATGTAGAATAGCTTTATTTAGCTTTTATTAACTGTAGCAGAAAAGATTTAAGGTGCATCTGAAATGTAAAAAAACATTAAATCCTTAATAAAACTATAAACTATTGTTTGGCTGATCGTGATTGCTGGCAATATTCGACTCGTTTTCGCTGAAAAAACTCAAGCGGTTTATCAGCGTGATTGGGGTGTAACGTCTTTAAGTGACGCCTTCATTTATTTGGCTTCATGCTGTCCGCTGCCAACATTTCTAGACTCAGTAAGCACACCTGTCTCTCCTCGTCTCCCACCGCAGTCACAGTGAAGCCAAGCGCTACATACGCGTCATATTTCCTCGTCTTAGCTTTCAGGAGACTTTCGTTTGTCTCTTTGTTTTTGTATCTCCTTCTCTCTCCACCTGTCTTCTACACTTCACACTCTGCCAATGAGAGCTTCACTGCCCCCTAATGTAGTGGAGTGGTATTGCACTTTATTCTAGAACAGTAAAAAAAAGTGAAAGATAAAAAAACATGAGTTTTTGAGTTTCTAATTGCTTTCGTTTCTTATCGCTGAAAAAGAAATACTTATTTCATTAATTCTGTTAATGTGAAAGTACAGAAGTAAATAATTATATTGATTTATATAGAAATAGAGATCAATAAAATAAACCATTCAATTTAGAGCTTTTGTGGAAGACTGATTCTACAAATAAAATGCTCAAACTTTTTGCATTTAACCAAAACCTTTGTTTTCTCAGTAGGCCATGCTTCAGGACAAGGAATTTCACCCTAAAACCAATAATTTTACCCTAAAGTAGACAACAATTACCTGGAAAAGGTCTGGGTGCAGTAAATTATAGAATGAGGAAATAGAATTATTAACCAGAAATGTCTCTACATTTCATAAATGTTGAAGATCCAAATTTAGGCTGCGTTCTACTTCGAACCCTTACCATCAATTTTGCGGGTTCACATGAGGCAAGGGCTCATGTTGTTGGGCTAGAGAAGGATTTCCCAGCATGCATTGCTTAATGCCGGAACACATGTTTACCAAAGGTGGCTGCCAGTGCAAAAAATGAGAGCAACAAATGTAAGTAAGATTATTTTAGTTTTTATGTCATAAGTACATATATGTAGGTCATAAAAGGGGATGTATATTTTCACAAAAATAATGAGCCAATGTTTGGCGTATAACAGTATTGTTATAACAGAGCCGGTGCAAGTGATGCAGGACAGGTGTGATGTGCTCACATCGGGAGGTTTTTGGTTATTAACCTTGCAATCTTTGAATGAGTTTGGATTTGTGGAGCGATTACAAAACGTGTGAGGCAAAAGCAGTCAAATTGACAAGATCTGAGCATTGATCGGATGTTGTAAAATTTCTGAGCCGCTGGCAAATGAACTTATACATTATATTAAACAGTTAAGTTATTCCAATATTGATATTAGGGTAGGGGTTACACACAAACACATCTTTAAGACAAAACATTGAGAACAACAAAGAAAACAATTCTCTGTGTGAAGCTTTTGGTATTCTTGTATAAATATTTGGACATTGAGCAGTTTAAATGAAGATTTTTACCGTACATACAGTAAATAAAAGCAAATGCTATGACGTCAAGCACTAAATGTTGTCATTTACACACATACCATGCTGTACTGTAGTCCTATCGACAACATAAACATAAACAAACTTGTGTAACAACTTGCAGCGTCCATTAAATCTACTCATTCTTTAGCTTTATCATGTGGAGCTGTGCATTTGAACCTTTAAACATGAGGAAGCAGTCATCCTAAGATCTTCAGGGTCTTCACTTCCAGATCTAACAGATGGTAGAAAGCACAGATTAAAATCTTATGGAGTGGCACATTCAGTCATTACGTTTACTATCTTAGCTTAAATAATTTTGCATTTACAGGAATAGATTTTTACCAACCGTTCTCTGAAGTGTTACTTCCTCTTCTGTAAAGACATTAAGTGAGATAATTACTGAGATTTGTTGCGTTGAAGTGCATTAATCATATAGAATATTAGCATTGAGAGTTATTTCCCCTCATCGTCATTAAACCTGGTTTGGATAAGATGCATGCAGAACACATAACATGGTGTTAATTTAAACCCTAAACAACACCTGTCTGTTTAGTCACTTCTAAATTGAACCATTTTTACAAGTTATTATTGCACTACTTTTACAGCAAGTAAAAGTACTGTTTTCTTTCCAATATTTAACAATTCGTTCAATGACAAAAACCTCTTAAATTCTTGTCTAAAATTAGTTCGAATGCAACATTTTCTTGATCAATCGAAACTCAGTACAAATAAATACAAATATTTTCACAATTATTTTTATGTAGATGAGTTCAATTGATTGGTTCCAAGTTGTGAAACACACAATACATTACTCCTCTACACAATAACAGATAAATAGTAGAATCCTTTATATGTTATTTTTCTTAAATTGGGGTAAAAGGTGAAAAGATTAAAAATGTAGGCTCAATCTGGTGATCTAATTAATGAAAACAGGGTATGCTCTGACTTGAAATGATCTCGTTTGGTAGGATCCATAATCAAAATCAAGAAACTGCTGACTTGAGGGTTTGCAGAAGGTCCTCACTGACTCCCTCTACAAGGAGGAAAAGTAGTAGAATCCTCACCGAGTGCAGTATCGATGTACTTTAACAGATGTACTTTTAAATATGGCAGGAATTGTTGAAGAAGTGAGTGCAGTCATGAGGAAGATTTAAAAATATGGATGTCAAACAACTAAGGTAACGGAACAATTATTATAAACGTGTGAATCCTGAGGTAACGCCGCAATTATTCTAAACCTGTGAACCCTGAGGTAACGCCGCAATTATTCTAAACCTGTGAACCCTGAGGTAACGCCGCAATTATTCTAAACCTGTGAACCCTGAGGTAACGCCGCAATTATTCTAAACCTGTGAACCCTGAGGTAACGCCACAATTATTCTAAACCTGTGAACCCTGAGGTAATGTCGCAATTATTCTAAACGTGTGAATCCTGAGGTAACGCCGCAATTATTCTAAACCTGTGAACCCTGAGGTAACGCCGCAATTATTCTAAACCTGTGAACCCTGAGGTAACGCCGCAATTATTCTAAACCTGTGAACCCTGAGGTAACGCCGCAATTATTCTAAACGTGTGAACCCTGAGGTAATGTCGCAATTATTCTAAACGTGTGAATCCTGAGGTAACGCCGCAATTATTCTAAACCTGTGAACCCTGAGGTAACGCCGCAATTATTCTAAACCTGTGAACCCTGAGGTAACGCCGCAATTATTCTAAACCTGTGAACCCTGAAGTAATGCCGCAATTATTCTAAACCTGTGAACCCTGAGGTAATGTCGCAATTATTCTAAACCTGTGAACCCTGAAGTAATGCCGCAATTATTCTAAACCTGTGAACCCTGAAGTAACGCCACAATTATTCTAAACCTGTGAACCCTGAGGTAACGCCGCAATTATTCTAAACCTGTGAACCCTGAAGTAACGCCGCAATTATTCTAAACCTGTGAACCCTGAGGTAATGTCGCAATTATTCTAAACGTGTGAATCCTGAGGTAACGCCGCAATTATTCTAAACCTGTGAACCCTGAGGTAACGCCGCAATTATTCTAAACCTGTGAACCCTGAGGTAACGCCGCAATTATTCTAAACCTGTGAACCCTGAGGTAACGCCGCAATTATTCTAAACGTGTGAACCCTGAAGTAACGCCGCCAATTATTCTAAACCTGTGAACCCTGAAGTAACGCCACAATTATTCTAAACCTGTGAACCCTGAGGTAACGCCGCAATTATTCTAAACCTGTGAACCCTGAAGTAACGCCGCAATTATTCTAAACCTGTGAACCCTGAGGTAACGCCCCAATTATTCTAAACCTGTGAACCCTGAAGTAGCGCCGCAATTATTCTAAACGTGTGAACCCTGAGGTAACGCCGCAATTATTCTAAACGTGTGAACCCTGAGGTAACGTCGCAATTATTCTAAACCTGTGAACCCTGAGGTAACGCCGCAATTATTCTAAACGTGTGAACCCTGAAGTAACGCCGCAATTATTCTAAACGTGTGAACCCTGAAGTAACGCCGCAATTATTCTAAACCTGTGAACCCTGAAGTAACGCCGCAATTATTCTAAACGTGTGAACCCTGAGGTAACGCCGCAATTATTCTAAACCTGTGAACCCTGAAGTAACGCCGCAATTATTCTAAACCTGTGAACCCTGAGGTAACGTCGCAATTATTCTAAACGTGTGAACCCTGAAGTAACGCCGCAATTATTCTAAACGTGTGAACCCTGAAGTAACGCCGCAATTATTCTAAACCTGTGAACCCTGAAGTAACGCCGCAATTATTCTAAACGTGTGAACCCTGAGGTAACGCCGCAATTATTCTAAACCTGTGAACCCTGAAGTAACGCCGCAATTATTCTAAACCTGTGAACCCTGAAGTAACGCCGCAAATATTCTAAACCTGTGAACCCTGAGGTAACGTCGCAATTATTCTAAACGTGTGAACCCTGAAGTAACGCCGCAATTATTCTAAACGTGTGAACCCTGAAGTAACGCCGCAATTATTCTAAACCTGTGAACCCTGAAGTAACGCCGCAATTATTCTAAACGTGTGAACCCTGAGGTAACGCCGCAATTATTCTAAACCTGTGAACCCTGAGGTTACGCCGCAATTATTCTAAACGTGTGAACCCTGAAGTAACGCCGCAATTATTCTAAACCTGTGAACCCTGAAGTAACGCCGCAATTATTCTAAACGTGTGAACCCTGAGGTAACGCCGCAATTATTCTAAACCTGTGAACCCTGAGGTAACGTCGCAATTATTCTAAACGTGTGAACCCTGAGGTAACGTCGCAATTATTCTAAACCTGTGAACCCTGAGGTAACGTCGCAATTATTCTAAACCTGTGAACCCTGAGGTAACGTCGCAATTATTCTAAACGTGTGAACCCTGAGGTAACGCCGCAATTATTCTAAACCTGGGAACCCTGAAGTAACGTCGCAATTATTCTAAACGTGTGAACCCTGAAGTAACGTCGCAATTATTCTAAACGTATGAACCCTGAGGTAACGTCGCAATTATTCTAAACGTGTGAACCCTGAGGTAACGTCGCAATTATTCTAAACGTGTGAACCCTGAGGTAACGTCGCAATTATTCTAAACCTGTGAACCCTGAGGTAACGCCGCAATTATTCTAAACCTGTGAACCCTGAGGTAACGCCGCAATTATTCTAAACGTGTGAACCCTGAGGTAACGCCCCAATTATTCTAAACGTGTGAACCCTGAGGTAACACCCCAATTATTCTAAACATGTGAATCCTGAGGTAACACCCCAATTATTCTAAACATGTGAACCCTGAGGTAACGCCGCAATTATTCTAAACATGTGAATCCTGAGGTAACACCCCAATTATTCTAAACATGTGAATCCTGAGGTAACACCCCAATTATTCTAAACGTGTGAACCCTGAGGTAACGCCGCAATTATTCTAAACGTGTGAACCCTGAGGTAACGCCGCAATTATTCTAAACCTGTGAACCCTGAGGTAACGCCGCAATTATTCTAAACGTGTGAACCCTGAGGTAACGCCGCAATTATTCTAAACGTGTGAACCCTGAAGTAACGCCGCAATTATTCTAAATCTGTGAATCCTGAGGTAACGTCGCAATTATTCTAAACGTGTGAACCCTGAGGTAACGCCGCAATTATTCTAAACGTGTGAACCCTGAGGTAACATCGCAATTATTCTAAACCTGTGAACCCTGAGGTAACGTCGCAATTATTCTAAACCTGTGAACCCTGAAGTAACGCCACAATTATTCTAAACCTGTGAACCCTGAAGTAACGCCGCAATTATTCTAAACCTGTGAACCCTGAGGTAACGCCGCAATTATTCTAAACGTGTGAACCCTGAGGTAACGCCGCAATTATTCTAAACCTGTGAAC
Organism: Danionella dracula; assembly: GCA_900490495.1. Lineage (NCBI taxonomy): Eukaryota > Metazoa > Chordata > Actinopteri > Cypriniformes > Danionidae > Danionella > Danionella dracula. Next base: position 59,130 of record UELW01000103.1, on the reverse strand, counting down.
CCTGAAGTAACGCCGCAATTATTCTAAACCTGTGAACCCTGAGGTAACGTCGCAATTATTCTAAACCTGTGAACCCTGAAGTAACGCCAGAATTATTCTAAACCTGTGAACCCTGAAGTAACGCCGCAATTATTCTAAACCTGTGAACCCTGAGGTAACGCCGCAATTATTCTAAACGTGTGAACCCTGAGGTAACGCCGCAATTATTCTAAACCTGTGAACCCTGAAGTAACGCCGCAATTATTCTAAACCTGTGAACCCTGAGGTAACGCCGCAATTATTCTAAACCTGTGAACCCTGAGGTAACGCCGCAATTATTCTAAACGTGTGAACCCTGAGGTAACGCCGCAATTATTCTAAACCTGTGAACCCTGAGGTAACGCCGCAATTATTCTAAACCTGTGAACCCTGAGTTAACGCCACAATTATTCTAAACCTGTGAACCCTGAGTTAACGCCGCAATTATTCTAAACGTGTGAACCCTGAGGTAATGTCGCAATTATTCTAAACGTGTGAACCCTGAGGTAATGTCGCAATTATTCTAAACGTGTGAACCCTGAGGTAACGTCGCAATTATTCTAAACGTGTGAACCCTGAGGTAACGCCGCAATTATTCTAAACCTGTGAATCCTGAGGTAACGTCGCAATTATTCTAAACGTGTGAACCCTGAGTTAACGCCGCAATTATTCTAAACGTGTGAACCCTGAGGTAACATCGCAATTATTCTAAACCTGTGAACCCTGAGGTAACGTCGCAATTATTCTAAACCTGTGAACCCTGAGGTAACGCCGCAATTATTATAAACGTATAAACCCTGAGGTAACGCCGCAATTATTCTAAACCTGTGAACCCTGAAGTAACGCCGCAATTATTCTAAACCTGTGAACCCTGAGGTAACGCCGCAATTATTCTAAACCTGTGAACCCTGAGGTAACGCCGCAATTATTCTAAACGTGTGAACCCTGAGGTAACGCCGCAATTATTCTAAACCTGTGAACCCTGAGGTAACGCCGCAATTATTCTAAACCTGTGAACCCTGAGGTAACGCCCCAATTATTCTAAACGTGTGAACCCTGAGGTAACGTCGCAATTATTCTAAACCTGTGAACCCTGAGGTAACGCCGCAATTATTCTAAACGTGTGAACCCTGAGGTAACGCCGCAATTATTCTAAACGTGTGAACCCTGAGGTAACGCCGCAATTATTCTAAACGTGTGACCCTGAAGTAACGCCGCATTTATTCTAAACCTGTGAATCCTGAGGTAACGTCGCAATTATTCTAAACGTGTGAACCCTGAGGTAACGCCGCAATTATTCTAAACGTGTGAACCCTGAGGTAACGTCGCAATTATTCTAAACGTGTGAACCCTGAGGTAACGTCGCAATTATTCTAAACGTGTGAACCCTGAGGTAACGCCGCAATTATTCTAAACGTGTGAACCCTGAGGTAACGCCGCAATTATTCTAAACGTGTGAACCCTGAGGTAACGCTGCAATTATTCTAAACGTGTGAACCCTGAAGTAATGCCGCAATTATTCTAAACGTGTGAACCCTGAGGTAACGCCGCAATTATTCTAAACGTGTGAACCCTGAAGTAACGCCGCAATTATTCTAAACGTGTGAACCCTGAGGTAACGCCGCAATTATTCTAAACGTGTGAACCCTGAAGTAATGCCGCAATTATTCTAAACGTGTGTACCCTGAGGTAACGCTGCAATTATTCTAAACGTGTGAACCCTGAGGTAAAGCCGCAATTATTCTAAATGTGTGACCCTGAAGTAACGTCGCAATTATTCTAAACGTGTGAACCCTGAGGTAAAGCCGCAATTATTCTAAACGTGTGACCCTGAAGTAACGCCGCAATTATTCTAAACGTGTGAACCCTGAGGTAAAGCCGCAATTATTCTAAATGTGTGACCCTGAAGTAACGTCGCAATTATTCTAAACGTGTGAACCCTGAAGTAACGCCACAATTATTCTAAACGTGTGAACCCTGAGGTAACGTCGCAATTATTCTAAACGTGTGAACCCTGAAGTAACGCCGCAATTATTCTAAACGTGTGAACCCTGAGGTAACGTCGCAATTATTCTGAACGTGTGAACCCTGAGAAAACGCCGCAATTATTCTGAACGTGTGAACCCTGAGAAAACGCCGCAATTATTCTGAACGTGTGAACCCTGAGAAAACGCCGCAATTATTCTAAACCTATGAACCCTGAGGTAACGCCGCAATTATTTTAAACGTATGAACCCTGAGGTAATGTCGCAATTATTCTAAACGTGTGAACCCTGAGGTAATGCCGCAATTATTCTAAACGTATGAACCCTGAGGTAATGTCGCAATTATTCTAAACGTGTGAACCCTGAGGGGTATGAGGCGGGTAAGAACTCTGTAGACACCCCTGTAACGTTAACAGTATGCTAAAGCATCCTCAAGTACAATGTCTCGTTGATAAAAATCCAACAAATGATTAGAACAGTGTTCCGCTATTGCCTAAAGCATCTCGGATCTCTTTCAAATAATATATATTTTATCACTGGCTGTCTTAAGCTTAATGGCCGCCACATTCATCTGCCAAAAAAGTACATATAAAGCGTGGATTTTTTACTTATATAACTTTATATATATATCTATATATCTGAAAATATTTTTGTGCCTATCCCAATATGAACATACCTTAAACAATGATGGTAAAGGGAGACCTGTCAATGAAAATTTTGACATTCAGTAGAAGAAATTGTAAAATATGAGCAAGCTAATGAAAGCAATGGAACAAAATTATGATTTTTTTACCCAGAGAAAAGCGCCGAGGAGAGAGTTTGATTCCTATCTTGTGACCCTGAAGAAAAAAAAAATTAAACAGCTTGCTTTTATAAAATCAAATGTATTAAGTGCATTTGATAAATACCTCCTCGAGTAACCACTGCACAGATTTCTTTTTTGCATCTGAATTCCTCTGGCACTCCATTAATCCTTTCTCCTCATAAAACACGCAATCCACAGCCAAAACATTCTGCTGTCTGACAAAGTTCCTGCTGTCGGATAACGTTTTCTCTGCTTCGAATGTGTGATGAAGGACCACAAGAACAGTCAGCTTTTCCTCTGTTAAAAGAAGTTGACAAGTGTAAGATGTTTTGTGTGAAAAAAGAGGAAGTTTAAGAGTATAAGTCAATAGTAGTGAAAACACCTGGAGAGTAATCTTGAGTCTTGCGCAGAGCTGCATCGATGTCCGTGCCAGCTCGAGAAGCGATAGGACAGAAAATCACAACAATGTTGCTCTGTTGCAACATTGAAACTGTTTCCAGGTTCTCGATGTGGTTCTGCAGGTGTTCGAGGAACCTTTCTTCACAATCAAACAGCTTTCCAGGTGATATGGAATAAACTCTGGCCCCCACTAAAACAAAAAGAATGGATTGAAAGAGAGCAAACCACCGCAAAATAAACATCTACAATAAAACCGTGTCCTTGTGATTTTACTTCCGTTTTACCTGAATTTGTTGTGTTTTATCTCTTTTCAAGCAAAGCAAACTATTGAGTGTTAAATCAACACTCCTGGTGTCAAATGTTGGAGCTATTTAAAGTGTTAAACGTAACACTGTGAGTTTAATTAACTCTTTGGGAGTCAAAGTAACACTATGTGAGGTGAATCAAGACCCAAGCAAATTGTAACATGGCTGTGGTGTTATTTTTAACTCTCAGTGTTAATATAACTCGTAGTGTTAATATCACTCTCATACTATTACATTGAACACTTGGGCTTCTTATACTGTGAAAGAGAAATTATTTAACTCCTCCGGAACACAGCAGCGGTAACTTATGAAAGCAATTTTTTATACCAAAACATGAATTAACAACACGTTAGAACATTGTAAGAGAAGTTAAATCTAATCGTCGCGCATGCACAAGGAAGAGACAGGAAAGATCTTTTATTGATGATATAATTAGAGAACACATTTTTAGTATTCACCCTCAAATAAGTCAAGAATACAGTTTTGCTCGAACACACCCTTTCTGCGCTTTTTTCAAGAAAATTTGACATTTTTTCAAGTATTTTTACTCACACACTCAACTTTCAAGTACCCTCAAATACTATCCATCCGTCCATTTTCTTGTGGGCTTTTTCTCTTTCGGGGTCTCCACAGCGGAATGAACCACGAACTATTCCAGCATATGTTTCACGCGGCGGATGCCCTTTCAGCCGCAAACCATTGCTGGGAAACATCCACACACACTCATTCACATTCATACTCTATTGACAGTTGTTTTTCAACTCCACACAGAAATGCCAACTGACCCAGCCAAGGCTCGAACCAGCGACCTTCTTGCTCTGAGACGGCCGTGCTGCAAATACACGTCACACAAATAACTCGCCATCTTTCATGAGTTTAGACTCACATAGAATTAAACCCAGTGTCATGAGCATATATGGTGAGTTAAGTGAATTGGGAGGATTCTTTTGTTAACTATATGAAAATATACACGTTACTCTTAAAAACTGATTCAGAATCATCATTAAAAAGCACACATTTTTTCCTCTTACATTTGTACCGCACTTAAACACACCCTCATCTATATAGAGGCCGAACAACAAAAGTATTAAAGGCTGCAGATTCTGACCAGATGGTTGAGGCTTTACTGCAGGAGGTCTACAGCGTTGTGAGCCTCGAGCAGGTTTGTGCTCTCGATCTTCCATGGTCTCAGGACTGCTTTGAGCTAGAGGAAGAACCCATGAATATAGTTCACACATAAACTCTACCAATAATGAATTCAGGACTTGTAAACTTTACAAAAGCGCTTCATTCTTAAACACACTTTTTATTTATTTATTTTTCCTTTGACTGGTGTATCCGCAACAATCTTCTCAATCAATATAACGTCTAATTACAGAAGCCCCAAAAGTTGTAGATACTGACCAGAAACTCCAGATAGTTGATAATCCATTGAGTTCTCCTGGTTTGAAACGTTGTCTGTCTTCAGATCCAGATCTTCCATGGACTCTGAAGGATTGATACCTGTGAAGTGTCCATAAATCATTCATTTACCAAAAACACTTCTCATTTATTTACTGTCATTTATATCATAAATGTGCATTTACAGCACACAGCCTAATGAGCAACGCTTTTAAAGCGGTTGAAACAGACCTGAAGCAGCCGATCTCACTTCTCCAGGTTCATCCAGCTGTGAAACGTTCTCAGCCGCAACTGGTTTCTCCTCCGGAGCTTTCGTCGTCTTTCTCCTGCTTCCTTCATGAGCTCTGAAAACTGTGCACACAATTTCAAGTCTATTCTTCATCTCGGATCATTACTTCCGTGTTCCTTGCTTTTATCTGAACTTCAAGAAGCAATATCACCAGAATACAGGGTTTCTGCAGGTTTCATGAAGTCCAATTTAAGACTAAGAATCTAATTTAAGACCAATAACATCAAAAACAAATAAAACATTATTTAGCAAAATAAGTAAGCTTTAAATACACTGTTTTGCATTTACAAACGTTCTCTCAGACTCTGTCAACCATGCCTTTTACAAACTTTAGCTTTTATGACGATTTTCCAAAATTGGAACCACACTTTTTAATTTTTTTTTTACATTTAGGAGCATTTTCTCAATCTCTGGTAACCCTAACAATCACTTATGCTTTTGAGAATTTATGCCCTTTCTTTGTCTACTGCAACTTTACAATCACGTTTACGTTTTTTACTTTTAGGAGTTAACAAACGATATCTGGCACTTTTAAGATTTTGACCAACACTTTTAAGATTTTGAGTGTTTGTGAGTTTTCCTGACTGTTTTCTCAAACTATGACAACCTTAACCATAATGTGCATCATTTTTTTCGCCTTCAGGAGCATTTCTTTCAATCTCTGGCAACCCTAAGCAGCAACAAAAAACACACACATGAAATGAGCTTTACAAGGACTTCAGAAAACTAAGACCTGTGAAAAACTATTAAAGACCTCGAACAGTGAATTTAAGACTTTTTAAGGCCTAACATTTGGACTTTGGAGTAAATGTTAGAATAAAATTATGATTTTTTTTTTTACCTTGCCGAGGAGAGAGTTTGATTCCTATCTTGTGACCCTGAAGAAAAAAAAAATTAAACAGCTTGCTTTTATAAAATCAAATGTATTAAGTGCATTTGATAAATACCTCCTCGAGTAACCACTGCACAGATTTCTTTTTTGCATCTGAATTCCTCTGGCACTCCATTAATCCTTTCTCCTCATAAAACACGCAATCCACAGCCAAAACGTTCTGCTGTCTGACAAAGTTCCTGCTGTCGGATAACGTTTTCTCTGTTTCAAATGTGTGATGAAGGACCACAAGAACAGTCAGCTTTTCCTCTGTTAAAAGAAGTTGACAAGTGTAAGATGTTTTGTGTGAAAAAAGAGGAAGTTTAAGAGTATAAGTCAATAGTAGTGAAAACACCTGGAGAGTAATCTTGAGTCTTGCGCAGAGCTGCATCGATGTCCGTGCCAGCTCGAGAAGCGATAGGACAGAAAATCACAACAATGTTGCTCTGTTGCAACATTGAAACTGTTTCCAGGTTCTCGATGTGGTTCTGCAGGTGTTCGAGGAACCTTTCTTCACAATCAAACAGCTTTCCAGGTGATATGGAATAAACTCTGGCCCCCACTAAAACAAAAAGAATGGATTGAAAGAGAGCAAACCACCGCAAAATAAACATCTACAATAAAACCGTGTCCTTGTGATTTTACTTCCGTTTTACCTGAATTTGTTGTGTTTTATCTCTTTTCAAGCAAAGCAAACTATTGAGTGTTAAATCAACACTCCTGGTGTCAAATGTTGGAGCTATTTAAAGTGTAAAACGTAACACTGTGAGTTTAATTAACTCTTTGGGAGTCAAAGTAACACTATGTGACGTGAATCAAGACCCAAGCAAATTGTAACATGGCTGTGGTGTTATTTTTAACTCTCAGTGTTAATATAACTCGTAGTGTTAATATCACTCTCATACTATTACATTGAACACTTGGGCTTCTTATACTGTGAAAGAGAAATTATTTAACTCCTCCGGAACACAGCAGCGGTAATTTATGAAAGCAATTTATTATACCAAAACATGAATTAACAACACGTTAGAACATTGTAAGAGAAGTTCAATCTAATCGTCGCGCATGCACAAGGAAGAGACAGGAAAGATCTTTTATTGATGATATAATTAGAGAACACATTTTTAGTATTCACCCTCAAATAAGTCAAGAATACAGTTTTGCTCGAACACACCCTTTCTGCGCTTTTTTCAAGAAAATTTGACATTTTTTCAAGTATTTTTACTCACACACTCAACTTTCAAGTACCCTCAAATACTATCCATCCGTCCATTTTCTTGTGGGCTTTTTCTCTTTCGGGGTCTCCACAGCGGAATGAACCACGAACTATTCCAGCATATGTTTCACGCGGCGGATGCCCTTTCAGCCGCAAACCATTGCTGGGAAACATCCACACACACTCATAAACATTCATACTCTATTGACAGTTGTTTTTCAACTCCACACAGAAATGCCAACTGACCCAGCCAAGGCTCGAACCAGCGACCTTCTTGCTCTGAGACGACCGTGCTGCAAATACACGTCACACAAATAACTCGCCATCTTTCATGAGTTTAGACTCACATAGAATTAAACCCAGTGTCATGAGCATATATGGTGAGTTAAGTGAGTTGGGAGGATACTTTTGTTAACTATATGAAAATATACACGTTACTCTTAAAAACTGATTCAGAATCATCATTAAAAAGCCCACATTTTTTCTCTTACATTTGTACCGCACTTAAACACACCCTCATCTATATAGAGGCCGAACAACAAAAGTATTAAAGGCTGCAGATTCTGACCAGATGGTTGAGGCTTTACTGCAGGAGGTCTACAGCGTTGTGAGCCTCGAGCAGGTTTGTGCTCTCGATCTTCCATGGTCTCAGGACTGCTTTGAGCTAGAGGAAGAACCCATGAATATAGTTCACACATAAACTCTACCAATAATGAATTCAGGACTTGTAAACTTTACAAAAGCGCTTCATTCTTAAACACACTTTTTATTTATTTATTTTTCCTTTGACTGGTGTATCCGCAACAATCTCCTCAATCAATATAACGTCTAATTACAGAAGCCCCAAAAGTTGTAGATACTGACCAGAAACTCCAGATAGTTGATAATCCATTGAGTTCTCCTGGTTTGAAACGTTGTCTGTCTTCAGATCCAGATCTTCCATGGACTCTGAAGGATTGATACCTGTGAAGTGTCCATAAATCATTCATTTACCAAAAACACTTCTCATTTATTTACTGTCATTTATATCATAAATGTGCATTTACAGCACACAGCCTAATGAGCAACGCTTTTAAAGCGGTTGAAACAGACCTGAAGCAGCCGATCTCACTTCTCCAGGTTCATCCAGCTGTGAAACGTTCTCAGCCGCAACTGGTTTCTCCTCCGGAGCTTTCGTCGTCTTTCTCCTGCTTCCTTCATGAGCTCTGAAAACTGTGCACACAATTTCAAGTCTATTCTTCATCTCGGATCATTACTTCCGTGTTCCTTGCTTTTATCTGAACTTCAAGAAGAAACATCACCAGAATACAGGGTTTCTGCAGGTTTCATGAAGTCAAATTTAAGACTAAGAACCTAATTTAAGACCAATAAAATCAAAAACAAATAAAACATTATTTAGCAAAATAAGTAAGCTTTAAATACACTGTTTTGCATTTACAAACGTTCTCTCAGACTCTGTCAACCATGCCTTTTACAAACTTTAGCTTTTATGACGATTTTCCAAAATTGGAACCACACTTTTAAATTTTTTTTTTACATTTAGGAGCATTTTCTCAACCTCTGGCAACCCTAACAATCACTTATGCTTTTGAGAATTTATGCCCTTTCTTTGTCTACTGCAACTTTACAATCACGTTTACGTTTTTTACTTTTAGGAGTTAACAAACGATATCTGGCACTTTTAAGATTTTGACCAACACTTTTAAGATTTTGAGTGTTTGTGAGTTTTCCTGACTGTTTTCTCAAACTATGACAACCTTAACCATAATGTGCATCATTTTTTTCGCCTTCAGGAGCATTTCTTTCAATCTCTGGCAACCCTAAGCAGCAACAAAAAACACACACATGAAATGAGCTTTACAAGGACTTCAGAAAACTAAGACCTGTGAAAAACTATTAAAGACCTCGAACAGTGAATTTAAGACTTTTTAAGGCCTAACATTTGGACTTTGGAGTAAATGTTAGACTTTTTAACACCCCAAAAAACCCTGCAACAGTTAAACAGAACCTAAAGAGTCCATTTTACTGAGCCAGGCTCGGGATAAATCAAGTTGTTTTGCTTGACATAAGTATCATAATAAGTTGCATACATGTCTGGCCCAAGCCTCAGCAAAGTTAATATAAACTTTAATGTCTGACCTGCATCTTTTCTGTCACATTAAAGTGCCATATCATGCTCCTTTTACATCATTGATAATAAATCTTTGATAATAAAAACCTCTAGACTATCACTGCACCCTTAATAACCTGTGTTTATCATAAACAATGTCTTTGAATCACCTCAAATGGTTGCGGTGGACAAAACAAGCCATGCATCCCCTGTTCCTCTAACCACACCCCCTGTTGAGTTGCACTTGTTGTCACGCAGATAATCCACCCGTCTCTTACAAATACATTCATCTTTTGGTAAGCCAAAAACGCTTTGCTTCAAACATCCAAAACACGTTCTTTTCATTCTTTATGCAGTGCTACTTCCGGGTCAGTCATCGCATCAGTTAGGGTTAGCTGCATTAACGGCTCATCTGATTGGTTAGTGGGAGGTGCACATCGAATCGTTTTGAGCGCCCAGAAAAAGAAGACTGAACATGAACCAATCTGAATATGACTTGAGACTTGAGAATATGACTTTGGTGAGGGAACAACACTGAAACATGCAAGATATTTGTTTAAGTCGGTACAATAATACAATAAATCCAAATGAAATACAATTCCAAGTCTTCCAGAGGACTGGATGAAGAACGCCATCAAACTTGGCTCAATTTGCGGACTCGGACTCACCTTCCAATAAAGCAGAGTTTGTCATTTTCTCCTTCTCCTTTTCAGTCCAGTTCTTCTCAAACTGTTTAGGATAAAAACAGATAAACTCTTCTCAGGTTTTTTTTTTTTGTAAAAAAATATATTTATGAGAAAAACTCAAAAATGTTAAATGAGAACCATCATAATGGGCCCATAATTGTCATTATAATGGGCCCACAGTAGCTCTGGCTTCCTTTTACTTTTCTAGATATTTTAATGTTGATTTTACTAGTTTGCTGTATACTGTGTGAAACATACACTATATTATCAAAAGTATTCGCTCCCCTGCCTCGACTCGCATACCAACTTAAGTGGCATCTCATTCCTAACTCCCACAGGGTTCAATAAAACTTCCGTACATTCTTTGAAGCTTTACCAGATTCAACTCTTCAGAGAAGGATGTCCACAAGGTTTAGGAGAGTGTTTATTGGGGAATTTGCTTTCGGAAATATAGCGTACGTTCAGAGTCTTTATAAACATATGTGTGTGAAACATTGCGCCTCTCATCCACTCCGTTGATGGAGAGTATTAAATATAAGAAAATAATGGAAGTAGAAAAGTTTCTTTTACCTCCAGGTCAACCCATCTGAGACCTCCTTCCTGAACCTTCAGCGCTGTCGCCGTTCATTTCAGGGTCACAAAGAAAAACAGAATTGATGTCATGAGCATAGTTTTCAGAATGAAATAAAATTGATTGTAAATGCATTGCGTCTCATTTCTGTTGCATTATGTGAATAAACTGTTTTATTTAACCCTCTTGTGTTAGTTTCTCATGATAACAGGTTGGTTTTAAAATCAGCAATAAAATACTCTGACAACATCATCATCAGCCATTATTCACTTTGCTTCTCATCTCTTGGTTATCTTGTTAAGCTTGTTTTTATCCACGAAAATGTGGGATTCGATATTTTTGGTGTGGACCTCTTGTTCTGCCCTGATTCTAATGAAAAACTAAAATAGATTAAAGAGTGTTGTTTTACCTGACTGTTACTGAGGAGTATTAGACACATCTATTCATTATTATTATTATTTTATTTTAGTATCAATAACTAAAATGTATGGTGCTGCATGTATATTTTTACCAATTTATATTTACATCAAGAAAATGAAAAACATTTCAGCAATAGAACTTTATTATGAGCTTAAAAATAATGAAAACAAAATGAGTCATTAAAGCAAAAAAATTATTGGCATAGTCAAAAACAAGCAATCAGGCAGATTAAATGAGTAGAAATCAATTGAGTTCATTAAACCCGTCCAACCCTCAAATTGTAGTTTTTTTATCCTCTATGATATTTGACATCCTGAGTTTAAAGGCATGAGTGGCAAAAATTAACACTCATTTTTATTTTCTTTGCAGAGATGTTTCTCGCAGCAGAAACACAAGACATTTGTCTTTCTGTCCTCACTGCTTTTTTATCTTTTCTTTGTGTGTTTTTTCTAGTTTGCACCAGAAATCCATGCAAAGTAAGAATAGCAAAATTATAAGAGGAGCTTTCTGTCAGAGGGTCAGCTAAGAGTGCACTTATGATTAAAGTTTGTATCTTTATAATCCGGTCGAAACCGATCCTAACACCACGAAGCTCATAATTTCAACCTGAGAATCTTTTATTTAGTGAAATAACTTAAGTTGTTTTTGTTGAAATAAAGAATCCTGTACAAAGTCAAAAAGCCTGATGAAAATAAAGGACTGTACTTCTTTAACGTTAGCAAGTTGGTGGCAGCCCAAACACAAGAGGAAGGTTAATTAAATATTTAAAAAAAATAAAAAAAATAAAAAATGATAATATACTGCTCGTATCTCAGCTATATCTAAGATATCTCAGCTATTCTGAACAGACAAATCTTTCTTTTGATTAACCAAAAAAAAAAACACTGAAGCATTTCAAATCAGATTACAGAAATGTAATGTATGTATGTATAGTGGTTTCACACTCACTTTTACTTTCTTCAATGGTTTTATCTGCTGCAGTAAGCCTAACCTGGCACAGGTAATCACCCTCATCAGAGGGCTTGACGTCCCTCAGTGTAATACTCTTGTGAGTAGTCTGGCTCACTCTGCCCTCGTACTCTCTCCCCCGTACCAAGAGATCATTCTTCAAGAAACACACAAACTGTGTGCCCTTAAACACCCTGATGTCGAAGTCCTCAGCTGTAGTTTCAGACAGCGGCTGATACTCAACCTGCACTGACTGAGCATCCTCACCGACAGTTACCAATAACTCTGGAAAAAACAAACATTTGGGAATTAAAGAACACAAACATATCTTACTTGGATCCCATCCATCCATGGGATCCATCCTTTCGGGGTCACACAGCGGAATGAACCGCTAAATCTTCTGAAATCTGTTTTACGCGGCGGATGCCCTTCCAGTCGCAACCCATCTCTGGAAAACATTCACACACACTCATTCACTCTCAAACACTACGGACAATCGTTTTTACACAATTCACTTATTCCGCATGTCTTTGTTCACGAGGAGAACATGAGAACTCCACACAGAGATACCAACTGATCCAGTCGAGGCTCGAACCAGAGACCTTCTTGCTGTGAGATGACCGTGCTACCCACTGCACCCTTACTTGGATACCTTTCATTCCAGAAATGTATACAAAAAACTGCCTATAACAATATAAATATGTACATTTATTACATTACATACTAAAATATGTGCTGTTGCCAATTTGAAAATCCACAAGATATCATTTAATTGGTAACCAATATTTTAATGGAAACTCCTTTCATCAATTCAAATAAGGAATATGTATAAAATTATGTTTAGTTTGGTTTTTCAATGTGAATCCATCTTGGGACTTATTCTGTGCTGTTAACACGCTTACCTTTGCGTGGAGTTTGCAGGCGAGACACTATAGAAGAAACAGAGCAAGTTACTGACCACTGCTGACTTCGACCTTCTCTCACGTAACTGAATTAAGATTTTAGAGTTTAATCCAGCTTGGTTTACACTGAGTAAGTACTGTTGTATGTAAACACAACTTACTTTGACGTTGATTCCGTTTTGTTCCTGCAGAAAAAGTGTGAACAGTCAATTAATACCAAAACTCTTCTCTCTTGTGAAGATTAATCCTTTATTATACAATTGTGCTATTATTCATTAAACATAGGAGGCTTTGACAGATCCATCGTAAAACAGAAACTTAGCAATGAAACATGTTTTTTTACTTAGCCCCCCTTTAAATAAATGAGCAAAATGGATAGTAATTTTGCCTAAAAATAGGCTAAAAAATAATAAGTTAGAGATTAATGGTCAGTGTAACTATCAAGCTTTCCCCATAGACTAAACAAGATAGACATTTTCAGATTTCAGAAGGAACTCCTAATTGATACGATAAGAGTTCTTATTAAACTGTTAACCCATATTAAGTAAAGCTGCTTTGAATAAACTAAAAGCAGATTACTTTTCTCTCTGCGCACGACAGTTTGCCAAGATTTGGCAGCAGAGGGCGCTGGACGTTCAACAACAAATCAATTTGTCGAAAATATGCATTTTCGTAAACCGGAAACTTCTTTTTAGGGGTTAAAGCCAACAATTAAATGTCAACGAATTGAAATTCACACTCGAGTGCGATCTTGTGCCTTAAATGATGTAAAGCGAGAAAAAGCAAGTCATCGTCGTCCCCAAAACAAGTATTTCCCTTCATCCCCCACGCTATGTTTAGCCTTTCCAAACGCGTATGTTGTGCAATAAAGTCACGCCGTTGTCAGTAAGTTCAGTGGGTTTATGAATTAAATGATTAAATGTAAATTCAACAGAGCGTACCTTTCTTCTTCGATGGTTTAGCCTAGCGCAGACAGTTAGCTAAAGAAACGGCTCTCGTGATCTCTGCTGCTCTTTCACTCTCTTCTTCTTTCACTTTCACTTTCTCAAGCGCGCACACACTCAAAAAAGAAAAGCAGAAAAATGTTCTCAGCTTCTGCTCCTTGACCTGATTCACCTGCACACGAGCTAATATACTTTCTGGAGTTAATAATTGTCTCAAGCACCCATTTCTTTAGAAGCACCAGGAGCTAACATTAGCTAATCTTGAGCTAGCCTGTACAGTAAAAGCATAACATTCTAAAGACCTGAGCAGTCCATTCCTAAAGCAGGGTCAATTCATTAGGAATGGAACATGAACATGAAAGGGATCTTTAACACCAATATAGAAATATGTAGTATGTATAATTTGTTGGGTTAATAATTAAGTACATTTTTGCCAAGTCCTAGTTGTGAGCAAATAAATACCTCATAAAAACCAACCTCATTTTCCTTAACTGAACTTTAAGTGAATAACCAATGGAGCGAAATAAGAGTTTCCAGAACATTTAGATGCACTCGTTGATGGGCAAACATCAGACCATGAGGTGAGGGGAAATTGCATTAAGTAACAAATCATTTCTAAAATGTTGTAGAGACCTTTGATAGAAACGTGGATATGATGCACTAACATTGGTAGGAAAAGTGTGTTCATGTGCACTCTATTTTAGTGTTTGGGACAGTGCTAAACAAGCATGCTAATTAAAAATGCTTACCTTTTCATTTAAAATGTAATGGGCAAGTTTGTTCTGTTTGTGCACAGTTTATTCTCTGTCTTCCTCATTTGTTCACCCACCTATATAAACTTACAAAGTAGTGGAGAAGGACACAATATTCATGTTTCGATTAGATTAAACTTTACTGTAATTTGACATGTACAAGTACAAGACAGCAAAATACAGTTTAGGTCTAAACAGAAGTGCTGATTAAAGGTATATGATAGAATATGTACAGGAATAGTTAAGAATAAGGCTTGTATATACAGGAGATGTTCTATAGACAAGTAGCTAACTATAAACAATGGTTCCAGATAAACATGAGTCTAATATACAGATACGGACAGACATATACATATATGATGCTAAGTATTATAAACAGTATATTTGGTATGCTAATTTATCCTGAAAACAAATTAAAAAATCGGAGCTCACCAAATATGGTCCTGGAGCTACAGAGCCATGCACATTTCAGTTGCAACCCTGCTCTAGAGTGCATTCTTGCATCTTAAAAGCCAAGAGGACCTAAATTAAAGCAACAGGTGTGTTTCATGAATAAAAAATATGCAGGGCTCTGGACCACTAGGACCAGATTTGGGAAAGCATGACTTTATTAAGTCTGTCTTTATTTAATCTATTGCAAATTATAGCAGCTGGAGTTAGAGAAGAGCCTTAAATCTGTGAATTAATGATAATACACCCTATTTTTTTATGGTCATGGTAACATTAAAAAAATCCAATAAACAATAATACTTTTTTATTTCTTTTTTTTTTTTTTTTACAAATCTTTTCAATCCAACAAGCATATGTGATATTCATTTTATTTAACAGAGATACATACAAATAAACTTCTTGCAGAGTCATATTGAGAATATTTCTAGAAATATCCCAAAAAACATTTTAGCATATTAACAGAAACCATTCCATATTAGTAAAATTAAGATGTTTAATTCATATCATTGAAAATGTTCCTGTTGGGTTAAAACAATCTGTTCTTTCTCAGGTTCTCATTTGCTCTCAGAGCCTTTTTTCTTCTCATTCATCATTTTGTGCATATTCTCCAGTTTCAAATGCTGTCCCTGAAGCAGATTCTGTTTCTTTTCAACCTCTCTGACGGCTTGCATCATTTTAACATTTATCTCACTAAGACGCCTGTCCTTGTCCTTCAGCTCTTTATCTAGCCGCTCGTTCTCTTCTTCCATGAGCTTTATCTTTGCATCGCGCTCTTCCAGGCACCTGGATTTCTCATTCAGTTCTGAGAAGCAAAAACACAACCCAGAATTATCATTAAACTCATTGTGTGCTTGATGGAACATTAAAACAATCTTGTTTGGATTTCAAACCTGAAATTCTCAGCTGTTCGCTCTTCTCCAGTAAATCTCTCAGCTTGCTTTGCTCCGTCTCCTGTTGTTGTTTGCTATTTTCTATCTCTTTCATTGAGTGTGCTCGATTTCTTTCTCTTTGTCTGTTATCTGTTTGCTCAGATGATCCAGCTCCGCATCGCTCTTTTTAATCTGAGACTCTTTATCTGCAAGTAAAGCTGAAAGCTCCTGCAGCAGTTTCTCTATTTGTTGCTCTTGAGACTCTTTCACATCAACAATTGTTTCAGTTTTTAGTCCAGAGCTTTCTGCGATTGTTTTTAACCCATGCAAGACTTTTCCCAAATCTGATTTGGATGCTTTTAACTCTAATTTAGCTTGTTCCAATAATTGCCTGTGTGTTTTGGAAACTCTGGACACGGTCTGCTGAAGTACCTTTGTGTAATTGCCTTCAAGTTCTGAAATTGAAGTAACACCCATGAATTAAATTAAGCTGTAATTATTTCATTTGCTTTAGTCTCTAGTGATTGCATTATGCTGTGCAATAATCACCTGCAATCAAAGCGGATTCGTCCATTTTGATTCTCTGGTTCTCTTCCCATGTACTGTTCGACTGTGGAAGGAATGACGCATACAAAGTCAATAATGACTCTAGAGACCTTGCATTTTACACATATTTACATAAACCCCCAATCAGAATATATAGCGTCGTGACAAAACATCAAAAGACTTCTTTTGCTATTAATTTTAACAGCGCGATTCACCCTTACATATGTAGTCTCTTTACTAATTTATTTAATACATGTATTTATTTGGTCCTAGGTGTACAACATCCCAACTCTCTTTTCTCGCTCTGCAGACATGCATTTCTTGGATTGTGTTACCTCACACAGTCTCAGCTGCACAGATCTTCCCTGGATTTTTGGTGTCTGTGTCTCAGAATCTTGTTCCGCTGTAAGAGTAGAACATAACCTCTTTAAATGTCTAGCAGATATTTATTCTAAATATCTAAATCGGATTCTGCTGACGAAAACTGGAATTCATTGACCACTGAACACAATGAATAACCCTCTACCAAATTAGTTTAAAATAACTGCATTCATTTCAAACAAATATCACATTTAAATGGGTTTTTAGTAAAATATAAATCATATAGTCAAAGAATGATCAATAATTTACTTCAACATTTAAAATGTAAGTTATAGACAATATTTATTGTTGTCTGGTTAGATAATTATATTTGAATGCTTTTTATTTCATTTATGATTTTACTTTATTCCAGGAGAATAGACTTACAGGTGTTTGGACAAATGTTTCGCAATTTTATGCAGTTTCTGTTGATACGTGTCTTTATACACCAAACTTCCCTTATTGTTTCTTATTAGTATAAATGATTGTTTCATACCACAATTTTCACTGCGTTGCATTTTTAAGTGGTCAGTTAGTCTTAACTTTAAATCATATACCAACTACATTTCCCCGGAAGCTCAGCATTGAGTGACTGAAAATCGTTAGCGTATACAGCGCAGACTTAGTGAGCGAACACCAACCACAAGGTTTTAACAGAAAGAAAATGAGGCTCAAAGTTTGGGTGAATCAGCCACGCCTTAAAACGAGCAAAAAGATGTGATTTGCTGGATCAGAAATGGCGAGAACGAAAGTGCTTGGTGACTGTCCTTAATTATACACACCTTTAAACCATAACCAAAAAAACAGGAATAATATTTAGCGATTCATGAAGATTTAATTTTATATGAATTAGATTTAAATAAACATATTAGATGTGTTTAAATCCTCTGTTAAAATATACATTTTTAACATAAGTGTCTATGGGAATCGGCTCTCTTCTGGGATCAGCCTCAAGTGGTCAGTAAAGGAATTACAACTTCAATCAGTTTCTTTTACATGTCCAAAGGAAAAGCCATAAAAGAATTCAGGGGCAGCAGGCATCTGTTAAGTTCCAACACAAAGGAGGGCGCTAGAAGACCGGAAACGAGAATGTCAAGTAATTAAAATGAATAAATGCTTAACCACTCTCTTCGGAGTAAATTCCTCAGGAGACAACAGACTTGCTCAGTGGAGAAATCTTGAAGATCCATAATTCTGTCAAATGTATTATTCACGAATGCTTAGTAAAGATCAATTGGATTAGAAATCTCTCTTGTTTGTTTTTTTCTGTGAACAAGTGAGCACAAAGGTTCTATCTGACATTTTGATCATTGACTGAATATTATTAAATTATTCTGACTGTTTGACGCCTTATTTACATAATGTCATAATTAACAAGAAGTCCTTTCTCTAGGGCCTTTCGAGACATTTAAAGTGTTTGACATCTTGAGGGGACTGTTTCAGAATCTAGCGCATGAATGCAGCCATCGGTGTGTTTTATTAAGACACATACATGTTTTGACTTTTTGTTTAGAAAAACAAAAAGCTTTTTAATACAAGAAATGTATAAGTTTTGGTGCTCAATATCTTGTAACTCCATTGATTGCAAAACCATAAAGTTCAAAGCACAAAAACTGCAGTTGGACTCACCTCCCTCCACTGTAACGGACATCTCCTTGGTCCCTTCTTCACTGATGACTTGACACAGGTAAACTCCCAGATCTGATTCCCTGAAGTCTCTCAGACTCAAAGAGACATTCCCTCTCTCCAGCTGCTCAGAGGAAAGAGTTATTCTGCCCTTGAAGCTCTTGCCCTCAGTTACTTCTCTGTTCTTATAGAGAAGCACACAGGCTGTGTCCTTGAACCATCTGATCTCCATGTCAATGGCGCTGCATTCATGAGATAGCCGGCACTCAATGCAGAAGTCAGCACCCAGGTCGATGTCACGACTGTGGGCTTCAGGGACTAAAAGATGAAAGTTGTCTATAAAGGAATTGATAAAAACATGTGTAAATAACCTGAAGGATTTCTTCAGTCTTCCTGAAAACTTGTGAGAAAGTCTTACTGCTGACCGAAGACGCCATTAATCTCTCCTAAACACGAAGAAAAAAATTTCAGTAAAGCATCTAACAATTAAAAGTTACTCATACAGGTGCAAAGTTCAGGTTTTTCTATCTATAAAACTCACTTCATTCTAGATGCACACAAACCTTCTCTTTATATTACATATTGCTCTTAAAGCAAAAATGACAATTAGCTTGTAGAACCAGTTTAAACTGATGTGATTTATGTTCTGTTGGATAACACGGACTTTCGTAAACAATTGCAGATGCCAAAATTAGAATGTATATGGTGACTTGCACCTTTTGCTTATCATTACATGAAAAATGAATAAAGCTTTGTGATGTTTCTTTACCTTTTCTTTTGAAATTTCTCCAGTCTGGATCGAAGATTATACGATGGGTCAGCAGCTTCTTGCGCTCTTAACCTGTGACTTTGTTTCAACGATTCGATACGTTCTTTAAAGTCTGTTTGTGAGAAGAAAGCCACACCTGCTTCGAGACTGCATGAGATCCTGTAAAACCGGCTCTGAGGAATCCAACTTTCGCTTCAACTTATCTTTCGCTTCAAATCAGGATTTATGGAAAATCATGCATTTTCCAGGTATCGCAAAATGTTTTTTTTTTTTTTTTTTTTTTTTCAATAATAACATTTCTGAGACGTTAAGTGAATGTTCGGGGCCTCAAAAGTATGACTAAAGATTGTAAAGAGTTAAATAAATAAATAAATACGTTAAATAAATAAAAAAATAATCAGAGTAATCACAATAGGGTTCTATGCATCCTCAGCGCTCCAGTCCTCTATTAAAGATTCCTAAGTTGTCAGTCCATTTCATTTCAATGTATTCCTTTCTGGGAGATATTGTGGCTTGGCACTAGGTGGCAGTAATGACCAGCCATCTTTAAACCAAATATATTGACCATGAAATGTCACTCATAAAGCTGAAATGAACAGCAACAGTTGGAGTGCTCGGAGCGGTCCGCTTATCAGTGGTTAGGAATAACAATATCATTCATCACTGCATCTGTGACTTGCATCATTGTATTTGTTCAGCTCAGAGCAAACAGCGAAGCAGATGTGTCCATCAAAGACAAGCGAATGACGCGTGTTAAATAATGACACTGATTGGAATCACAAGCAAATGCACATGACTGATGGCAATTAGGAAACAAGAAAACATTTTACGCCGCTTCCATCAGAAACGCTTTGCTATCATGGTTTTTTTTTTAATGAGAATGAGAATGAATTGAGCCTGTCATTTTGAAACAGGCAGCATGGAAAAAGCCTGCGGTGTCATGTCCATTAACGTTCAGAGAACAGCTGGATTTAGAAACCCAAACGGTGTCAATTCATACCTACTTAAAATCAGTTCTCCATTCAAGGGCACAGAAAAAATGAATCAAATGGAAACAAAAATGTAGTCTTACTTTATCCAAATGCAAAAAAACCTCTCACTGTGGAAAGATTAGCTCTGAGAGCACACAAGGTTACCCAAGGACCAACGTCCTGCAGTAAAACTATCATCAGGGGCTATAATAGATATCCTCTTGCTTAAAAAAAAATAAGTCTCTAACTCATGCTGTGACACGTCCAACTTTAATCCCAGGAGATTCATAAAGCTTGAATAAATTATCTGTGCCGTTGACTTAAATGTTATTAATCCAGCAAACAGATTGCAACAGATGGCTCTCACACAAGTAAAAAAAGCAAAACAGCACTGAACTGGAATTTACCCCTTTATAAGTTATTCCAATTATCTAAGGTTGAACCATCCAAGTTGTTTCTTCTAAGTTAAGTGACTGAGGCAAGCTTAGTCTAATTGCATTCCCATATTGTGAAACGACATCCTGTCTTTAAGCTATATATAATGTTAGTAAATTGACCCAGATGATAAAAACACCATTGCTCACAATAAAGATTTAGATTTCAGCACAAATGTAATAAGAAGAAAATGGAAAACAAATTCATGCAAACTCTCAAAGCACAAATCATTTCAAACCCAGTATGACTAAGAAACACTAAAAGCGTTTAAAAAAAAAACTGAACATATACTTGCAGCTTATTTCTTCCCTTCTCACTGTGGATTCTATACTTTCACAGTTTCACTTTACTGACACGCTAGTGGAAGCACTCGCATCATTATATGATGCATTATGCATGTGGTAAGCTGTTTCTTAAAGTGGTTTATTCACACTTCAATACTTTGTTGACAATTAGATGCAACATTTCAATCCCTTGAAAAATTCTAGCCCACACAATGTTTCTCCTATAGTTTGTGGGGAAGCAGTAAGCCTCATTCTTTAACTTATTGTTTCTGCAGTAGTTCTAAGGGAATGTGAAAATAATAGAGACAGATTGAATTTTCTATTTTCAGAGGGCTACTTGATTGTAGAGCTGCACTGCATTAAAGCTCTATATAAATACATTTTGATGTATTGATTGAACTATTGTCATTACTAATAGTGGCTGTCGAGGCAGGGGTAATGGAGTTGGGCGTCGGGGCAGGGGCTATAGAGTTGGGCGTCGGGGCAGGGGCTATAGAGTTGGGTGTCGGGGCAGGGGCTATAGAGTTGGCTGTCGAGGCAGGGGTAATGGAGTTGGGCGTCGGGGCAGGGGCTATAGAGTTGGGCGTCGGGGCAGGGGCTATAGAGTTGGGTGTCGGGGCAGGGGCTATAGAGTTGGGTGTCGGGGCAGGGGCTATGGAGTTGGGCGTCGGGGCAGGGGCTATAGAGTTGGGTGTCGGGGCAGGGGCTATAGAGTTGGGTGTCGGGGCAGGGGCTATAGAGTTGGGTGTCGGGGCAGGGGCTATGGAGTTGGGCGTCGGGGCAGGGGCTATAGAGTTGGGTGTCGGGGCAGGGGCTATGGAGTTGGGCATCGGGGCAGGGGCTATGGAGTTGGGCATCGGGGCAGGGGCTATAGAGTTGGGTGTCGGGGCAGGGGCTATGGAGTTGGGCGTCGGGGCAGGGGCTATAGAGTTGGGTGTCGGGGCAGGGGCTATGGAGTTGGTTCGTCGGAGCAGGGGCTATGGAGTTGGAAGTCGGGGCAGGGGCTATAGAGTTGGGTGTCGGGGCAGGGGCTATGGAGTTGGGCGTCGGGGCAGGGGCTATGGAGTTGGGCGTCGGGGCAGGGGCTCTGGAGTTGGGCGTCGGGGCAGGGGCTATAGAGTTGGGTGTCGGGGCAGGGGCTATGGAGTTGGGCGTCGGGGCAGGGGCTATAGAGTTGGGTGTCGGGGCAGGGGCTATAGAGTTGGGTGTCGGGGCAGGGGCTATGGAGTTGGGTGTCGGGGCAGGGGCTATAGAGTTGGGTGTCGGGGCAGGGGCTATAGAGTTGGGTGTCGGGGCAGGGGCTATAGAGTTGGGGTCGGGGCAGGGGCTATAGAGTTGGGTGTCGGGGCAGGGGCTATGGAGTTGGGTGTCGGGGCAGGGGCTATAGAGTTGGGTGTCGGGGCAGGGGCTATGGAGTTGGGTGTCGGGGCAGGGGCTATGGAGTTGGGCGTCGGGGCAGGGGCTATAGAGTTGGGTGTCGGGGCAGGGGCTATGGAGTTGGGTGTCGGGGCAGGGGCTATAGAGTTGGGCGTCGGGGCAGGGGCTATAGAGTTGGGTGTCGGGGCAGGGGCTATGGAGTTGGGCGTCGGGGCAGGGGCTATAGAGTTGGGTGTCGGGGCAGGGGCTATGGAGTTGGGCGTCGGAGCAGGGGCTATGGAGTTGTTTTAAGTAAGAAGACAGAGATAGACGAGATAGTCCTCCTAAGACTTCTTTTTGGAATGTGCAGAAGAAACAGAAGAAACCTTTTGTTTTAATTTGAATAAATAAATATGAACATAGAAAAACAATCAGACATTTTATTGCTCCTGCATGTCTTCACATCCTTTCATCTTCATTAGGCTGCAATTTCACAGTCTCTAGCATTTCTCTACTTTAGAAAGGTCACACTACTTGTCATTGGGGATGCTCTTTCTGAGCTTACATATTCTCACCTTTTCTGCTGTTTACAAGATGAAGCCGCACAAGTCGCGACTGACCTTGAAGCACTTCCAGCAACCCTCCAACATATAGCAGCACAGCCCTTATTCACTGTATGCTGCCTGCAGTGACTATTGTGCCTGTGTGTGACTATTCCCTCCCAGATATATCTCAAGTAATCACAGATATATGCCAGGTAATCGCCTGCTAACAACTGACCCCTACTGCTATTTATGACCCCTCATTATGAGATTTGAAGATCCTTATCTCCCACCAAATCAGTGACTTTATGACACTTGAATGAATCTGATTGGAGGAGTTTCTCCGCGTTTCCTTTTCTTTTTTATGTTGAGTGTTCCCAGAAGAAAGAAAAGAATTCTGCTCCCCGGACAGAGACCAGCTTAGTTATGTGTGCTTGGTTGGCTGAAGATTTCATTTTCAAATAAAATTCACTTGGTTTGACTTCTAAAAGCTTTAAAAAATTTTTTATAAACCTAATAATTGTAATCCAACTAAAAATGGCGTCACGAACAGGATTTGAAGAAGAGCAGAACAGAGACTGATGCACCGGGCTGTTTTAGTGCGCTGTTTTTGAGAGTAGATGATTTCAGGATTTTACGCATCAACCTCGTGTGACAAGCAGTTTATTTGCTTTTTGTTACGAACACAACATGAGGGCCAAAATTCTTGAATGTTGAACTATGAGATGTGATTTGGACGTGTGGGATGAATGTATCGTCACAATGGTGTTAAGATCAACATCGAACGCTGGACATTAAACTTTAAACACGGCCTCTTACTGTAAGGAGGATGCTGTACTGAAAAGTGCAACATCTTCAGTAATAGTATTTTTATATTCCTTGATTGTTATTTAATACATTTATTAGTTTGAAGAAGTGTTTTCAGTGACGTACAGAGTCAGTCTTGACAATTGTTGTCAGATTGACAATTTATACTATATTATGACTAAAGATTGAGTCGGGTCAGATGTTTATTCTATTCCTTCAAACTAAGGCCCTTACTAAACCCCTTTATTATGTTATTAGACCTCATTGAGCAAGCGGCTGGCAATTTGCTGCTGAAAGTTGTTGCCTGAGAAACTCTGTGCTGTTTAATTGCGCAGGTGGTTATAAAAAGACTGAAAGAAAGCAGAGTGAAAATGTCAAGCTTCCTAAAATAGTCAGGTGTATCTTCCAAGATGGACTTATTGGTTTTTAGAACACGCATTAGAAAAAAAATCTCTGGTTTAGTCAATGTTAGTCTGTCCATGGTCTGGATTTGTAGATTACATTTTTCTCAATGTTTAAAGAAAATAATTGGTTTAATTGATTTTTCTGACTGTCATAAAGATTCACTTCTGCAAAGTTTAGATAACAGAAGAAGCTGATGGACTGCAGATCTGACTACAAACCAGAGTTCTCCGACCATTAGCTTCAATCCAGTAGAGTGGGTTCACTCCAAACAGTCTGCTTTCAGTTACTATGCTGCCTGCTTCGTTTTGTCATCTGTTTGATGATTTTATATATTCCTAAAGATTTTATACTTTCATAAAGATGATTGCTGGCTACGTTCATCGGAAACCTACAGGTGTCCCTATGTTCAGGTGCTATACTGTCTGTGGTTCCACTATAAATTGCAAATGCTTTTGGTTAAAATGAGAACAAAAACTTCTTAACTTGACTAATAAATATGTTGCCTACAATAGGTTCTAGCAGAGACTTTCTGAAGCAGCAACAGGTTTTAACGCAACTGAAAAACGAATCTCATTCGTATAATCTTACTTCACCACAGTTGTGTTGACCTTGCAATCTTCAACAAATGACCACAATCAGAAAACGGGACGACAAGGTAATAGCTTTTCTAGTGTTAACAACAAGAGTCTCTGATGATCGTATAACTCTCGCTTGACTGCCCTGAGGCTATTAGCTCTGCATCCGTAAAATGATGCACATCTAAAAAATGCAGACAATTGTTGATGTTAGAGATGCTGCATGGTTTTATTGCACTGTGGTGGCATTTTGTACAACTATTTGAGAGCAACACATAAATGGATTTTAGATGTGCAGGTAAAAAAATTTAACATTGTCACCAAGCCTCGTCACGAAATATAAATTATTATAAAGTTAATATTTAAGCTATAAAATGGTTAAAACAGGCATCACGGTGGCGCAGTGGGTAGCACGGTCGTCTCACAGCAAGAAGGTCGCTGGTTCTAGGCTCGGCTGGGGCAGGTGGCATTTCTGTGTGGAGTTCTCATGTTCTCTTCGTGATCGCGTGGGTTTTCTCCGGGTGCTCCGGTTTCCCCACAAGTCCAAAGACATGTGGAATAAGTGAATTGAATAAGAACGATTGCCCATAGTGTTAAAGTGTGAATGTGTGTGTGAATGTTTCCCAGTGATGGGTTGCTGCTGGAAGGGCATCCGCTGCGTAAAACATATGCCAGTGAGTTGGTGGTTCATTCCGCTGTGGCGACCCCGAAAGGGAATAAAGCCGACATGAAGATGAATGAATGAAATGGTTAAAAACAACAATGTCTAACCAACTTGAGGAATAAAGTAGAAAAGGTAGTAAAAAGTCAACTTTTTAAGAGCTTAACTAACTTTAGACAACTGTTTGCTCAATGATGAGGTGAAGGTGCCACCCAGTGGCACGGAACAATATGATCCATGGTGCTGCGGCGGACATTTTCATTGAGCACCATCTGTACACTTACAAAATATCAACTCAAGAAAACTGACAGAAATTTTTGGATTTTCAGTTCAAATAGGAATTTCCATACCTTTATACAGATATTTCTGTATTGTATAACATTTAATTTATAGTTTTTTCAATAAAATATAATATTTCATTATTGTGAGTGAATTTAATTATAAAGGACAATTTGTAGAGAAAGAAGCCAGGAAGACAAACATTGTCCAGGTGCAGGTTTAGCTAATGGGTGGTACCCCAATTAGAGCGACGGATTAGGCATTGGATTATTTTGTGCTCATTCCCAGCAGTCATGGCACCGCATTTTGATATTCCATAGGAACCAATCAAGTTTATAATTCCCATTTGGGTATTAAAGACCACAAGGGAGTAGAGAGCCCTCCACTTGATGTTGTGTGCCACTCTGAGGTGTTGCTTCTTACCGGGGAAGGGGTTAGCATGAGAGGGAGGGGCAGCTGTGGACCTGCTCTCTGCTGCAGTGACCGACAGTGAGAGAAATAATACGGCGTGATTGATCCATCCTTCTATCGCTCACACAAGCCATGGAAAAGAGTGGGTACACTGTGTGCGCCAACCGTGTACAGAATGTATCGTAGTTACTTTTTTACCTGGATTCCTCTGATACTAATATCATGGAAATACATAAATACATAAAAATACATAAATATTTGCGACAGCAAGTTAGTAAGTCTTATGAGATGTTAGTTAGGCTAATGCACGAACATTCACCTGCTATTCGTGTTGATGGCGGCAGATCATCCTTTGTCTCATCTTCGAAGTTTATTTTCTCTCAATGATGCAAAGAAAAGCAGCAATGTTCTGCAGTGCATGCACGCAAAAAGATGGAGATCTAAAATATCTATCGCCATGGAAAAGAGTGGATACACTGTGTGTGCCAACCGTGTACAGATTTCCGATTTTTTCTAAAATTCTATATTGTGAGAAGTGAGTAGTGAACACCTTCAGTGCATCTAACTGCTTGGTGCTGCTGCACTGAACCGATGTCTCACACACATACGCAGAGAGAAGCTTTTCAAAGCTCAAGCTTGTAAAGACATATCTTACATCTTACAGGTCCACTATGTCTCAGAAGCGCCTAACTGGCCTTGCAATCATCCGCATCAACCTTGCAATTGTTGAAACCATTTAATTTCATGACATGATTGATGACTTGAATAAAGGAAGACGAGAAGGGTCCTGATTTAGATAAAAACGTCATAGCACTGCTTTGTACAAAGGCTACGCTGCCTAAACTATCATAAATGTTACTTGTTTCTTATTTTGACACCTGTGTGCGCTGGGTAAATGCTTTTTTATAGCTATGTACTTATAAGTAAGTCTATTGTGTTTATTAAGTTATTTAGTTGAATTAAAAGGATGATGCTTCTGTTACAAAAAGAAGTATAAAATTGTGTAATTAAAGGAAATTGATGAATTTCATGTCATTTAATCCCATCATTTAGTAAAGCAGCTCAAGCTTTACCTTCCCCCCTGACCAACTGAAAAGAACACTATATAAAAAAAAAGATTATTCTGTAATGGAGTTCTTAAAGCTCTTCAGGTATTGTAGAGTGTGAAAAGAACCACCCACTCAGGTCAAAGAGGTCTCGGGACAGAACATCTCTCCTTCTGCTCTGTTTGGTTTATTTTAAAGGCTGTTTTTCTGTTGTTTACTAACCAGAACCAGTATTTAAACACTTATAGCTGTAACGATTCAGACAGTGAACTCATTAAGGAACACATGAGCGCTGATGATTTCTGCTTTCAATACACAGAATCAGAGAAGTACATGGACATGCGTGAATACCTGGAGCTTTCAGAGGAACAAGCTTTCAACAGATGGTCAAAGGAGAGATTAAGGGTAGCTCTTGTTGAATGATTTTTTTTCTGTCAAAAGACCTTATTTAGGGCGTCACGGTGGCGCAGTGGGTAGCACGGTCGTCTCACAGCAAGAAGGTCGCTGGTTCTAGGCTCGGCTGGGGCAGGTGGCATTTCTGTGTGGAGTTCTCATGTTCTCCTCGTGATCGCGTGGGTTTTCTCGGGTGCTCCGGTTTCCCCCACAAGAACAAAGACATGCGGAATAAGTGAATTGAACAAGAACGATTGCCCATAGTGTTAAAAGTGTGAATGTGTGTGTGAATGTTTCCCAGCGATGGGTTGCGGCAGGGAAGGGCATCCGCTGCGTAAAACATATGCCAGTGAGTTGGCGGTTCATTCCGCTGTGGCGACCCCGAAAGGGAATAAAGCCGACATGAAGATGGATGGATGGAAGACCTTATTTATAAAAGCTTTGTCGGGTAAGTATCCGAACAGAATAGTGAGATGAATGGTAAAAGCATTTCATTGAAAAGCAGTAATCAATGTAAGGCAGTGGCTTGCTGTTCGGGGTCAGCTGTTGCATTATCATTAAAACAAGAAACACAGCTCTGGAGTCACCCGAAGTGTCAAAAACTTCTATAAACATTGCATCCAATTAGACAAAATACACACACTGTAAGATAATGTACAATAATAATTTGGCCCAGTTGTGGTCTGGTGGATAAGGAGATGGACTTATGATCAGAAGGTTGCAGGTTCGATCCTCAGATCCACCGAGTTGAAGGTGGTGTGAGTGAATTAAACGCTTGCTCTCCATCTTCAACAATCACAGCTGTGGAGCCCTCGAGCGAGCACCGGTTCCCCCACTGCTCCCCGGGCCCCGCAGCCATGGCTCCCACTGCTCCGGGTGAGTGCTCAAGGTGTGTTTGTTCTCTGCTGTGTGTGTGTGTGTACACTGGGGTGGGTTACATGCAGAGCACAAATTCTGAGTATGGGTCACTGGTTACTTTAATATCTGGCCAACTGCTCACTTCCACTTCACAAGAACAATTCAAATATTGTCTTAACAAAAGGATTTTTTTTCATTGATAAAAACTGTTTGACATGATTTAAGATATGTATAATATAGCCCCAGTATAGCTTCAGGTGTAGCAACACCCCTGATTTACAGTAGTTTCATGTAAATCTAATAACACTAATACCAACAATCTTTGACTGTAGCATATCTTAAAAGTTAAATTTGATTTCTCCTCTCCAAAAAAATGCCTTCCTGGGTGAAAAAAGACAAACCACAAATAGAATGTTTCAGAAGACAAGTGAGTTGCAAAGTCAAATAGAATCAAAAACAAAATAACTTGCATAACTAAGTGTTTTTTCTCTATTCCACAAAAATGTCAAACAGGATTGTGGACAGTTCTTAAAACTGCATGAAGTGAAAAACATCACAAACTCAGTTATTATAGATAGTGAACTGACGTTTAAGAATCATATCTCTTATGTTACTAAGACTGCCTTCTTTCACCTCAGGAATATTGCTAAAGTGCGGAACATGCTGTCTATCGTTTAATTAAATGCATGCATTCATGATCTCCATAATGGATTCTTGTAATGCTCTGTTATCCGGCTGTTCGGCCGCGCTAAAAAAATTACAGTTAGTTCAGAACGCAGCAGCTAGAGTTCTCACAAGAACAAAGAAATATGATCACATTACACCGGTTCTGTGCTCTCTTCATTGGCTTCCTGTACAATATCACATTGACTACAAGATTCTGGCCGACCTGAGCAGTCTCCTATCACGATATATTCCAGCTCGCTCTCTCCGATCACAAGAAGCAGAACTATTGATTGTACCGAAGGTTAGTAAATCTACAAGAGGTGGAAGAGCGCTCTCATATAGAGCCCCGAAGCTCTGGAACAAACTCCTCGATGTTGTCCGCAGCTCAGCTACGCTCACAGAGTTCAAAACTAAATTAAAAACATATCTGTTTAATCTAGCATTCGAATAATTATCTCTTGGTATTTGTCTAAATAGATCTGGTGTCTGAGCACTATATTCATACAAACTGTTGAAAAAAAACAATGTGGTTCAATGTTCCTCTCTAAGCTCTCCTCATTATTTATCTCTCCTCCTGCAGCTGATGCTGATCACCTGTTTGTTGACTGTTTTTTTAACCATTGTTGTCTGTTTATTAGTTTCTGTTTTGTCTTTGTTTTGTTTTTTCAGGTGCCATCCGGCAAACTTTTCATCGATGGATGTTGAGTTTGTATGCTCTTTATGCTGGGGAGGTGATTAGCACTTGCCTCAGTCAGCGAGGCTCCCAGGGGCCTCACAGGGGGAACTCATATTTACTCTACCTGATCCTCACGAGGACTTTGTGAAGCTGCTTTGAAAGCAACAGCAAAAAAAAGAGCTATATAAAATCTTGACTGATTGATTGATTGATTGAAAAACAAAGAGTGAATCTAACTTTGCATTATTTCTGTCCACTCTCTCACAGCTGAACGCAAGCATTTTCCATATTGTTTGGACAAACCATTTATGTCTGCAGCTTCAATTAATTCGAAACAAGCAAGTTCTAGCTGCAGTTGTCAGCGAATGACGTGAATCCACACGCGCTGCTGGCAGACTGGAGAAAGTAGAGGCTTTTTGAAAGCTGCAAGCAGTCATTTGGGATGATGAGAGCTTTGAGTGAGATGGCTCTCCGTTCTTTCACTAAGAGCTTCTGTCAGGCCAAACACTGAACGCATTACAAAGTCCCAGCTGGTGCATAAAAACAAATCAAAGTGTGACGTCGTGTTATATTTGGACACAGGAAACGGACAAATGCTTACACTGATACGGGTCCTCTATAGCCCTTAAGTTGTTATTTCTGAACATAACTAAATAAAGACTTTTATTAAATGATTTTCATTTACATTGCATCTATAGCACCAGTCATTGGCTGATGACACACACGAACACACGAACACACGCACGCACGCACACACGCACGCACAGACACAGTGGACCCATCTTCGAGTTACACAACACTCCTTTATTTGTTTCAGAAATGCAACCGCTGCATCGGCAAAAAAATTTAATGAGCAATTTTAAGATCAAGGCATTCTTACAACGCTAATCTTTTATTAAGAAACTTTGTTGTGACATTGATCTTGATCATTGATTGATGAGAATGATTGATAAGAGGATTGCAAACTGTTGAGAGGGATTTCTCTTGATTGCTTTTTTTGCCAAGCACACAGCACTACGAGGCAAAACATTTTCCCGGCTCACTTCACAACAGCTCATTAATATTCAAATCTGCTCAAGGCTTTTAATTTCATGTTTATAAAATCACTCTTTCAAAAATACTGAGATGTTTCTCAAACTGATCTTAATTACTGCAATCAGGGAATTAATCCATTAATCAGCACCTCAGATTTAGTGTTCATTTTTAAATTATTTTATTTATTCCTTCTTTCTCTTTCTTTCTTTCTTTCCTTCTTCCTTTTTCTTTCTTTATTTTTTCGTTTCTTTTCTTTCTTTCTTTTTTTCTTTCTTCCTTTTTCTTTACCTTTTCTTCTTCTTTCTTTTCTTCTCTTTTTTTTCTTCTTTTTTTTCTCTTTCTTTCTTTTTTTCTTTCTTTCTTCTTTCTTTTTTTTTCTTTCTTCCTTTTCTTTTTCTTTTTTCTTTTTTCTTTTCTTTTTTCTTCCTTTTCTTTCTTTTCTTTCTCTTTCTTTTCTTTGTTTCTTTCTATCCTTTCTTTGCATCTTTCTTTCTTTCTTTCCATCCTTAGTTTGTGCCAAATAGCTTTTGAGGCTATTTTCACAATGAAAATATTTAATTTTACTATGCTCTTAAAATGAAATACAAGTCAATGAAAACAATATGAAGGAATTGTGTTTTTTTATTTCTTCGGCCAAAAGTGTTTTTTTTTTTGGCTCACGAAAATATGAATGTTTTCATCAGAAATGGGTGGATTTTCCCAGCAGGGGACGTGGCAGAAGCAGTGAGAGGAACATGATATACACTGCTACTTTTGCAACGCACAACCATTTAAGGTGATCCAAAGACAAACACTGCCTTCTGATGGTTAAAGGTGCAGTGATGGTCTAGACTAGTTCTTTAATAGAGAGTCTAATAGTCTGAAGAGCATCTAGAAAGTCTGAATAGCTCCAGAGTAAAACAAATCTGGTTTGTAGTTTTTTTTACAATTGTTATGACAGTTTTTTCGATACATTTAACAACTTTCCTAAACTCTTAACACGATTAGCACAACATCCGTCTATGTAAGCGATACAATTAACAAATTTGTTGTTGCTTTAACATAAAACGCATTCAAATTTCACAAACAAAAATTTCACAAACAAAAAATTTAACATAAACTTCTTTTACACTCAAGCTCCAACAACAACAAAACTATGTCTTTTTAAACAAAGTTTTTCTCAAAGTGTTCTGATCGACTAAATGTTGCTGTCGGAAGAAAACACGAGTTTGTGTTTTGAAAACTGTATTATTCTATTTTGAAAATGAGTTTTGGAGTTTTGTTTACGATGGGCGGCGTCACGGTGGCGCAGTGGGTAGCACAGTCGTCTCACAGCAAGAAGGTCGCTGGTTCTAGGCTCGGCTGGGGCAGGTGGCATTTCTGTGTGGAGTTCTCATGTTCTCCTCGTGATCGCGTGGGTTTTCTCCGGGTGCTCCGGTTTCCCAAAGACATGCGGAATAAGTGAATTGAATAAGAACAATTGCCCATAGTGTTAAAGAGTGAATGAGTGTGTGAATGTTTCCCAGCGATGGGTTGCAGCTGGAAGGGCATCCGCTGCGTAAAACATATGCCAGAAGAAGAGTTGGTGGTTCATTCCGCTGTGGCGACCCCGAAAGGGAAGAAAGCCGACATGAAGATGAATGAATGAATGTTTACGATGGGAGGTTTTGAGAATGAAATGAACTGTTTTGCCAATCGTGGGTTTTAACTGATTCGGTGCGTTTAGAGTTAAGCAAACATGTTAAATGTATCAAAAAAACCTGTCTTAGCAATTGTAAAAAAAACTGTAATCTCTCTCTGCTTGACAAACATTCAGGTGGGTCGCCTCCAGCTAGCAGGAATCGATGGGAGAGTCATAAGTGTTCTATCCTGCATCGATTAGTGAGTGCTATCTGTTTTTTCTTCTATGTTTGGGTTTACTATTCACACATTAATTCCATTCTGACTGCCCCGTATTTAAACGATGAGTTATTTGCATAACAAAACAAACTTAAAGCATACAGAAGCGTTGTGTGGTAAAGGTGCTTTGACTTGCCACTAATTCAATTTCAACCGGTCGATAAGAGAAGAGTGGAGACAAACAAAAGAGCAACATTTGAAGGTGATGCAGTTTATATACAATTCTCTCGTAGGTTGAGCCAATTATGGAAACAATCCTTTGCAAAACCTCAATCTACTGCTGACACGTTTCTTCAGAACGTACACTATCATGGAAAGAGTGTGCAGGAGAAGATAATTGCAAACACATCATCTTCTGATCGCAAAATTATTATTTTTTGCAATGCCTGAATGGATCCAATCACTCACTTTCCACATAATAATTCTTTCTGAGACAAACAAGCAATAATAACGATTCCTTTACATGAGACAAGCATAAATTATGAGGCGAGATCATTCAGACACGGAGCGATGTTTATGTTCGATGAGTGCACCCTCAGTCTAATGCAACAAGCATGATTTGTCTTCATATGGAACATTATTTCAGTAATTCCCTTCAGAAAGAGAAACGTGTGTATTACATTAATGCATTACACACAGACAGCTATATATTGAAGAGTTCATTTCTTTCAATTTTGATGATTATAACAGCGAAATAATGAGAACGCCAAATTCAGTGTCTCAGAAAATGAGAATATTGTAAAACAGTTCAACGTTGAAGACAGCTTTCTGAATGGGATTGCTGAAAACGTGTTGCTGAATTTTAACTATTTGACCAGCACCTGTAGTTTACAAATGCCCCGCTGCAAAAATTTCCAATCATCGTTTCGGCTGAAGTTTCATGGACCAACCGAAGACAAACTTGTGAAGTTGGATAAGATTTTTTTTTCTTATTTCAGAAAGGTTCCCAAAAACATTTTTCCCCATGTTTTTTTTAAACAAATGATCATTACTTTAAAATAACTTTTAAATAAACAAACAGCACAATCGCATTAACCCCTACACAGTTTTTTGTCACATACATATACATACATGGTATGACATGCATTGAAATGTTTTTTTGACTGTCCAACAAAAGTATAAATATTATATGAACTAGAAAAATAAGAGAATTTTACACAGGCCAGGAACACATTTTTTTTAATGAATATGTGTGGAAAAAACACTGTTAAATGTTATCTAAAGGTAATTCTTGCCACAATTAGATTGATTTAACAAGCCATGTTAACTGTAAAGGTGGAATGCTGTGGGGATGTTGCTCGCAGTGCTCCCCGACGCGTCACTGTGAGGTTAACAACTCCTCATCGGTGCATCAGCCACGAATAGCTGAATTCAATGACTGCTGAACTCTATGTTCTTGTTCTGCTAGACTAGCATCTTTTCACATACTTTGAAAGTTTCACCAAACTCTACGCATCTACAACATGCGACAATTTCAATCACAACTTTCAATGGCTTTTCAAAATCAACATCGTTTTCTTCAATGTAAACGATGGACATGGCCTTCTGAAACATGGATTTCTTGACGCGTGGCTTTACAGAATCAGAGCAACTTTTCACTTTCAAACACGTTTAAAACAAAATCAATTAAAGCCACTTTTCCAGTTCATCAAATGACTTCTATAGACATTAAGCACACTCAATAACCTGCTGTACACTTCTGATTGATTTCACATTCCTCCAGTCCGGTTCTGGCTCTGATTCTGTTAAAGCGATGCTTACCTTTTATTAGATATCTTTATCCATCTTCTTCTTTTGATCCTCCAATTGTCTAACTGTTATTCATTTCTGAGAGAGATTTACTCCACGTCACTAATTACAATTACACAATTACAATAGAAGATTAATCGGTTGGGTCTAATTAACAATTAAAATGTTTAATTTAACAGCAAACTTTCAAGCCAAAGAGCATCACAGGTGATGTTCATTACTCTTCTTCACGCTCTTCAATCAGGAAACCTAGAAAAAAAAGTACTAGACTTTTCTTTTCAGGTAGTCAGCACTTGCTGCCTAAGGAGAGTGTTTTTGTGTAGTTATACTTATAAGTAGTTGTTAAAGGTTAAAGTTGTTAAAGTTGTGTACTTTTTTTGTGGTTTTTTTTGTAAGAAAAATACTTCTCTACATAGTTTAAAATCAGATTCTTTACTTGAGTTGAGAAAAGAAAATTAGAGCTCAGAAGAGGAAAATGCTGTACACTAGATGGTGAGCATCTTCCACACAGACTGGAGTGCATTCATGATTTTGACCCAACAGAAAGAGAAACGCTTCAGTGTTTAAGAACCAGTTAGATTTACAACACAACAAATACATCAGTTACATCCTGCAGCTACAGCTGTGCCGAAGTAAAAAAATTGTTGAGAAGTACGAACTATTTTGATATTTTTGAGTGAGTGAATTTTTTCAAAGAATTTGAGCAACGTCCATCCATCCATCTTCATGTCGGCTTTCTTCCCTTTCGGGGTCGCCACAGCGGAATGAACCGCTAACTCTCTGGCATATGTTTTACGCAGCGGATGCTCTTCCCTGCTGCAACCCATCGCTGGGAAACATTCACACACACATTCACACCTTAACACTATGGGCAATTGTTCTTATTCAATTCTCTTATTCCGCATGTCTTTGGACTTGTGGGGAAACCGGAGCACCCGGAGAAAACCCACGCGATCACGGGGAGAACATGAGAACTCCACACAGAAATGCCAACCAACCCACCTGAGGCTCGAACCAGCGACAATTTGAGCAACGTTTCTGTGTTTAGTGAGGCAACATAGATCATTTAAGTTTAGCTGAATTAAAATATTGGAAGTTTCAGAGAAGATTTTTAATGCATTGTGAAGGACAGTAGAATAAACTAAAAAATATATATATTTCTGCATACTTCAAATGAAAACCCTCTTTAATCACAAAAGTTAACCAATTACATAATGTAACCCATTTTTTTTTTTCATTTCTCAAAAAGAATCACAGAGTCCATGGCCCTTAAATGTTAAAAAACTGGATTTTCAAGTGTGTTACCTTCTGTAACAATTTTGCGTTTGATTTTCTATTTTTAGTTGATAACGGCTTAAAAATAAATAGTTTTTACTGACCTCAAACCAATTAAAATGTCAATCCAGAGAGAGAGAGAAAGAGGGAGGGAGAGAGAGAGAGAGAGAGAAGAGGGAGAGAGAGAGAGAGAGGGGAGAGGGAGAGGGAGAGGGAGAGGGAGAGAGAGAGAAGGGAGAGGAGAGGAAGAGGAAGAGAGAGGAAGAGGGAGAGAGAGAGGGAGTGTGCGTATGTGTGTGTGTGTGTGTGGGGGGGGGCAGTGATTATAGAGCAAATAATGCTCAATGATCATCATGTCATGCAGGGCTTCAGTGGTCCACTTGAGCTCCAGCTCTCGCTTCGCAGCAGATCCGCCGCACACAAAGTGAAGCTCGCGGTGTAGAAGAACTCGGAGCTTCAGCGGTGCGCATCACGCCGACCGACTCCCGGAGAGCCCCGGTGTCTGGACCGCTCCACCTGCTCCCGAGATCCCGCAGACATGACGCTCCGCAACACCACCCTGGATCTAATCTCGCAGTATTACCTCATGCAGAACTTCTCCTTGTTTTATAACTTCTCTCTGGAATATGGTCAGGGAAGCCGAGAGCAGTCGGACGGCCACCAGCCGATCATCCGCGCGCTGCTCATCGTCGCCTACTCCTTCATCATCATCATCTCGCTCTTCGGGAACGCGGTGGTGTGCCACGTTGTGGTGAAGAACAAGCGGATGCACTCCGTCACAAGTTTTTTCATCATGAATTTAGCCATCGCTGACATTCTCATAACTCTTCTCAACCTGCCTTTCACGCTGGTGAGTGACCAGGAGGGCTTCATACTCACAGGAGCTGCCTCAAAGCCATGCTTTTATTTAACGCAGATACTATACAGCAAAGACCGAAGGTATCTCCATTTCTCCAGTAATTATTTCCCATCAGGTTCAAATGTATTCAGCTGAGAGAGAATGGGACAACATCACAATTGATTTTAATTCACAAAAATATTTGTTGCAATTATTACACATTTTCAGTGCTTTATCAATGTTAGAACTAAGGAACTGAATGGAAATTTTGCACTTATGGATATTTTTGCTGTATGGTAAATGTTTCATTAAATACTTTCATTAAATAATTACTTGACATATGCAAATTGTTTTTTTGTCTTTGCCAAAGAGTTCGTGCATGATATAAAACATGCCATATATGGATTTATTATCATCAATATGTATATGAAATCAGTTTTTTATTTAATGAATTGTCTTGTGAATAAATAATCTAATTTCAGCTAAATCAATCTTGATCAACTATCATACCCTGTGTGCTATCCTAATTTATTACTTTTAACTTAACTGAAATAACTTTTTCATTTTAAGTTAATTCAGGTAACTTAACTTTAAATGAGTACAAATGCATAGTTTGGACTTGTCTCTATATGTTCAGCTGCTATAAAAGCAGTTAAGCAGTATACCTAATATGAAATAAATGGCATTCATTTATTATGTCTCTGGTTCCCATAATATATGTTTTTTGACTGTATGTCTGTAAAAGTCATTTTAAAACTTTATTCAACCATGGATAGTTTTACACACAACCAAATAGTTTTTCTTTAATTCATTAACACTAAGGGATTGGTTAGAATGTACTTAAAAAGTTGAGACAACATGACTGAGGTTAAACATGAAACATTTCTGTCAAAATTATCTCATAATGTGCTGATTACTTAAACCTTAACAATATTTACATTTCATAATTATGAATACAATTTGTAGTTTTTTTGTTTAATTCTAATCACCAAGACTTCAGTAAGATTGGCTGCCGATTAAAAAATTTGCAATTCCCAGCTTTTTATCTCTAAATCATGATGACTTTAATAAACAGCTGAGACTGTGTAACATAAACAACATAAACAACAAGCTGTATTTAATTCATATAAAATATTATTTTGCTCATACATATTGCTATAATAACTTAGTGCCTCATAATAGTAACTTAGCATCTAATAATTATGGTGTAGCATCTCATACTAATGACTTAGCGTCTAATAACAAAGACTTAGCATCTCAAAATTATGAGATATTTATCTAAACAATTTGGGTGAATGCAATGAGCTTACATAGATTGTTCTAAAATGACTGAAGAACATCAGAATATGTATATAACTGACCTAATTACATTTGAAGAAGGCAGAACACCTGCAATTATTTATAAAAATGAGTCACAAACAAAAGCTGCTCTTAAAAAAGAACAAATACTGAGTCACAGTCGAGGTATGTCTCATTGTCATGCTCAGGTTAAATTTGAGGAATGTAGGAAAAACGAGATTAAAAATGGTCTTAGTTCCAACAAAGAGCAATAGACAAGAAGTGAAAATGAAATGATGGGAACATGTGGTTTTAATGCTTTTACAGAGGATGGAAACAGAAGAGGCCAGCGACACTGATTACAACACACCAGCTTGAAGAATTTAATTATCTGTGTGTGCTTCATTAAGATTGCAGCTAAACTACACACTGTGGTGGCCTCTGTTAATGAATTTAAAACACTGTAACAGTACTGTTTGTTTAGTCATTATAAGATACAATATTTCCATTTTAAATTCAATTTTAAATTATATTTATATGTATTTATTTATATGTATTTATATCATCATCATCATCATCAAAAAAAATGACAAAACATGAAATCTGTTTACGCAATATCTGTAAATTAAAACCATAATTGATCGTACAGTGCTGCACTTATGAACTTATATCTATTGTGTATATATATATATATATATATATATATATATATATATATATATATATATATATATATAAATATAATAAATAATATAAGTTACATGTTAAAAACCACAGTCTTATGTTTTTGTTTTTGTTTTTATAGATTTTTTTATATATATAGGTTTGTTTTTTAGATATATGATGTTTTTATAGCCCAGTTAAAAACAACACAATCATGAAAAACCATAAAGCCTCTCGTAACTAGCATTTGATGGTAATTGAAATGTGCAGGACTCCTTTAAAAAAATATGCCACGCATTCACAAGAAATTAAAAACCTAAAAACAAACTCAAATTTGAGAGATTTTGAGTCAAAACTGTCCACGATTTTCAGGCTGAAAGTCAACAATGATAACTAATAATGTTTTAAGACAAAAGTGTTTTGAGTCTCTTAGCAATCTCTGGTATTGTGGTGTAGTGACAGAGATTTGAGTGTCTCTCAGCTTTCTTGTAATTGTTCGGTAATGACTGCACACACACAGAGAGCAGAATAATGAGTCATCTTCTCTCAGTGAGCGTGTGAGGGTCAGCACACGCAGGATTCTAATTCCTGCTACACGGCTTCTTGATTGCATCTTTTGTCTTTTAGGTTCGCTTTGTGTACAGTACATGGGTGTTTGGGAAAGCCATGTGCCACGTGAGCCGCTTTGCACAGTACTGTTCTGTCCACGTCTCTGTTCTCACTCTGGTTGCAATCGCTGTTGATAGACACCAGGTAAGAGCGCTCAGGGTTCAATCAAATACATCCTTTTAAAGAAATGCATTTTAGCATAAAACTCAACAAGGCTTTTCAAACAAAAACCTATTTAGCTCACTAGAAAATCAAACCGTGAGATGCTAGGCTTTACACTTCTTTTGATTTACCAAGGGCATGACTATATCTGGCTAACCTAGTGACGTAAACGAGTATAATATTTCTTTGCCCAAATATGTCTGTAGAAATATGTAATCAAGTGGCCATCAGATATAAACGTGTTTAAATGTTGATGTGTGTGGCTAATATTTGAGGCTGTGTTATGACTTTAAAGGTATGGACAAAGATGCTAAAATTGAAAATTCATATTTTCTATTTTTATTATAACTTCCATGTGGATTTTTAGAATCCCCATTCCCCAAAATTAAATTATACACAATGTATTGGAATTATAGACCATATTCATGAAAAGAAAACAAAAAAGTTCAAAGAGATCAAGTAAAAGTAAAAGAAAAAGGTCGTTATTTTATCTTGATATTTGTGTTTTTACAATCCAATCAAAAAACTACTTAGTGTGTCAATATGGAACATATACTGGTGTCAGGTTGCTACATCGTCTTTGATGTTTTCAGATTTTTGCAGTGTTTATGTTCTAACATGTCAAGATGGTTCCACACAGTTCATCAGTTACCTCAACTTATCTTTTGACATCAATTATCATTTATCAGTTTTGTTCAAAAATGTCTTGAGTAGATCTTAGTTAATTATTAGTTTATGTGTCCAAAGTTACACCTGCAAATGTCTGTGTTCACGAACCTGGTTATTTCCCAGATAACACCTTTTTGTAACCAGTATCTCTGTTATCTCAGTATCTCTTTGTCTATGACTGGTCACTTTTAATTTCTTGTGAATGTAGCAGATGCATAGTCTCTCTGTGCTCTCACAAGTACTCTGTCTTGTCTCCTGGCTATGTGGCTTCAGTCTCCACTCCTGAGTGTGTGGTTACAGTCTTGCCTCCTGGTTGTGTGGCTTCAGTCTTGTCTCATTGCTGTTGGTTATTGAGTCTTGTGTTCTGGCTGTGTGCCTTTAGTCTCTTATCTGGCATGTGGCATCAGTTTTGTCTTTTGGCTCTGTGACTTCAGTCTAAATTCCTGGCTTTGTGGCTTCTATTTTATTTCCTGGCTGTGGGTCTTCAGTCTTGTGTTGTGGCTGTGTGGCTTCTGTCTTGTCTACTGGCCGTGTGGCTTTAGTCTCTTATCTGGCTGTGTGGCATCAGTTTTGTCTTCTGGCTCAGTGGCTTCGGTCTCAATTCCTGGCTGTGTGGCTTAAGTCTCTTCCCTGGGTTATCTGGCTTCAGTCTCGTTTTCTGGCTGTGTGGCTTTAGTATTGTCTCCTGGCTGTGTGGCATCAGTTTTGTCTTCTGGCTCAGTGGCTTCAGTCTCAATTCCTGGCTTTGTGGCTTCTATCTTATTTCCTGGCTGTGCGTCTTCAGTCTTGTGTTCTGGCTGTGTAGCTTCAGTCTTGCCTTTTGGCTGTGTGGCTTCCGTCTTGACTCATTGCTGTTAGCTCAAATCTTGTGTTCTTGGTGTGTGGCTTTAGTATTGTCTCCTGGCTGTGTGGCTTAAGTCTCTTCCCTGGGTTATCTGGCTTCAGTCTCGTTTTCTGGCTGTGTGGCTTTAGTATTGTCTCCTGGCTGTGTGGCATCAGTTTTGTCTTCTGGCTCATTGGCTTCAGTCTCAATTCCTGGCTTTGTGGCTTCTATCTTATTTCCTGGCTGTGCGTCTTCAGTCTTGTGTTCTGGCTGTGTAGCTTCAGTCTTGCCTTTTGGCTGTGTGGCTTCCGTCTTGTCTCATTGCTGTTAGCTAAATCTTGTGTTGGTGTGTGGCTTAGATTGTCTCCTGGCTGTGTGGCTTCAGTCTCTTCCCTGGGTTATCTGCTTCAGTCTCGTTTTCTGGCTGTGTGGCTTTAGTATTGTCTCCTGGCTGTGTGGCATCAGTTTTGTCTTCTGGCTCATTGGCTTCAGTCTCAATTCCTGGCTTTGTGGCTTCTATCTTATTTCCTGGCTGTGCGTCTTCAGTCTTGTGTTCTAGCTGTGTAGCTCGAGTCTTGCCTTTTGGCTGTGTGGCTTCCGTCTTGTCTCATTGGTGTTAGCTTAAATCTTGTGTTCAGGCTGTGTGGCTTCAGGATTGTCTCCTGGCTGTGTGGCTTCAGTCCCTTCCCTGGGTTATCTGACTTCAGTCTCGTTTTCTGGCTGTGTGGCTTTAGTATTGTCTCCTGGCTGTGTAGCTTCAGTCTTGTCCCTTAGTTTTGTGGGTTCAGTCTTGTCTCCTAGCCATGTGACTTCCTTCTACCTGGGATTTGTTATTTTGTGGTATTAGTCAATGAGGACATTTCATTCACCCCATCTGATCCTTTCATCAGACCTATCTGACCTACTGACAATGGCACTGATGTTGAATAAAAGTTTGGATACTTAATGGCAAACTCACTTAAATGGGCTATTCAATCCTGTTTTATATTTTGCTCATAATGTGTTCAATAAACCTGTGCTTCATTTATTGCTGTCGTCCGTGCTCTGAGCTGTGGACTCTGCAGAATACAACACAATTCTTCATTGTGCACCAGAAGAAAGTCTTTACACCTCAAAAGCTCTGGTGTATTTCTCATGACTCTTGGTTAAACATTGAACGTACTCCCAAAAATTCCTAATGGATTGCATAAACAACCATTAGCAAATGCTTGTCTACCAGAGTGCATTCACAAGATGCTTGTTCCCTTTCAACAGGTGGTGATGCATCCCATGAAACAGCGCATGTCTCGGATTCAAGGCATCGCTTGGATCGCTGTCATCTGGGTGATGGGCTCCTGCTTCTCTCTCCCTCATGCCATCTACCAGAAGCTGCTGCGCTTTGAGTTTTTGTAAGAAATTACTTTCTTTTTTTTACCGATAATTCCTGATGATGATGTTAAGATTACAGTTCCCTTTCACTTACACGTTATGCTATATAAACGGCCTTAATTAAAGTAGATAATGTGCATTTTTGTGATAAAACTCACACTTTAATAAAATCTTATCCAATTCTCATTTAAAAAATGAGTTCAAACACATATTTTGACATTGAAGCAGCACACAAACCCATCATTACATTATAATACTTTTAAAGAACAGTTCTAAAGCTGGTTTCCCTACCATTCACTCTAGAGGCTTCTATTCAGAAAGAGATAAGTAACTCAGAGATAAGTTTAGCGTCTTGCAGAGATGCCTCACACTGATTGATGTTTGTCTGTCACAAACTGATTGATGCAATCCAAGCCCACATACTAAATCCATTTGCATGAAAGTATTTAAAACAATCAGAGCATGCGGTTGAGCAGTAACTTTGAGAATGGATATGACTCACTGTCTTATACAGAGGAGCAGTTGAGTGTTAAGTTTATTTAATTCAAGATTTTTTATTTTTGACAAACAGTTTTAGATAATAAATGATTGATACTGCCTCATTGGTTAATGTTTCAGCGTGGGTAATTGTAATGTAGAAATACTACATAAAACCTTAGTGTAATAAATACTTATGTGATGTATTGCCATGAAAAATTATTGTATGTTTGTAATCATTTCAAAACATTATTTGTTGTATTAACTCAAATATACCCTGTACATTTACCTATTATTTTTTGTGCTTACAACAAAATATTTAATTGTAAATATTACTGAAAATACTCCACTGAAACAGGAATTTTATGAAATTCTGACTAATATTTTTTCGAGGGTATGTCATAAGATGATTCAGTAAGTTCAACTGTGCACGTTCATATTACTCTACAATCTCACCTCCTGCTCAGTTCATAGATTAGATCTCAGCCCAACAGAGGTTAAGGGTTCAAATCCCAGGGAGAGAATTCATTTATTAAAATTTGTGTCATTAATGCCATGTATGTAACCTAAGATTAAAGAATCAATTTTTGTGCATGGCCTTTTTTCCCCAGGCGCTCCATTTTTTCATAATAAGATGAAAAAAAATGGATTGCTTAATCTAGATTGCCTTCAAATTAGGCTGAAAATTGATTGCAGCTCCAAACCTTCCAAACATTAACCAATTAAAACTAATTCTACAATTATATTTATATAGTTTGTATATTGTAATTCTAATATGTTATGCGTGACTGCAAAAAAGCACTACTTTGTATAATTACATATTGATTCATTTGAACTTTGAAATGTGAACAAAGTCATTATCGTGATCATACACATTAGATAAACACGGATCTGTTGTCAAATAT
The DNA here is from genome assembly GCA_900490495.1 of Danionella dracula. Classification (NCBI taxonomy): domain Eukaryota; kingdom Metazoa; phylum Chordata; class Actinopteri; order Cypriniformes; family Danionidae; genus Danionella; species Danionella dracula. The sequence continues at coordinate 15,794 of UELW01000103.1, read as the reverse complement.
GGTCGAAATTAGAACGTATGATTCATTTAATTTTATATGATGCACCTTCCCATGATTTTGAAGTAGGTTAGCTCAGCTAATCCAGTTTGGATTCTATAAAATGAGTTAACTTAAATCAAACATGCAAATAGTGTGTCATAATAAAAGTAAGTGAATCCATTCTTTCACTGTGGACTTGGTGAGTCTTGGCCGTAGGGCTCTGCTACATTTACTGGCCATGGTTTTGGACTGTGGAAGAAACTGGAGAGCAAACTCCAGCGAGTGAGCTTTAAAATAAAAAAGAGTTCCAGTCTTTCCTCGCCTGTGCTGTAAATTAAATCCAACAATTTTAGGGGTTGGTTTTTTTGTTTAATAATTATTGAATTATAATCATGACTGTTTTGGTTGACTTGATATGTTTTTGTGATTCAAGTCAGCGTCATTCTGCATTTAAATAGTATTTTTTCAAAACAATGTTTGTGTCAAGGAAAAAATATACAAAGAGCATTAATGCTCTTGATCAGGCAGAGTGTATGCCAGAACAAAAGTCCTGTTTTACTGAACTAAAATGGTTGTTTCACATCGATTTCTTTGAATATTCTGTTTTCTTAGTTGAGGTGTTTTCTTTCAAAAAGTTTTTCAAGGGCATCTTGAATAGGCTCCCACATTGTAGTTTAAATTGGTACTCTGCAGCGCAATGGTTTCTCTACAGCTCAAACCAGGGTCTGCTAAAGGAGCTGTTCATCAATCATTTTAGAATAATCAATCTGAATGATCTGAATATTGAAAATATATATACTGTTGTATTGTTAATAATTCTATGACATCTTGTATTTGTGTTCATCAAAGACTAAATGTCTTTACATGACACATTTTGACTAATAACTAGGGATGTGCCGAATCTGCAGACTTTTTTGGGGATTTCTGCAAGGACTTTTATTTTAATTTGCAGAATCCTGTGGAATAGTTTACAGTACATTGTACAGTAAGTAAGTTATAAAAGTATCTTTCAATAACGGTAATCATCTGATTAACATAAGTTCAGGGTTATGTAGCTTAGTGGTAGAGCGCATGCTTTGCATGTATGAGGTCCTGGGACCAATCCTCAGCAATTCCATGAGTGGCAACGGTGGTTGTTCCTTCTGTAAGTCGCCTTGGACAAAAGCGTCTGCCAAATGCATAAATGTGAATGTAAGTTTGGGAGGAGCTTGGCTGATAGTTGACTAATCATCATCTAATCATATGGTCCCACCTACCCTTATCATCTCCAGTATATCAGACACGACCAAAGAGCTAACATCTACATCGTTCAAGCTGTCCCCCATCGTTCCACCCCTTCACCACTCTCCTTGCATGTTTCACCTCTTCTTACTTTGCGTAAGACGGTCTACACCTTATTTAAACTGCCGTAATGAAATCTAGTTTGCTGGCTTCTCCATTTCTTGCTAACCACACTTGCGACACTAGACAATTACGAGGAAGAGCGAACTTGTGAGTTAGAGGTTTTCTATACAGTTGATTTCAAAACAAGTAGCTGTATTTACCCAGTTTAACACCTGGAACAGTGTGATTTTTAGCTGAGACACCATTTACTTTGTGTTTTAATACCTCATTTGAGTATGTGGAAAATCACGAGACTAGATTCCAATTCTTTCTACTTGTGTATCTTTCAGCAACAATACGGTTCGGATGGCTTGCCTGCCTAGTTTCCCTCATCCCTCCGGACTCTACTGGAAGTATCTGGACCTTGCCTCATTCGTCCTGCTCTACGTCTTACCTCTTGCGATCATCTCCATCTCGTATCTGATAGTGGCCAAGAAGGTTTGGTTCCAGAACGCAGTGGGCGACGTCACACTTGCTCAATCCGCCGCTCGGCGCAAGAGGAAGAAGACCACGCTGAAGATGCTGATTGCTGTGGTGGCGGTGTTTGCAGTTTGCTGGTTTCCTCTAAACTGCTACATTGTGTTGCTCTCTAGTAAAGTCATTCATCCCCACAATGGTATCTACTTCACATTTCACTGGCTGGCCATGAGCTCCACCTGCTATAACCCCTTCATTTACTGCTGGCTCAATCACAGCTTCAGGGCTGAACTCAGAGCGCTGCCTCTGATTGGACGATTAGCTAAAGTCAATGCCATCCAGCAGTCCTGAGGAAGCGCTTTGGCGTTCTCCTTGAGGATTGAATCTCTAAAAGAGGTTTAGCAAGGAAAGCACCGTGACCTCTCATCCACACATGCCTCTGCTTTAAGCATTACAGAAAAATGGCAAAAGAAAAGCAGCTTCTATTGAAACACTGTGTGTTGCCTTAGAATGGACAAGAGAAAGGTTAACACAGCAATTGTATGCCTTTTATCAAACATTTCGTACAAACAAAAGGTAATAGGAGCACCAAGCAATGCAGATGATCTTTGTAATCATTTAAAAAAGCAAATAGCTCATATATGTGTAAAGCGCAACCTCTATTTGACTACTGATACTATGCTCTAGAAGTTATACTGTTGAGAGTGTTGCAAAAAACTCAAACTCAAGACTCAAATGTCTCTCTAATTGACCGATTGGTTGTCTTGTTAGTAGCACAATAAGCCTCAAGTTCATTTTATGCATTTTGTTAAAGGCTTGATTACATTTATATCAGCTATTTCCAGGTTATTTGGAACGATCTCAATGTAATTGAGTTTTGATTTTATCGGTTCTTACATCGAATAGCTTATGTGGTGATACGAGTGGTTCAAAGAGGAAGGACGTTTAATTTGGTAAACCAATTACCGGCTGTAGCTCAGAGGAAATGTGGAACCAATTGTTTAAGTGAAACCGACTACGCCTTCTGAGGAATCTCACCTCGGGAAATATTGCTGCAACGCTAAGCCACAACCCCTCCTAAATTAAACAAGTCAGCAAATGCAGATGCTCTACGAGCCCAATCCACAACTTAAAATACTAGGCTGCCCACCCGTGATTGGCTACTGAATAGATCGCTCACTAGAGCGTTCATGCTGACAGTCCACTGCAGCTGTCACTCATTGGCCAGTAGGCGGCTCTCTGCCATTCGAGGCAGTCATCGTCTCATGCAGCAGTCAGTCACAGTAAATAATTATGGCTGCTCCAGACAAGGACAGACATTTGCTGCCATATAATCTGTATTTAATGTAATATATATAATATTTTCACAGTGACATAGGTACAGTTAGGGATAATTATGTTACTATGAGTAACCAACATGTTTAACTTATCACATGAACTGCGTTCAGAATGAGAATTTATGTTGGATTTTCCTCATTGCTCTGTAAATGCATCTAAAGTAGGAATGTCTAGAACACGTTCGACATTTATCCGTTATTCAGAAGATGAAAGAAAAAAAATAGTACAAACCTCAGTTGTTTTCTTTTTCTTTTTGACAAGGACTATGATTAGGATCATATGAATATGATTAGAATATTATAACTGCAATTTTTTTTAACCTCAAATGGTATTTCAGATTCACTCAGATTCCATTAGCGCAGTTATTTCCACAAAAACACAAGTCTATTTCAATCAATTTATTCTTAACGTTGTTCTTTAAGTCTCACAAGCAAACATCTACAGTAGTCAGCAAAAAAAATGGACAGAGTTAGACATCTGTCTGGCACATCTGGCATTTATCTGGCATACAGTATTTGGGCCAAACACGGTCCAAATTTGGAAATTGTGGCATTGCAGTTTTGACGAAATGCTCAGTCACACTGAACTGGTGCTGTAGTGATGAATGGATGAACAACCAAATTTCATTTTTCACAATCAAAATTGTGTGTGTGTATATATATTAATGCACAAAGTGAACCGAACATAAGTCAGCGTTTTGCACAATCAAGGGGAAGTCTGCCATCTTGACAGATTTTCTCAAAATCAAACAATCATTGACAGCCTGCACAGGGAGAGTAAGTCAAAAAGGTCATACTTGTGTGAGAACAGACTAATAATATCAGAGAAAACGTTTTATAAGAGATACCTCTTTATCAACTATTGCAGATGAAATCTAAAGCTGAAAACCATCAAACTGAATCGGCTCTGTAAAAGGTTTGATTAATCAAACAGGGCATGTCAGCGGAACACATCCATATGTCCTCATTAACTCTGGAGACTCTAGGCATCAAACACCACTGACTGTCAGGCTTTTTTGATCACAAGAAATCCCTCACAGATTGATATCTCCTGAAAAGCAAAGCAGAAAATCAGCTTGTCTTTTAAACTAGGAGCAAAACATCAATGCTTCTTTTTGAATGCTGGATCTCAGTAACTTTCCCAAAGCATTACATCACAAAGAAGATCTCAATCAAAGCACGGATGAGATTTAGTGGAATTTATACATTAAAAGATACACTGTGAAGCTTTGAAGTGGTTATTATCTCTATATTTGACCACTTCCTATTGCACTACATGAGAACTGAAATTTAGCTTTTGTCATTTTTTCGGTAACTGTCGTGATATTTCTGCGAGTAATTATAGCTAAGACCAAAACAAGCATAGGCTTTGGTGTAAATATCAGATAATTGCAGAAAGCCTCTGTCATCTTTGCATGATGCAGGGATAAAAGCAAAATTACACTCCAAAAATCCCTTTCTCTGATGTCGTTCAAGACCCGTTGTGACTTTGCTCCTATTCATGACATTTTGAGATGTTTTGGATATAATCCTGGAAGCTTGTTGACTGGCGTGATGTTAATGAAATTATCTGGTAACCATCTTCTGTCGTGGGCTAGATATGAATTTAGCAGGACAACAGGAACACTTTCTGATAGCAAAAAAAAAATAATAATAAAAATAAATACCTAAATCCTTATTATCACCTCCTCATCTCTGCACTTCTGATTCTGGGTCTTGGTCAGAAAGCTTGTGCCCACAACAGTACTAAAAGTGCTAAACCCGAGACAGGAATGTGCTTCAGAGAGCACAAGCGTTCTGACAAAGAAAACAAGGAGACGATAATGTGGATTTAAGTCTTTGTTTTGTTTCTTTTATGATCCAAGAAGTGTTCTCATCAGTGTATTAGGTATGACCTGATCCGGTTCAGAAAAACAACAACCAAAAACTAAGTTTTCACTGGAACAAAAATAAATTGAATGACTCTTAACCCTTTAATAATGATACTCTATTTTTCTCTGTACTATTGGCCGCAGGACCTACACGTGAAGCTTATGCAACACCTCTGTGGGATTTTGCTACCCCAGAAGATTTTTCTCAGCCAAACTAAAAATGGATCAATATGTTTAGTGAGGAATGCAGGATCAGAAGTGAACTTGTTTCGGGAGTGAACGTAATATAATTAGAAGGGGCAGTACTCCAAATCAACCTCCCTCTATAAGCGGTCAACCGACTGCATCCCTCAGGTGTTCAGTTAACAGCTTCTCCACAACTAAATGAGGTTCGGTCTCTGGGCTCCAGTTTCACTCTCCAGGACTCAGAGAGCTCTCTTGGACAGCTCACCTAGTACACTAGATTCCGCCAAGTATGCTTGCGTATCTATGGCTGATTTCTTAAGTGTGCACTTGTGAAACGATTTAATGACCATTCTGCTCGGAGTGTACTGAGTGTTTTTTCATTATCACTCCCTGATTAAAGGTGCCATATTCTGCCCTTTTTAAAGCATTTAGAATAGTTATTGGCCCCTCTATATTATCACTGCACCTTTATTATCCTTTAAAAGCATTATCATCTTTAAGTCACCTAGTAGTTTTGGGCTCTGTGCCGTTTACCTCCCGTTCCTCCCTGTGCCATGTTTGCAAAGAGTCCAGTTAAAAAAAAGGAGCTTCCAGTCTGGAAAAACCAGTTTGATGTGAAGTGCTTCCCACAAATAGAAGTGATACCCATTTTTGGCGAATATTTTCATTCTTTGAAAGGCAAAACAAAACCTCTCTTTCACTTCTGCATCAGTCATCTGATTGGTCAGTGGGTGGTGTGCTATAACAATGGGCGGTGCTATGATCATCGAGCTGTTTAGGAATTCACAAACAACTTGCATGCATGAACAACTCTGAATGCAACTTGAGCAAGTTTTTGATGAGAGAACAACAATAAACCATCAAGAAAGCTTGTGTAAAAAAATTGATACTTTACATTCAGGCACCTTTACATTTGTATTTTTAAACACATGGCAGATTAAGTTGTTTAATATGTTTTAGGGGATGTTTTCAACACCTAAAGTACAACCCTTCGCGATTATTTCCAAAATATTTCAAAATGTGTTCAGAAGAGGAGCAAAGCCTTAACAGTTCTGGAAGGAAGAAGGAGTAAGTTATTGATGACTAATTCATTCTTTTTTTAGTGGATTATCTCTTTGAATAGCGTATTAGGGTTAAGGTTAGATAATAACTGTCTATGAGAGAGTATGCATCTTTTCAGGGGCAGCATTCTGAAATGGACACTAACATAATTACTTTATATGGTCAGCTCTTACAATAGAGCTATTACAAATCTCATTGCCTATATTAAATATAAAAAACAGACTAGAACTCCCACACACTGATAATGATCCACCAAGCATGAACACTGGCGCACTTTAATCTGATCTGCTTGACCGCTATCTATTATCTGACGATGATAATTACAGCTGATGTTTCCTAAGGCCTTAAGCAAAGAGAAAAGCGCGGTTTAGATTGTAGTAATCTACCTGCATTGACGTAATAAAGGCACCAGGCTGAGTTAACACAGACAGCGCAGGGTTGTGAAAGACACTTAACTCTGTTAAGTTCCTCAAAGAAGCGTAAAGTATGAAAGCATGAAACGGCAGGGAGCCTGTCTGATGAAAGCTTTAAAAAGGTCTACCTTCTGTCAGTCATCTCTGGTACAAAAAAAGGAAAAGAAAAAGTCTGCTCCTGAAATAGAGAATGCGTTATACGACTTCTCAGATGAGTAAAAAACATATCGGTTGTGCCAGGTTTCACATCATTACGGTTCATTCTCTCAATGTTTTATTGTTGTTGCAGTGCTTAATGGTACGATGCCCTCCTCTACCCTCATGAAATTTTTAATGCATTATTTGTAAGTTGTTTATCAAACACCTTTACTGCAAATTCTGTTGTAAAACATTGCAAGAATTACCTCAGCAAATGCTCAAAATCGTTGGAGTTATAGCAACAAGCAGTTTAACTTCCTCGTCCGAGCCTGTGTTTAATGTCTAACACGTTGTGAGAAAACTGTTAAGAAGCTAATCAGCAGGAATTCTACGATTAGCTTAATCATCAGCTTTGGAACTATTCAGAACATGAAATTAGACCAAAAAAAACAGAGAATTGTTTCAAGCTTTGAGAACATTGTGTGGTGCATGAGCTAATTAAACACCCTTTTAGTGCGTTTAGTTTTAGACTTTTAGAGTTAACATTAGGCAAGTGCAAGCGATTGTCTTAGACGCTACACTTTTTGAAATACAGAATTGTTTTCAGTTAATAAGCGTTTAAATTGCTCGATATTTACCCAAGTAAGCTGCATCACTTCTGCCACACTTAATCTCTTTACATTAACACACAACATATTGAGATTTAACATGAAATGTTCTCTGTTTTTTTCCTTTAAGTACTCCAGATTTAAGCTTTGTTCTTTATTTTCTGAATCTGTTTTTAAGAGACCACACACACAAGGAGACACAAGGATTTTTACTCAAAATTTAGCTTCTAACCTTTTTTTACTCTAAATAAAAAGTTGTATTTTAAGTTTTAACCTAAAAATGGTTCCCTTGAAGTTTAAAGAAGTTTAAGAAAATAAACTGCTATTGTATTATATTCCATGTACGCCCCACCTGAAACGTTATGTTACACCTACAGTGTCCTGTATGGATGAGAGTGACTGGTGGGGGGGGTGTTTGGTGGATGTGAGTGACTGGTGGGGGTGTGTTTGGTGGATGTGAGTGACTGGTGGGGTGTGTTTGGTGGATGTGAGTGACTAGTGGGGGTGTGTTTTGGTGGATGTGAGTGACTGGTGGGGTGTGTTTGGTGGATGTGAGTGACTGGTGGGGTGTGTTTGGTGGATGAGAGTGACTGGTGGGGGGTGTTTGGTGGATGTGAGTGACTGGTACGGTGTGTTTGGTGGATACGTGTGACTGGTGGAGTGTGTTTGGTGGATGAGTGTGACTGGTGGAGTGTGTTTGGTGGATGAGAGTGACTGGTGGGGTGTGTTTGGTGGATGAGTGTGACTGGTGGGGTGTGTTTGGTGGATGAGAGTGACTGGTACGGTGTGTTTGGTGGATACGTGTGACTGGTGGAGTGTGTTTGGTGGATGAGTGTGACTGGTGGGGGGTGTTTGGTGGATGTGAGTGACTGGTACGGTGTGTTTGGTGGATACGTGTGACTGGTGGAGTGTGTTTGGTGGAAGAGTGTGACTGGTGGAGTGTGTTTGGTGGATGAGAGTGACTGGTGGGATGTGTTTGGTGGGATGTTTTTGGTGGATGAGAGTGACTGGTGGGGTGTGTTTGGTGGATGAGAGTGACTGGGTGGATGTGTGTGACTGGTGGGGGGTGTTTGGTGGATGTGAGTGACTGGTACGGTGTGTTTGGTGGATACGTGTGACTGGTGGAGTGTGTTTGGTGGATGAGTGTGACTGGTGGAGTGTGTTTGGTGGATGTGAGTGACTGGTGGGGTGGTGTTTGGTGGATGAGTGTGACTGGTGGGGTGTGTTTGGTGGATGAGAGTGACTGGTGGGGGTGTGGGTTTGGTGGATGTGAGTGACTGGTGGGGTTGTGTTTGGTGGATGTGAGTGACTGGTGGGGTGTGTTTGGTGGATGTGTGTGTGACTGGTGGGGGGGTGTTTGGTGGATGTGAGTGACTGGTGGAGTGTGTTTAGTGAATGTGTGTGACTGGTGGGGTGTGTTTGGTGGATGTGTGTGACTGGTGGAGTGTGTTTGGGGTGGATGTGTGTGACTGGTGGGGGGGTGTTTGTGGATGTGAGTGACTGGTGGAGTGTGTTTAGTGACATGTGTGTGACTGGTGGGGTGTGGTTTGGTGGATGTGGTGTGACTGGTGGGGTGTGTTTGGTGGATGTGAGTGACTGGTGGAGTGTGTTTGGTGGATGTGTGTGACTGGTGGGGGGGTGTTTGGTGGATGTGAGTGACTGGTGGAGTGTGGTTTAGTGAATGTGTGTGACTGGTGGAGTGTGGTTTGGTGGATGTGTGTGACTGGTGGAGTGTGTTTGGTGGATGAGTGTGACTGGTGGAGTGTGTTTGGTGGATGAGTGTGACTGGTGGAGTGTGTTTGGTGGATGTGTGTGACTGGTGGGGGGTGTTTTGGTGGTGGTCAGGAGGCTGTAGGCTCTGATTGGCAGCCACGTTCTGTACCGAAGTAGCTTATCACCACCAGAGTGTGAATGTGGAATGAAAGAATAATGCACTAAACATTGTAAAGGGTCTTTGATCTCTTGAAAAGCGCTATATAAATTGAATGCATTATGGAAAAACTCAACACTGTAAACATATTTTTTTACATATTTACTTTAATATATTTTTATATCCATTTCAGTGTCAGAGAATAGTATAGTAGCATGTTTCGGAGCGTGAAAATGTTAACACATCAACTGATTGGCATGCAACAAGTTTGCCATGGAGAAAACCTCACGAAAGACGAGAGATGATGCAACGTTACAAGAATAGAATAGCAATCTTCTAGAATTGAATTGAGGAGGCACACATCTAATAAAATCATTCTTTTCTCGACTGTATGGCGGAACCAAGTGGTGCGAAAACAAATCCGAGACTCGCTTCTCCCTGAATTCAACCAATCAGATCACGACTACATGATTTTTGAAGTGCCTGCCATAAAAAGAACCAAACGCCCTCAAGCCTTTAGCCATTGTTCCATTTGAGTGAGGTTTGAGGCTGAGAGTAGCGAGAACTCAAAACAATGCACTCCAACAAAAACATGCAACACAATCCATCATTGTGAACCCAGAGCCAGAAGCTTAGCACGCAAGCTGCTGGGACTTCAACAGAGCTTTACATAAAACAAGATTGAATAGTATCAGGACCAAAACCCTCACTCAAAATACAAAACAGATGGGGGGGGGGGGGGGGGGGGGGGGGGGGGGGTTTGATCGATTTTGTGTAATAACTAATGTGACGCCTTTTAAAAAATGACTTGCTGGACTGGAGAACCAACCGCTTTGATCTGAAGTTGGTTGTTCTTGAAACCCAGCAGAAGCACGATTGGTGAGATAGAGATATTTCTCCAGATGGAGAAAGAGATTTCATGTTATTTGTCCATCAAAAGCAATCTCGCACAGATGTGGCTTCTATTGCATCATCCTTAGAGGATGCTGCAGCCCTTAGGATTGCCAGTGTTGCTTTGAACAAATAGACAACCAACAACACAATTAGGCATAATGGTGCACGGTTCTTTTTAGGGATTTTAAAAAATCTTGTGCGTCTTTAGTGTTTGAGTGTTTTATTAATGAAGTTTTCAAGGAATTGTTCAGATTCATGAGCGAGTTTCACAATTAAGCGCTCAGTTCCTATGGGAGGTCTTTGTAAGCTTTAAATGTGATGTAAATGATTTTGTTGTGAAGCCTTCATTGCTCTTAATTGACGCCGTAATTAAAACAGCGTGGGTTTAACCCAGTTTTTCAACCGTGAACTGTCAAGCTTGTGCCTGTTTCCTCTGTGCCTGTAAATGTGTTATGTATATCATTCAATGATCATCAATGAACTTGAAAAACTTGTCAATGAATTAAAAAATTCAGTGTTTGTGTCTAATGTGTGATTTGCTCGCTGTTTTTGAAGGGATTTCCACTTAACTGAAATGATATTGCGCCAGAGAGAAATTCTCAAAGTGTGATTGGGAATAATAGTAATGTGCCCAGGAATAAAGAAAAAAAAGTTATGGGTCCTGTATTTTGGTACAATGTAAATAAAAGAGATGGAAAAAGATTTATTTGTTTTGTGTCACTACAAGCCTCCACAGGATTCATTTTTACACTACAAAGACAACATTTACCTGATAAAATGTTGGATTTGGTAAGATGTTTCACAAAGCCTTATTATTTTTTACATCTTAACATCTTCTCAAAAAGATAACATCTTCTCAAGAACATGTAATCATTTTCTTCAAATTTCTGCCTTGAAATTTGTTAAAGAACATTTTTTGCATCATTTGAAGCTAATTAATATTCATTCACACTTCTCTTTTTTTTCTCAGACAGGTGAGACATGTTTTTCTCATTTTAAGAAACAAAACAAGCAGCGTAGAGATCCAGTAAGAAGCTGCATAACCTCTCTGAGTTTACTTTTCAAGGCCGCTATCCAAACCTGACAACAGCTGCCACTAAGAGAAGAGTTTGTAGAGAATGAATCACAGCAACCTGTTCTTCGCTGATCAGTGAACATTATAAGGTCATTGGGGTTCTGGATTTAATTAAGTGTGCTCAGCTCTCTTTTTAGACAGAAGTTATGCAGCCATTTAATTAGGTTGAGTAAGCATCGTTCATATTGTGCAATCAAAAATCTGCTGCCATTATTGTGACCCAGCAGGCATTTACCTTCTCAAGGAACAAAGCTACTATAGGCATACATGTTACTCTATAGCTTCCAGAGAAGCTATTGAATTTTCTTCTTTGTTAAGTTAATTTCCAAGAACATTTTTATGAATTCTTTATTGTGCTCTCATTTGTAAAGATTCGAGTTTCTCTTAAAGAAACCCAGGTACACATCCTGAACCTTCACGTAGGAGAAGCTCACCGTCAAATAAAAAAAGGAATTCTACAGCTTTTGGTGTTACTTCAAAGCAGGTTACTAGGTAAGGGATCTAATGCTGTGGTTAATCTATAAAAACTATTCCATTGAGTTTTTCCATATTTGGTGACATTTCGGATTCTGTTCAGATGAAAGTTGAGCTGAATTTAACTTTTGACGTTCCTGCTCATGTGAGGCGACTATAAAGCACTATATCAGAGAACAAGTGTTTACTGAAATCTCATTTTAAAGTAAGACTTTACTTTTATGACTGCAGTGTTGATGTGAAATACATTAGAGTAAACCCTGTTGCTGTAACGTGCTCAACTTAAGAACTCAATGCTATCTCTCCAGCCTGGATACCTCTGCACCAGTGATTCTGGAAAGCTCTTTTCATTCTAAGAAGAAAAGGGAAGTAAGAGAAAAACCTCTGTTTTTAGTGCTCAAGAACTCAAGAAATGAGTACAATGGTAGTCAAGGACACGCTCATTTGATTTCATCTTCCACAAAGAACAGAAGAAAACAGCAATGAGTAGTAATAACACTTGATAAATGTGTCCATGGAAACACAGTTAATAATAATGATTTACATACAGATTTATTCAGATAAGGTACAGTATTTGGGAATGGACAAGAACATAACGCAGGCAACAGAAGCAGTTCAAGGAACCCACAAATCATTACCATCAACTGCAATTGTTTTTCTGAACATGAAATGAGCCCTTCGATCTAATGAGCAAAGCGTGGTGAAAACACTACAGAGGCACATGTTCCACTCTAGATTTAAATTATGCATTTAACAATTTTTCGACATATTTCTTCAAAAGCCTTTTATGTAATACTCAGAAGTGACCACTCAAACGGTGCTTCAACACCACCGCTAAACAACCTTGTGTCCTAAGACCCTGATTAACAAACTCATTGTGAGCCTGCAAAGCCACACAGCGGATTCTCAGAAGGGGTTTGGAAGTATCTCAGATGTCTACCACCAGGGGAGAACTCTTGCGTTTCCAGCTTTAATAGCTAATTCAAAAGCCCAGAACAATTGAGACCCTTCATTCACAAAGCATATCCAGAGAAATAATAACGACATACAGTTGCTAGGTTTTTTTTATTTATCATTCACAGAAGGCTTGCAAAGGTTATAAGAATACTCATTGCTCTAAGTAGATAATATTGAGATCCCAACCATCAATTCATCCAGATTCTGCAAGAATGTCCTTTTCTCAAAGGAAAAGTTTGTTGATGTGCTCTGAAATAGTGCTTTACGTCAGAACAGACCTATTAACCCTTAGCACTAAGAACTTCTGTGTACACTGTTGAAGAAGTATGCAAATATTTACTCAAGAGACATGAATTACGAACACAGAAGCAGCATTTATTTAACCAAACCCACACTGCAAAAAATGAATTCTAAGCAAGGCTGAAAATGCTTAAAATTAGATTGAAAATCTTGATTTTCTTATTTTACGAAGAATTTTCTAATCCTAATTTCTAATTCTAATCTAAACCTTTTTGGTATAGATTACTTTGCTTATTTTGAGAACACTTATATTTTCTTGAGGAGAAAAAAAATCTTATTCTGGTCATTTATGTTCATGAATTAAGAAACTATGTGAAACAAGATGCCGATTTTGCCACTGATCTTAAAACAAGAATCTTAAAACAAGAATTTTTGACTCAACATATTCTTATTTCAAGAATTTTATTGATATTTTATTTTAAGAAATCAATATTAAATATTGGTAAAATCATGCATCTTGGAACAAGAAAAAAAAAATCTTAAATCTAGTTCTACTCTAGATCAAGTAAAGGTAAGAACATTTGATTTCTTGAAATAAGACTCAAATGTTTGTGAAAAGAAAATACGAAAAAGGATCTACACCGTAAATAACTTTGATGGAAGAGATCTGTACTTAAAAAAAGCACTCTTGAAACAAGAAAAAAAAACTCAAATGTAGATTAACTCTTCCTAGATCAAGCAGAAGATTCTGCTAATGGGGCGAGCAAATTTCAGTTGGTCAGAATTCTTAAAATTAGCAAAAACTTCTAGCTGGTAACAAATGCTTTTGGATCTTAACAAAATACAAAAACTCTCAAAACAAGTATTTACAAGCTGTAAAAACGCATTGAAACTAGAATATTCCAACTTGTATCTAGTCACTAGTGGTCTTAAAACTAGACAATATGTCTTAAAACTAGGATGTTTTCTCTTTTATTTAAGACTAACTTAGAAAATGTAGTATTAAAATAAGTATATATGACCTTAAATTAAGAAAGTTTGTGCTTAATTTTAGTTCTTAAAGTCGAATATGGGTTCTTAAAACTAGAAATTCCGGCTTAAAAAATTAATTTGAAAGAATTATATATTATTTAGGCCTATTGATGCATTTTTAGATGATGCTGCTCAACACAAACGTAACAGCTAGCCCCTGCCTTACAGTGACATTGTTAAATTAGATTAATGTGTATTTAAATCAATAGGGTCATCCCATTTGAGGGACTACTTCATCTCAAGGTTAAGTGTAAGTTTAAACAAAACAGCGTTTTTTTAATTTATGCACAGATGTGTCTGACCAGACTGGATTGCAAGCAATCAAATGGTCAGTAGTTTATAAAGTCTAAAAGAATGCAATCTAGAAATAATATTAATTTCTCAGTGCGTCAGTTTCAGCAGGAGTGGAATAACTGATTTTATGCACAGAGTATCAGAACACAAGGCATTCAGCTCTAGGTTACAGATTTTACAATATTGCTTTTTATACTTCAGTGAAATAATTACTCTGATTTATTCTCTAGCGTTTCTAATTGTGAATCAAGTGAAAGACTCTTGAAAACAGGAGTAATCCCAGGCTCTTCACAGTTGTCTAAAATGTGTGAAGTATGATAAGGCTAATTATAATTAAGACAATACACTTGAGAACGGAAGCCATATTTTCACTTTTGAACTAAATGTGCGATGTTATTACTCTGCCTCAGCTTCCTTCTCACTTCTACCGTTTAAAATAAATCAATTCTCATTGGGATTTGTCTTAAGAGTTAACTGGAAATTTTAAAGAGACGATGTAAATGACTGACGGAGAGAAAGATAACAACTAGGAATCTTCTTTCTAATTCCGAACACTGTTCATTTGCAAATGAAGAAAATGAATAAGCGGACCTGAAACTGATCTCAGCGTTGCTCTGAATTTTTGCTCACACGAAATTCCCTGGTGATAGACTCTGCTAAATTTAAATATTCACAAAGGCAGTATTATAAAACTGTAATTAATAAAAAAAATCGTTCAGACAGAGATGGACAGGTTAAAAGTGATTAACTGGTTGCCTTGGAATGTGCTCCCTGAATGTGCAGCCGTTTTTTTTTTTATGGATACTTTTTACGACGTTCACATACAATTCGTGCCATTTTTTTATAGGCCGAAGGGTGTTTATCAGGAAGAACTGAATGTGAACTTATACATCCTGAAGGCAAAAATCTAGAATTTGCTTGGAAAATCTGAAAGATTCATGAAGCACAGATGGGGAACTAAAAACTATATATACGAATGGGAAAATAGCATGTATTTGGCTTAAAGTTAAAGAAGAAACGATTTAAATTTTCAAGAGAAAAAAGAAGAAAAGTGTTATTGTCATAGCCCTCACACATCAGGAGAGGTGAACATGTTACACAGATGACGTTTATTGACGATGATAAGAGGTGACAGCAAACACTTTGAAGGTTCAGGAGCTCCCATTGCTCTACATTTAACTATCTATTTTAGGCAGGACCTAATTTTCATCAGCGTAGCAGAACATCTGTATCAGTGATAATGAATTCTACGTGTGGTTTTGAGTGAGTACAGACAGGTGCACCTCAAGACAAGTATTCATCTGTGAGTGGTTGCTTACGATGCACTGAATCCAGCCTCTTTCCACTCTTTTTGAAGCCTCCTAATGTTTCCCTTGTGGAGGGAGTCAATGACTGTATTCTAGTCATCCATCACCTGTAGCTGAGAAACAATATAAAGGCTCAGAAACAGTTTAGTTGTCTGATAAATCTTCAGGAAAAAATGTCTGTAAATTTCATTCTTTATGTAATGTTTAAAATGAATGCAAGTGTTGCCCTTTCTGTGACCATGAGCCATGAAAAAACC
>UELW01000101.1:0-89957 GCA_900490495.1 Danionella dracula | reverse complement strand
GAGATGACGAGTCCAGACTTCTCTCAGAGTGAACCCTTGCTCAGCTCAATGTAAGAGCCGTCCTTGAAAGAGCCTAGCCTCATGACCCCTCTGGTGTTTCATGGACCTTCCTCTGGCCCTCCACAGCTAGAACGGGGTTGAAACATTTGCCTAGTAATGTATCGCGGCGGTCATGTCAGGGTGAATTCGTTCAGCAACGGTAGGTGCAGTGATTGGTGAATCTCATGTTATCACGTACGATGGGGTCTCCGGTCTCCACGAGTCACGCAAGGAAGTGTGCTATAGGTTGCCGAGCATCGGGATGGAATCAGGTGGTGATCTGCGTGTGGAGTTCTCATGTTCTCCTCGTGATCGCGTGGGTTTACTCCGGGTGCTCGGTTTCCTCCACGAGTCCAGAGCAAGAAGGTCTCTGGTTAGAGATGGGTCTGGGATCAGTTGGTATCTCTGTGTGGAGTTCTCATGTTCTCCTCGTGATCGGTGGGTTTTACTCCGGGTGCTCGGTTTCCTCCACGAGTCCAGAGCAAGAAGGTCATGGTTTTTTCGAGCCTGGGCTGGATCAGTTGGTATCTGGCGTGGAGTTCTCATGTTCTCCTCGTGATCGCGTGGGTTTATACTCGGGTGCTCGGTTTCATCCACGAGTCCAGAGCAAGAAGGTCGCTGGTTCCAGCCTGGGATGGATCAGTTGGTATCTTGTGTGGGAGTTCTCATGTTATCCTCGTGATCGCGTGGGTTTACTCGGTGATACGGTTCCTCACGGTTACGTCCGGACGCAGTCCGGGCATCGAGCATAGGAAGCTCCGATCCTCTCTATCTCTGTGTGGAGTTCTCATGTTCTTTCGTGTAGTCGTGGTTGACTTTACCGGGATGTCGGTTTTTTTTGTCCTTCACAGTACAAGAGCAGAAGGTCTCTGGTTCGAGCTGGGCTGGATCAGTTGGATATCTCTGTGTGGAGTTCCATGTTCTCCTCGTGATCGCGTGGGTTACTCCGGGTGCTCCGGTTTCCTCCACAAGAACAAAGACATGCGGAATAAGAGAATTGAGTAAGAACGATTGTTCGTAGTGTTTGAGTGAGAATGAGTGTGTGTGGATGTTTCCCAGCGATGGGTTTCAAGATATTCCAGAGAGTTGGCGTTTCATTCCGCTGTGGATACCCCGAAAGGGAAGAAAGCCGATGTGAAGATGAATGAATGAATGAATGTATCACCGCAGCATCTCGAACAGATGCCTGAGCCACCTCAGCTGGCTCCTCGGAATGTGAATAAGTATTGAGCATGGACTGCTCTAGTGCTAATATCAGGCTGCTCATATATCTTTTTCATTTCCGAACCAATATTTTAGATATTTTAGATAAGGGATGATAGGAGGATGAAAATGTTAACTGGTAAATCAAGAGCTGTGCTTTTCAGCCTCACTTGCTCTAACTTTAACCCTTATAGTCGTGGTTTAACAGCCTTTTTGGTGCTTGTGCAGATGAAATAAGCTTCATTAGGATCTCTTTTAAAGAACTACAACAGTATTATTTATTTGAGTTTATATTATAACTGAACTTCTTACTGAGTGTGTCTGTGTTTTTCATTATAGCCTATTCCAGCCTCGAAATAAGCCCAGAGTGTGTGAGGATCGTCCTGATCGGGAAAACCGGAGTGGGAAAAAGTGCAACTGGGGAACACCATACTGGGACGCAAAGCTTTTGAGTCTCGGTCCAGAATGACCTGTATAACCAAGAGATGTCAGAGAGAGAGCGGGTTTGTGTGCGGTCGAGCCGTGACGGTGGTGGACACACCCGGACTCTTCGACACGAGCCTCAGCAATGAAGAGACCAGCAGGAGATCATGAGTGCGTCGAGCTCTCGGCTCCTGGACCTCCGTGTTCTGCTGCTCATCTCAGTCGGCCCCTTCACTCAAGAGGAGCGAGAGGACTCTTCAGCTCATCAAGAGACCTTCGGCCAGAACGCCAGAGACCTACACATGGTGCTCTTCACCAGAGGAGACAATCTAGATGATAGCATCGAGCAGTACGTGGCCGAAGGAGATCCACCGCGTTGCAGCAGTGATCCAGGACTGCAGGGGGCGATATCACGTCTTCAACAACAACAGAAGGATCCGCATCAGGTCCTGGGGCTGCTGAAGAAGATCGATAAGATGATGTGGAGGAACCATTCCAGCTTCTACACAACGACACAATGTTTCAGGAGGCGGAACAAGCTTTCAGACTTCTGCAGATTAACAGAGAGAAGGAAGCAGAGGTCAAACGAGAGATAGAGACTTTTAATATCAGATATGGGTCAGACGTAAAGCTTGAGGAGGGAAAGGTCAGAGAGGATGCCATTCAGAGGACAAATCAAGGAAATACAGCCATTATGACCACAGTTGTTGAACAAACGGAGAAAACATGCAAAGCTTGTGCTGCGAGTAACACTGACAGACAGAGCGCAGAGCAACAGCTCTCAGCTTTCCTCGAGGACAAGAGAGAAGCACCAGACAACGGACAAGAGTTAAAACACAAAAAGCAGAAGAGATGGCTCTTTGATTCGCTTTACACAGGAAAGAAACAAAGAGGGAACATGTTTATGATGTTTGATGAAGATAAACCAGCAGAAGGTGAAAAGGGGAAACACACGGAGAGCCCTCACGGTTCTTCAGCCACCGACGACGAGAGAGAGGCAGAGAAGGAATGTCTGCGGGAGCATCATAAGCAGATGGAAGAATCGAGAAAGAAAATGGAGGAGGCCATGAAAAAATATCAGGAAACTGCCGAAATATATGCTGCAGAGATTAAAAAGATTGAAATGAGAAATATGGTTAAAATTGAGGCATGGCAGAGCACCCATGGCAGGTTGTGTGTGCTTCAGTAAAGCTGGCATGCTCACACCAGAACCTTGGAGTTGGTCCCCAAACCAGCTCAGAGCCAATAGAAGCGGATTTGACTGTTAGTGTGAGAGCATTCTGAAGGTTCCTACACACCTATCTGAATATTTGGTCTGAAGTTTAGTGCGTGAACACGTCACACATCTGTCCGAACAAATGGTGAGATCAAATAAAGTTGGGTTCTGCTGTGTTGGATTGGTTTTTTTGACGATGTGAGTGGGACATGAAAGAGCAGCCTGAGGTCGCTCGATACAGAAAACTGCGATGGAGAACATTGAGATGAACAGCAGAGGAAGAGATCGTAAAAGAGGAGAAGAGAAACATTCCGAGGCTCATCTTGATGGTGTTGGTTCACCAAAGCCCTCAAGAGATTATAAGACAGCCGGTGTGCGACTGTTCTCCTCTGAGCAGTGAGGAGAAGAGTCATTTCTGTTGATGGTTTGTTCTTCGACATCTTCGTCAAAGACCCCAAAAAGAGTAAAATACCCGAATCTGAGTAAATGAACTCTCACCAGTGTCTTCTGAGTATTACTGAGTAATCCACACGCACCAAATGAAACGGTTCACTCCTCCAGAAGAGCAAACGAGTCAGATGTCTTCTTTTGAAGAATGACACCTCACTGCACATGAGCGCCAGCCAATGGCGAGGAGCGTCACTGCAGCAACATTAAACAGTAGCTTGTGAAATGCACCCTGCAGAGAAGCATTCCCAGTTCTGATAGATGTGAGGAGACCTTCAACCACCGAAGCCCGGTTACTGTAGGGTTATTAATATAGCAATATGTTTTATGTACTTGTGGAGAGAGAGATTAGCCAATCTGCATCTTGATCCACAAAAGTGCAACTTTATTTGATTGTTCCTTTCTGTAAATATATGTCAGCTTAGGAGGCGTGTACCCAAGATTTTAAATGTTGTTGCAGTACTCAAGTTGATGCACAAGACACAGTTAGAGGGAAACGTCAACAATAAACAACTGTATTCAACAACCAATAGTTAATAGTTAAGTTTTCTTTGCAAAGGTATTTTATTGATCATGTAGTGTGGTAGCGTCTGTTTAAAGATAATGTTCTCTGAGCATTTCTGAAGCTAAAGAAAAGACGGAATGCTAATGTTGCGGATCACTAATCGTAGATCAGTAAATCGACAGACTTGTTCCGGCGAGGTAGGCTCCTGAGCTCCTCGTTTCACCAGAAAAATCACAGATCGACCAAAATGCTTCATCAGCTGTTCGGTGATCATCTATTCTTCCCTGTTGATGACCCCTAAGTCCTCCTGCGTCCCAATTGGTGCACTATCCACACTTTTAAGAGTATGAAATGAGAACTAGTGCGTCCTAAACCATAGTATACATAAAAAAGAGAAGATCGAGGAACTCTCCACTGGCTGATATTACCCACAATCCCCTGCACTCAAGTGGAATGAGTTTCTCTGGGACCCAAACAGGCTCTCTCTCTCTCTCTCTCTCTATGTCTTTCTCTCTCTTTCGCTCTCTCTCTCCCTCTCTCTCTCTCTCTCTCTCTCTCTCTCTCCCTCTCTGTCTGTCTCTCTCTCCTCTCTCTCTCCCTCTCTGTCTCTCTCTCTCTCTCTCTCTCCCTCTCTGTCTGTCTCTCTCTCTCTCTCTCTCTCCCTCTCTCTCGACTAATTTTTAAAGAAGCTCAGAAATAAATAATATCAATATATAGAGAGCTCTTTCTGTTATTAGAATATTTTTAAGTGAATTAAAGAGAAAGGAGTTGCGTTCTCTCGGGTCGAGCGTAATCACGCGATCTCAGCTGCTTCAGTCTCGCGATGTTTAGAGCGTCTCAGATCGAGCTCTTTCTCTCTTTTTTTCTCCTCTCTCTCACTAAAAACTATTCTACACTTCCTTCTGAGAACCAGTGTCTCCTTTAAGGGTGCGGCAGAATAGTTATGATTGGAACGCAGCATTTGTGTCTGTGAGATCTGAATTCTATCTTGTGAAATTTCTCATCTTACAAACCTGAAACTATTTTTACAAACCGGATATTTGCAGAAAGGTTTGACAATATATTTAGAAATAATTAAAAAGAAATCCATTTTTTTCACATTTCAGATGTTTAATGTTCATGATCTATTCAGGTTCAATATTCAAAACCTGTTGAAATGGCATAATATTCTATTTTATTACATTTCAATAGTTCAAATCAACACAATGCAAATACAGATTGTTTCATTATATCTCTGGCTCCACACTCCCGGGGCCTCAGGCTTGCGCTCCTGTTGTGTTCATCTCAGGTCTCCCTCTGTGATCCGCGTCTGCAGCGGAGCGTCCCTTGATCCGCGTCTGCAGCGGAGCGTCCCTTGATCCGCGTCCCTTGATCTGCATCCCTTGATCCGCATCCCTTGATCAGCGTCCCTTGATCTGCGTCTGCAGCGGAGCGTCCCTTGATCCGCGTCTGCAGCGGAGCATCCCTTGATCCGCGTCTGCAGAGGAGCGTCCCTTGATCCGCGTCTGCAGCGGAGCGTCCCTTGATCCGCGTCTGCAGCGGAGCGTCCCTTGATCTGCGTCTGCAGCGGAGCGTCCCTTGATCCGCGTCTGCAGCGGAGCATCCCTTGATCCGCGTCTGCAGAGGAGCGTCCCTTGATCCGCGTCTGCAGCGAGCGTCCCTTGATCCGCGTCTGCAGCGGAGCGTCCCTTGATCTGCGTCTGCAGCGGAGCATCCCTTGATCCGCGTCTGCAGCGGAGCATCCCTTGATCCGCGTCTGCAGAGGAGCGTCCCTTGATCCGCGTCTGCAGCGGAGCGTCCTTGAATCCGCGTCTGCAGCGGAGCGTCCCTTGATCTGCGCTGCAGCGGAGCATCCCTTGATCCGCGTCTGCAGCGGAGCATCCTTGATCCGCGTCTGCAGAGGAGCGTCCCTTGATCTGCGTCTGCAGCGGAGCGTCCTTGATCCGCGTCTGCAGCGGAGCATCCCTTGATCCGCGTCTGCAGAGGAGCGTCCCTTGATCCGCGTCTGCAGCGGAGCGTCCCCCCTTGATCCGCGTCTGCAGCGGAGCGTCCCTTGATCTGCGTCTGCAGCGGAGCATCCCTTGATCCGCGTCTGCAGCGGAGCATCCCTTGATCCGCGTCTGCAGCGGAGCATCCCCTTGATCCGCGTCTGCAGCGGAGCGTCCCTTGATCCGCGTCTGCAGCGGAGCATCCCTTGATCCGCGTCTGCAGCGGAGCATCCCTTGATCCGCGTCTGCAGCGGAGCATCCCTTGATCCGCGTCTGCAGAGGAGCGTCCCTTGATCCGCGTCTGCAGCGGAGCATCCCTTGATCCGGTCTGCAGAGGAGCGTCCCTTGATCCGCGTCTGCAGCGGAGCATCCCTTGATCCGCGTCTGCAGCGGAGCATCCCTTGATCCGCGTCTGCAGAGGAGCGTCCCTTGATCCGCGTCTGCAGCGGAGGTCCCTTGATCCGCGTCTGCAGCGGAGCATCCCTTGATCCGCGTCTGCAGCGGAGCATCCCTTGATCCGCGTCTGCAGCGGAGCATCCCTTGATCCGCGTCTGCAGAGGAGCGTCCCTTGATCCGCGTCTGCAGCGGAGCATCCCTTGATCCGCGTCTGCAGCGGAGATCCCTTGATCCGCGTCTGCAGCGGAGCGTCCCTTGATCCGCGTCTGCAGCGGAGCATCCCTTGATCCGCGTCTGCAGCGGAGCATCCCTTGATCCGCGTCTGCAGCGGAGCATCCCTTGATCCGCGTCTGCAGCGGAGCATCCCTTGATCCGCGTCTGCAGAGGAGCGTCCCTTGATCCGCGTCTGCAGCGGAGCATCCCTTGATCCGCGTCTGCAGCGGAGCATCCCTTGATCCGCGTCTGCAGAGGAGCGTCCCTTGATCCGCGTCTGCAGCGGAGCGTCCCTTGATCCGCGTCGCAGCGGAGCGTCCCTTGATCCGCGTCTGCAGCGGAGCATCCCTTGATCCGCGTCTGCAGCGGAGCATCCCTTGATCCGCGTCTGCAGAGGAGCGTCCCTTGATCCGCGTCTGCAGCGGAGCGTCCCTTGATCCGCGTCTGCAGCGGAGCGTCCCTTGATCCGCGTCTGCAGCGGAGCGTCCCTTGATCCGCGTCTGCAGCGGAGCGTCCCTTGATCCGCGTCTGCAGCGGAGCGTCCCTTGATCCGCGTCTGCAGAGGAGCGTCCCTTGATCCGCGTCTGCAGCGGAGCGTCCCTTGATCCGCGTCTGCAGAGGAGCGTCCCTTGATCCGCGTCTGCAGCGGAGCGTCCCTTGATCCGCGTCTGCAGCGGAGCGTCCCTTGATCTGCGTCTGCAGCGCAGCGTCCCTTGATCTGCGTCTGCAGAGGAGCGTCCCTTGATCCGCGTCTGCAGCGGAGCGTCCCTTGATCCGCGTCTGCAGCGGAGCGTCCCTTGATCCGCGTCTGCAGAGGAGCGTCCCTTGATCCGCGTCTGCAGCGGAGCTCCTTGCTGCTTGTGTTCAGGGTTCCTGTGACCTGCCCGGGACACCGCCAGGAAATAAAGGAAACAGCACTGAGGGCCGACGTTTAATCTAAATACATTACATTTACATTTATGCATTTGGCAGACGCTTTTGTCCAAAGCGACTTACATTAGGGGAGAGACAATATGAGATCTGTTACACCGTCAAGTCTCTCTCTCAGCTTCTCATAATAGAAATTGTATCAACTGATCAATAAACCAAAGCAGTGAGGAAGTAGAGGAAGAAGATAAAGACAGAGGAGGAGAAAAGAAAGTTTTTGTATTATGTTATTTGTTTACAGAATGTGTTCTCTGAAGAGAAGAGTTTCAGG
The DNA here is from genome assembly GCA_900490495.1 of Danionella dracula. Taxonomy (NCBI): domain Eukaryota; kingdom Metazoa; phylum Chordata; class Actinopteri; order Cypriniformes; family Danionidae; genus Danionella; species Danionella dracula. The sequence continues at coordinate 82,329 of UELW01000101.1, read as the reverse complement.
TGCTTGGAACAGCGTAAAACCTGCCACCTTATCTTCATGTAATCATTTCCATGTCATTATTTAAGGATTTAAGGTTGTGTTGTGGCCATTTACGCAGTACAGAATAATACTTGGTTGTTTTAATAGATTTGTAATATTGTAGATAATTTTCATATATGTATATTTCTGAGTTTTGATTGGCTGTTGGAAACTGGCGGACTGTGAAGCAGTCTTTTGACCTGCACCGCGTTTAAGTAAATTTTAGGATTGTAATGTGCTTTTTTTTGTAACCTGTTGGCCAAGTACACACACTGTAAGATTTGTTTTGTATCTTCTAATAAAAATATACAGTTTGAGGTCCTCGAGATGACTTGCAAACACTACATTTCTTTTTGTGCTTGATGTTATAATGAGATCAGAGATTGTTCTTGTCGTCAAACCAGCTTCTTTACTATTACCGGAATGTTTTTCAAAAGAACCAGGAAGACACACACACACACACACACGCACACGCGCGCACACACACACACACACACACACCCTCAAGGTAACGACTCAAAGGCAGAGAAAAGACTTTGAGCCTGAAACGCTTCGCCTCTGCAGCGGTGGAGGATGGCGGGCTACAGAGGAACAGAGGGAGCAGCTGGTGAGTCCCTCACACGTCTGGATTTGTTCTCGCTCTCACTTTCAAATAATCAAAACTATTCTACAGAACTCAAGGCTTAAATTACAAATCAAGAAGCTTCTTGTGTCAGATGATTTTTTTTCTTTAGAGTTTTTCTGATTGGAGGGAGTCCATTTTACCTTTGAATTGTTTTTCATTTCCTTTGATCGACAGTGAAGTGCATTTTAGGAGTATTTAATAAACTTTACGCACTCTAAACACGGTTTATTAAACAGTGGATTCCTGCTCCAAATTCATCTTTGTTTAAACCGAAACAAAAGCAGGTTGCACCACATCCTTAAAGAATCGAGCAACTGTTCCATAAAAGGCTGTTTATTTCTACTTAAAATCATTAAAAAGAGTTTGGTTCAAAGTTTAATTAACTCTTGTGTGGCCTTCAGGTCAAATTAACCGTTTCTTATTTTTACAAGAATAAAAATATTACACGTGTATATTCTCTTCTAGTAGGGACTGGTTGCAATAATTCAAGATATATTCTTTATTTTGTTTGAATTAGAGAATAAAGTCATGTATGTTCATGTGTTATGGAGTAAAGTTTAGATTTTTAATTGCTTTTAAAATGGGAATAGCCCTCAGAGGTTAAAGATGTTGATTGTTAAGAACTTTTGGTTTTTATATTTTCTCCTTACAGCTCCGTTACACGATAGATCGATAGATTTCACGCACAACTTTATAATAACTCACACTCTGAATCATTCATTAAGCATTAACAAATATTTCTATGTAATTACACATTTATAAGCAGTTAATTAACTGTATATTTTCCAGCAATAAAGTGTCTCTGTAAAGCCTCGACATGTTTCTTCGTGGAGGGATTTAAAATCTCCTCGAACGCTGTAAAAACATTCGTTCAGTTTTATTCTCGCAAGCCTTTAGACTTTACATCACTTCTTCTTCTCTTCTTCTTCTTCTTCTCACGATTCATTAAAACCAGCGTACACACGTTTACATTTCTCAACTCGCTCATGTTTAAGTGAATTTTAAAACTACTACATTTCATGAAAATGTGAATAATGTTCCGATAAAGAGGTTGTTCAATTTTATGTAGACTTTTTACATGTTTATATTTGTATTTTAACTTTATTTACAGATTTAACAATACAACAACATTTAGAAGGTCTGCAGGTTCAGAAATGAAAATATTTCAGAAATGAATATTACTTGGAGATTTACTGACATGTTTAGCGCTGCATAACTTCATTTGCCGGTGAGAATTAGACTCATTTACACATTGTAAATAATAATATATTACTGTTGTTTCACCCAAAACAGAGCTGAGAGTAGTTCTGCTGGGCTCGAGAGCCGAGGCTAAAGCCTCTTGTGGAGACACCATTCTTGGACAGCAGAGGTTCCTGAGCGCACCACCCGCAGGAGCTTTATTTCAAAGACACGATGGCCTGGTTCTCCAGAGACGTGTGCTCATCACCAACACCCCTGATCTTCTCGATCTGGTTCCTTCTGAAGAACAAGATGCAGATCGAGGTCTTAGCCTGGCCTTCCCTGGACCTCATGCGCTGTTGTTGGTTCTCGAGCCTGGAATTTTGACAGAACTGGAGAAAAAGGCTCTGCATGTCATCGATGAGATTTTTGGCGTGAACGCGTCCGATAACGTGATCGTTGTTTACATGCATGAGGATTCCGCCTATATAAATATGAGTGAGCTGAACAGCATCCGCAGTGCCATGCAGACGCAACAGCTCTTCAGCAGACTACCTCTTCATCACCTTCAAAGGAATGCAGATGAGTCGCAGGTGCAGAGTCTTCTGGAGAGCATTGAGAAGTTGATGGCCAGGACTGGTGGTCCCCGTTTTAAGACCTCTGAAGAACGGATGGCTGCTCCAAGACGACCGCTTAATTTGGATAAAAGTAAGCGTTGATTGTTTAGACAAGCATTCTTTTTCATTCATCCAAACTGACGAAATACAATCTAAAATCATTTTTCCTAACTTGCTTAAAGATCAGGAACATTTTCGAAGACGAGTGAGTAGCATGATTCCAAACAATAGTGAGTATGAATTTTACTTATTTGAATTTTGGCAGAAGATCTCTGAGCAGAACCTTCTCTCTCACTGTCCCTGGCTGCTGGAACATCTCTCAGCAGAACCTTCTCTCTCACTGTCCCTGGCTGCTGGAACATCTCTCAGCAGAACCTTCTCTCTCACTGTCCCTGGCTGCTGGAACAAACTCCTGATCCAGTCAGGAGAGCAGCAACACTGAGAGCTTTCAGAAAGCAACTGAAAACTCTTCTCTTCAGGGAACACCTACTAAAACCTACTATTTCTCCTCCTCTGTCTTTATCTTCTTCCTCTACTTCCTCACTGCTTTGGTTTATTGATCAGTTGATAATATTTCTATTATGAGAAGCTGAGATAGACTTTGACGGTGTAACAGATCTCATATTGTCTCTCCCCTAATGTAAGTCGCTTTGGACAAAAGCGTCTGCCAAATGCATAAATGTAAATGTGATATAGATGTTTTCATCTTTTCTAAAGAAACTGAAAAAATGCAGCTTGGGTCAAGGATCAAAGAACTACAAAGATCCAACTGTGAGTAAAAAGAAAACACGATCTTAAAATATTCAAAGTAACAATTGTTTACTATGTTTTCACAATGATTTGTGTTTGGCAGCCAGTGTTAGCCTCGACACGAGCCCAGAGTGTGTGAGGATCGTCCTGATCGGGAAAACCGGAGTGGGAAAAAGTGCAACTGGGAACACCATACTGGGACGCAATGTCTTTCAGTCAAGACCCAGCATGTCATCTACGACCAAGAGATGTCAGAGAGAGAGCGGGTTTGTGTGCGGTCGAGCCGTGACGGTGGTGGACACACCCGGACTCTTCGACACGAGCCTCAGCAATGAAGAGATCCAGCAGGAGATCATGAGATGCGTCGAGCTCTCGGCTCCTGGACCTCACGTGTTCCTGCTGCTCATCTCAGTCGGCCCCTTCACTCAAGAGGAGCGAGAGACTCTTCAGCTCATCAAGATGACCTTCGGCCAGAACGCAGAGACCTACACCATGGTGCTCTTCACCAGAGGAGACAATCTAGATGATAGCATCGAGCAGTACGTGGCCGAAGGAGATCCACGCGTGCAGCAGCTGATCCACGACTGCAGGGGGCGATATCACGTCTTCAACAACAAACAGAAGGATCTGCATCAGGTCCTGGGGCTGCTGAAGAAGATCGATAAGATGATGTGGAGGAACCATTCCAGCTTCTACAACGACACAATGTTTCAGGAGTTTAGGAGGGATAGAGAGGAGGAGGTCAGACGTGAAATGGATACTATAAAAGTCAGACATGAGTTAGAAATCAAAGAAATTCAAACTAAGCTTGAGGAGGAAAAGGCTAAATGCAAGATTAGAGATCTCTTGCTCACGGAAACAGAGAATACGTTGCTGAGAAAACTTCAGAGCAAACAAAAGCCTGAAGAAGTAGCTGTGAAATATCCTGAAGTGAAAGGTCAGACAAGTGTGCCGCATAGTCCTGTTTCAGAGAATCTCAAAGAACACAAGAAATCTCACAAGTGGAAGCTTCTCGACGCACTCCGGCTAGGGAGGAAGAAAAACGGAGGAGCCCTAAAGTCCTCAGACGAAGTAAAACCATCCGAACAGAAGACAAGCAATCATCTCCTCAACACGGACAGAGACAAAGAGCACAGCTTGCTTCAGCGCTACCAGGAAATGGAAGAGTGCAGGCAGAACATGGAGGAGGCCATGAGGAAGTACAAGCAGATGGCGGATGTCTACGCAGCAGAGCTTACAAAGATAGGAGCAATTAATACTGAGGATAATATTTAACTAGTTTCATTTATCAGTCAACAGAAGTTTGGGAGGAGCTGGTCATTATTGCATTGATGGGGCCACCAAAATCTTTACATTTAAGCCAAGTTTTCAGGATTGTATTACATTTCTGTTAAAGCGAAAACTAAAACTCTTTAGGAAATGCCTCGTGGTGGACTCTTATTTTGTTTTAAAGTAATATAATTGGAATATGTCTAACACAAAAAAGCAAAGATGTACATAGACTAATGATAGTACTAAATAGTGCAGTTACCATCTTGGGTCGTTCTGTTTTATTGTGTAATTGTATTTCGTGAGAGTTATCCAAATTAAAACGCTGAATGAAAGCGCGCCGTCTCACGAAACCTCTGGATCTCCTCCTGAAGCGTTTTCCTCTGAAAATAAGAAGATATCTCTGCGATCAGAAACCTGACAGAACTAGATTCACCTCCTTTATGTTCAAGGATTAAGAAAATATAAAAACATTGAAATGATAATTTATTTCTTCTTGCAATTACTGGATGAACAATTATTCATTGTTTTTTTGTGTGTTCTACATATTTTCAGTCAGTGTTTGATTATTTATTTCATAACTATATGGAATGTTTAGAGCCTCTACTTTATAATTGTCCTGCCAGCGTCTCAGTTATTGAGAGAACTGCTGACGCGTCAGCTTTAGCTGCATCTGTTCATGAGTTCTATCTCTATTATATCTCTCACTACTCTCTGAATGTTTGGATCTGCTTATATTTCCTGAGGGTGGCTTCTCCGGAGCTCATCTGCTTCTGCTGGACCGCTTGTGTCTGCTGATCTTCAGCGCGGTACATGAGACGAGAATGCGTTTCCATCGATTGATGACTCTTGTTTATATGGTTTTTGGGAATCGTGTCACAGCAGAACAGAAATGTGCGTATTGATAGATCAAATATAGGACCAAATAAATGTCTCTTTTTTTAAGGACCCATAACGGTTAACATAAAAATAAACATGTCAAAAACACATTGAAAACGTTACGAATATACTTTAACACTCTCCTCCTCACTCACTCTCCTCTCTTTATTCACTTTATTTACTAAATAACATTTTGACTCATTTACTCGCAGTGTTTTTCATCTTCTCTCTGGCGGAGGCTCCTGCTGATGTTAGCACCAGGAGCATGCGATCGAAGCTCTAGAGCTAGCTAGCTAACGCTAGCTGACACTCACTCGCACTACCAGGCTATGACCAGTAAGAGTGCTCTAGAGCAAAAGGAAAGGAAACATTGAGTTGAAACGTAACTGTCCCAGAGATTAAAGAAATGGCTCCTGTTTGTGCGCTTTATGAACTTGTGATTCGGCAAATCATAAAAAATATTCCTCAAATAAATATTAATTATTAAAAATAAATAAATATATATATATGAGTGGAGCCTTACTCTGCTCTTCATCCCCCAGGACAGAGGAAGTAGAGCGAGAGTGGAAAAGATGACGCCAGGGCAGGACAGATGGTGTTCATCATCTCGTGTGGATGACATCAAGTCCAGTTTCCAACTTCCTGCTCGCTCGGCCTAACAGCTACCAACAGACAACACTGTTACTCTGTTACACGGGACACGCTGTTCATTCCTCCACTACAGTTAAAAATCTCTGTGTTATTATAGATAGTGAACTGAGGTTTAAGAACCAGATCTCTTCTGTTACTAAGAGCTCCTTCTTTCTCCTCAGGAACATTGCTGAAGTGAGGAACATGCTGTCTATCGTAGATGCAGAAAAATTAGTGCATGCTTTCATGAGCTCCAGAATGGATTCTTGTAACGCTCTGTTAGCTGCTGCAGCGCTACAAAAATGACAGTTAGTCCAGAACGCAGCAGCTAGAGTTCTCACAAGAACACAGAAATATGATCACATTACACCGGTTCTGAGCTCTCTTCATCGACTATAAGATTATGCTCTTCGCCTTTAAGGCTCTGAACGGCTCGGCTCCGCTCGACCTGAGCAGTCTCCTCTCACGATATATTCCACTCGCTCTCTCCGATCACAAGAAGCAGCTCTACTGATCGTTCTGAAGATGAGGAGATCCACCAGAGGAGGAAGAGCGTTCTCATATAGAGCCCCGAAGCTCTGGAATAAACTCCCGGATGGGTTAGGGTTAGTTCAGAACTACAAACAGATCTGGTGTCTGAGCGCTATATGCATACAAACTGTTTAAAAAAAAAACAATGTGGTTGAAAGTTCCTCTCGAAGCTCTCCTCATCATTTATCTCTCCTCCTGCAGCTGATGCTGATCACCTGTTTGTTGTCTGTGTTACAGTTTTCTAACCGTTGTTTCTTCATTTGTTAGTTTCTGTTTTGTCTTTGTTAGTTTTGTTTTTCAGGTCCTGTCCGGCGAACCGTTCGTCGATGGATCTTGAGTTTGTATGTTCTTTATGCTGGGGAGGTGATTAGCACCTGCCTCAGTCAGCGAGGCTCCCAGGGGCCTCACGGAGGAACTCCTCTCTACTCTACCTGATCCTCACGAGGACTTTGTGAAGCTGCTTTGAAAGAAACTGCAGAAAAAGAGCTATATAAAAACTGATTGATTGATTAAAGAAAGCAAGTCTGATGCTGCAAATGTGATGTCTGTGTTTGTGTGGCCTCCTCTTTACAATTTTACAAGTTCATTTTGTAATACATTTCCAGTGCATTCATATTTATTTGTATCTTTCACTGCAGTTATTTTATGTCTAATTCTATAACTTCATTTTTAACAATACTTGAAGAAATGTTTACACAGCAAAAGAATAAAAATGTGATGGGGAAAATTTAAAGCAGTGAAAACATACATTTTGACTTTAAACACAATAGTCACAGTAGTACCAGAACATCCAGTTTTACCTTTAACTCGACTTCCTCGTTCGGCTTTTAGTCGCCTGGAAATGTGTTCTGTGTTTTAAGGAAGGTTCTAACCTCAGAAGATCTCACTTTATTTATTAAGAATGCTTTGATTCGTTCAGAAAAAGAGCTGAATGTCACAAGAGAGGAAAGTTTGTGATGAACATAAGCTTCACAAAATCCCAGATTCTCAAATATCATGCTCCGTATTCGGATTCACTTCTTGTATTTTATCTTATTCTTCAGACAAAAAAGTTGTTTTTGACCACATGAGCTTTAAATCAGCTCATGATCTACTCTGGGTTTTACTTTATCATCCTTAAGCTGCAAATAAAGCGTGACCAGTTCCCATCCCCGCGCTGCTCGGGGCTTTCCTGCGGAGTCGTTCCCTGAAGACCATCCATTCGTTTTTTAGGCTCTTCAAACGCTTTCCTTTCATTTATCAAAGAATACGAACAAAAAAAGCATCACTTTAAACCATTTAATGGAGTATTTCGCCATGCTGTTCAAAAGAAACTATTATAAACTAACATTTAAACTCAACTAAAAGTGAAAGAAAAATTCTGACGTTGAGATTTGCCTTTGAGGATTTCCGCACATCAGAGCTATTTATAGAAATGAGAAAGTACAGAAGTCTTTTCTGAAAGTCAAGACAGCGTTTACTATCCGAGGATCTCAATAATCAGACCGCACACAAAGATTAGAACAATTCTGTAAAGCATATTATCTTTGACCCCATTCTCTATGAAAGATAAAGTTTTTAAGTACTCGATGATGCTCGAACCATCGGTTAGGAACTCCAGCGAATCGCTGAGATGAATGCAGCTCTGATGAACGTTGAGCTTGTTCTCTCAAAATGAACAGACTGACTCCAGAAGGGAGCAGCTTCCCATTCACTCTCATGTTAAAGCACGTCTCCACCTCTGGCTCCATCAGGTTTGTTGATTCAGATCGCTGGTTCTGATCTTCATGAACACTCTGAGAGGGGTGAACTATTTTGAGATTAGTTTGTTTAAGATATGTACTAGTTAAACCTTCAGCCTTTTTTACTACAGCCATGTGTTCTGGACACGTCTTCAATGACCTTCTCTGAGCCTCTTTTTAACCTACGGCTGACGTCACGAACGCTGCGTCCATGTTTCATACAGCGATCTGGACTTCGATATCACATCACATGACTCGACTCCAAAGCACTGATTGGAGAGTTGAGAGAGTGAGAATACTGAAATCACGTTTTAAAGCTAGATTTTTTAAGGCTAGTTGAGATTTTTTTCATCTGTGTTGATGCTGAGTACATAGTTTAGAGCAAAGCTAGTGCGACGGCAAGCATACGTTTTTTTTTTTTTTGGAATCTGATTTCTTTTGTTGTTGAATGAACTGCAAACAGACGCCGAAAGAGACCTGGGTTAGATTTGGAAATTAATGCTCAGAATTGAGCTGTCCAGAAAAAATAAGATACAGCGCACATATCGGGAAAAAAAATTGGAGTTGGATTGTTTCTTCTGGCCGTTGCCTAAGAGTCATCATAACCGTTTGTATGTTTAAATCCTCTTTCTGCGGATTTTTTAACCAGTTTTCAACGCACCAGATCGAATCTGCTGAGAGGGTTATGGTCTGCAGCCTCCCATCTATCCAAGTCCTCTACACCTCCAGGACTCGGAGGCATGGGAGTTCTCACCTGAACCTTCTCACCCTGGACATGGACTTTTGAACCCCTCCCATCAGGCAGGAGGCTAGGGTCCATAGAACAACCACACGCTCGCTCCCCTCCGCTACTGGACTGCAGATCTGCTGATCAGGGCACTGTTACCCTGTGTGTGTTTTATACTCCAACATTCATAATATATCTGATAAGTATTTGCACCTACTCTTACTGACGGAAGAGGAAGCTGCGCACATATAATCGTGAAGGTTTCAGGGTCCGCATAAGGCCCCTGAACGCTTGAGCGTCCATCTCGAATACAAACATGGAAGAACGAGAGATTCCAGCTCTCTTCTTTCTCCATTGACGTCTCAGAGTTAGAGGAACGAGAAGAGCTGAATGGAATGCAAACAACGCGGCAGGTTCAACCGGCTTCTGAGGCTTTACCGTAAAGAAGAAAAATCTTTCATTTGTAAAGTCAGGCGCAGACATGAGCTGTGTGTGCTGCTGATCGAGGACTGAAGATGGATGCCTCGAGCCGACCGCCGGCAGAATCCAGTGAGTGTGTTCTGAAGGAGCGAATAACTAATACATCCATGAAAAAAGGTTTTCGTTATGGCTACAACTATTTCTCTTGGGTAACAACTTTTTATTGGATTAAATGCTTTGCTAATAGTAAATCGTTTTGCAGGGATGGTTTCCCGTTTGGAACGAGTCAAACATCTGTTGATTAGCAAGCGTATATTGGTCTGACTTCTGAGAGGAGAACATGTGTCCTCATACACTATCTGACAATGACAGGTTCCTCTAACCTGTTCGTCAGGACCAGCTCGCCTCTTTATCCCTCGATGGTTTGAGATCTGAGATGGTTTTTGTCTTTGTAAAGGCGCCGAGACCGAAGGAGATTCGAGAGCAGTGCAGCTGGAGTACATCAACGTTAAGAAACCAGAGAGAAGATTTGCAGAGCGCCATCTGCTGACGAGCAGACCACCGTTTTATCATTGTTCAGAGAAGAAAGATCAGCTGTGTGGCGAGAGATTCGAGAGCATTTTGGAAGAAGGTGTTCCTCCTGCGGAGAAGTCGAAGCTATCTGAAGAGCAAACACCACTCTACGAATCTCAAGGTGATCCATCACTGGACAACACAACGAAAAGAGACCTCAGAAAGCAGTTTAACACAAGATAGTTTGTTTCTGGTAAAGTCAATTTAAGTTTACATTGTGGTTGTTTTCCCCTGCAATAGAGAATAAACTTTAAAAATTAAGACAGGACAAGGGAACTTTGAATCTACTCTTAACTTTTACTTTTTTGATCGTAACAGCACAAGTACAGACCAGCGCTGTGGTCTTCTAAAAAAAAACCTCTCTTCAGTCTGGTTAACTGAGAGTCTTCCTTCCGTGTGACGTCAGAGTACATAACGCTTCACTCGACTGACGCGTGTTATCCCCGATATAATATCTGACAATATTGACGGTCAGTTACAAAACCTTTACTGAGAAAACACCGTTCTTAGGAGCCAGACCGACATTTTCATTTAATTAAGACCAACTTATGAATGAAACAAATTTCCCTCTTTGGAAGCTTTACGTCTTTTTGATGTTAAGTTCAAGATGCACATTTCAAATTTGTGAATGATTTCTAAACTGTGGAAACCAAAGAACCAATATTTCAAATAGTGATATTTACATTTACATTTATGCATTTGGCAGACGCTTTTGTCCAAAGCGACTTACATTAGGGGAGAGACAATATGAGATCTGTTACACCGTCAAAGTCTATCTCAGCTTCTCATAATAGAAATTATATCAACTGATCAATAAACCAAAGCAGTGAGGAAGAAGAGGAGGAAGATAAAGACGGAGGAGGAGAGAAAGAAGGTATTTTTTTTTTATTTATAGTTTATATAGTGTTCTCTGAAGAGAAGAGTTTTCAGTTGCTTTTTGAAAGCTGTTAGTGTTGCTTTTTTAGTGTTGATATTTATTTACAGTGGAAACCAGACAACAAAACAAAACAACCCACAAATACAATACTTATTTACAAAAACAACACACATGAAGCTCACCCTAATGATCTAATGAAATAATAACTCTCTGATCTAATGAAATAATAACGCTCTAAACTAAAAGGGAAAACTCAATGACTCAGCAACCAAAAAACGCCGATCTAACCTCCTCTAATCTTTAAAAACAAAGGGTGAGGCGCACTCTACGATCTAGTGGACACATACAGTTACCCGAGGGATGCGAGCGTGTGTCCCGGACGAGCCCCCGTTTTGTTGCGACTCGTTTTAAGAGCAGCAGTGTGTGGAGAATCATTTTAATCTCGACTCCAAAAAGAGCTCCAACCACCGCCAACAAAACACCACACACACACAACAAATTCAAACATAGAAAAAGCTACACTTTTATTAATGTAAAAATAAAACAACGTTTAATATTAAAGAATCAAGGTGACTGGGATGAGAGAGGCCAACATAACAAACAAAACCCCCAATAAAAGAAAAAAACTACTATATTCCCAAACGGACAGCAAATGTAGAAATACAACACAACTTCCCTAAACTTCATAACAGAAAGAGACAATCTTCCAAAAAATTAAAATAGGCCACCGACCACGTTAGCTCACAACACACAAATAATTAAATGAAAAAGAAATAATCAAATTACAAAACAGCCCAAATCTTACTCAAATCAATATCGAAACATTAACGTGAAGGTGTTTCCTGATGGAGCTGAACCCGGAGCTCTTCACCGAGCGCGGGACGAACAGAACGAGCGCCCGGAGTGAAGAACTCCACCTCTCTGGAAGAACTCCACCTCTCTTGAAGAACTCCACCTCTCTGGAAGAACTCCACCTCTCTGGAAGAACTCCACCTCTCTGGAAGAACTCCACCTCTCTTGAAGAACTCCACCTCTCTGGAAGAACTCCACCTCTCTTGAAGAACTCCACCTCTCTTGAAGAACTCCACCTCTCTGGAAGAACTCCACCTCTCTGGAAGAACTCCACCTCTCTGGAAGAGCTCCACCTCTCTTGAAGAACTCCACCTCTCTGGAAGAACTCCACCTCTCTGGAAGAGCTCCACCTCTCTGGAAGAACTCCACCTCTCTGGAAGAACTCCACCTCTCTGGAAGAGCTCCACCTCTCTTGAAGAACTCCACCTCTCTGGAAGAACTCCACCTCTCTGGAAGAACTCCACCTCTCTTGAAGAACTCCACCTCTCTTGAAGAACTCCACCTCTCTGGAAGAACTCCACCTCTCTGGAAGAACTCCACCTCTCTTGAAGAACTCCACCTCTCTGGAAGAACTCCACCTCTCTGGAAGAACTCCACCTCTCTTGAAGAACTCCACCTCTCTTGAAGAACTCCACCTCTCTGGAAGAACTCCACCTCTCTTGAAGAACTCCACCTCTCTGGAAGAACTCCACCTCTCTGGAAGAACTCCACCTCTCTTGAAGAACTCCACCTCTCTGGAAGAACTCCACCTCTCTGGAAGAACTCCACCTCTCTTGAAGAACTCCACCTCTCTGGAAGAACTCCACCTCTCTTGAAGAACTCCTCCTCTCTTGAAGAACTCCACCTCTCTTGAAGAACTCCACCTCTCTGGAAGAACTCCACCTCTCTTGAAGAACTCCACCTCTCTTGAATCCGCGGCGCTCCGTTACGCAGCATCCAGGACTGACGTAGAGCCAAGATTTTATCTCAAACACAAAACATGAATCAAACGTAACACAAACCAGTTAAAATCAAAGGCACGTAACGGTACATCACGTGATGTCTATCTCTTCTCCTTCCTCGGGGCGATAGTTTGATTGTTAAAGTCACGCTTCAGCTTTACACCAGTAGTGAGATCAATCACGAACACCAATATGTTCACACGAAGTAGCACAGCACCATCTAACAAGCTCCTCTCGAAGACGGCGCCTCTTGAGTCCTTTATACAAATGAGGCCGATGTATAACGCTCTGATTGGTTGTCCTAGAAGATGGCGATCTCAGATTGGCGGCTTGTGGTGACATCAGCAGGACGGCGGAGATAGACAAGATCCACGGCCAATGGGAGCAAGAAGGTGGGACCCAAGCGTTCATTGATTAAAAAAACTTGTTATGGAAAATGGCAGGAATAAATACAAACATTGGTCGTAACATGCGGGTTCCATCACTTCAATAGGTTTGGTTCTAGAACAGATCTTTTTTCAATCTCTACAAAAAACGAAAGAAAAAAACAAGAAGTCACAATAATATATGGATCTTCAACGTGAGGAGTCCAGTTTAAGGGAGGAGGGTATGAAGCATTTTTTTTAGATTAAAATAAATCACAAATGCGTGAATTTTTATCAACTAAAACACACACACACACACAACGTACACACGCTGACACACACACACGCGCACACACACACACACACGCGCACACACACACACACACGCACGCACATCAAAGAGCCACGTTTCTGTCCAAACCGTTGGAAAGATTAGATTTTCATCTGAGGTCTTTTAAATTGACTTGTATTAATGTTTTTTTCTTTCTCTCCAGTAGATGCATCTCCTCAACGTCGTTTACGGCTCAACACCATGCTATCAGCTCAAAGTGAGTTTGAATTCAATCATTACAGAGAATCATTCCTTCCTTACAGTGAAGAAGCTGTGAATAAAAGCGTCAAATAGAACTGAACAAAGACTTGTGACTGAGAGAAAACCGCCTGCTAGCTGAATAATTACTCATCTTTCTTCATTCTCCAGAAGATCTGTGTGCATCTCATGCTCTGCCGGGACGATTACAGCGATCCAACTGTGAGTCTCAGGTTGCGTTCACATGTGTTTCATTTTCATGATTTAAACAACATTTCTCAAAGCGGCTGCAGACAGGAACGAGCCAAATTAGATTTAGTCATTTTAACTAAGGATAAGAAAAGTATTTTGCAGTGTTAGAATGATTGATTTGACCAACAGTAAAATAAAATCTGGTCATTTACAGCTTTATGTTCTCAAATTGAGGTCTTTCATTCTTCCTCTGTAGCACTAATTTCAGGAGGGCAGAGCTTGTTGAGCTCTAGGTGATGGTTCTTCATCCATGTTGAGGTGTAGGCGATGGTTCTTCATCCATGTAGAGCTCTAGGGGATGGTTCCTCATCCATGTTGAGCTGTAAGTGATGGTTCCTCGTCCATGTTGAGCTGTAAGTGATGGTTCTTCATCCATGTTCAGCTGTAGGTGATGGTTCTTCATCCATGTTGAGGTGTAAGTGATGATTCCTCATTCATGTAGAGTTGTAAATGATTGTTCCTCATCCATGTTGAGCTGTAAGTGATGGTTCTTCATCCATGTTGAGCTGTAGGCGATGATTCTTCATCCATGTTGAGCTGTAAGTGATGGTTCTTCATCCATGTTGAGCTGTAGGCGATGATTCTTCATCCATGTTGAGCTGTAAGTGATGGTTCCTCATCCATGTTGAGCTGTAGGTGATGGTTCTTCATCCATGTTGAGGTGTAGGCGATGGTTCTTCATCCATGTTCAGCTGTAGGTGATGGTTCTTCATCCATGTTGAGGTGTAAGTGATGATTCCTCATTCATGTAGAGTTGTAAATGATTGTTCCTCATCCATGTTGAGCTGTAAGTGATGGTTCTTCATCCATGTTGAGCTGTAGGCGATGATTCTTCATCCATGTTGAGCTGTAAGTGATGGTTCTTCATCCATGTTCAGCTGTAGGTGATGGTTCTTCATCCATGTTGAGGTGAAAGTGATGGTTCTTCATCCATGTTGAGGTGTAAGTGATGATTCCTCATTCATGTAGAGTTGTAAATGACTGTTCCTCATCCATGTTGAGCTGTAAGTGATGGTTCTTCATCCATGTTGAGCTGTAAGTGATGGTTCCTCATCCATGTTGAGCTGTAGGTGATGGTTCTTCATCCATGTTGAGCTGTAGGTGATGGTTCTTCATCCATGTTGAGCTGTAGGTGATGGTTCTTCATCCATGTTGAGCTGTAGGTGATGGTTCTTCATCCATGTTGAGCTGTAGGTGATGGTTCCTCATCCATGTTGAGCTGTAAGTGATGGTTCTTCATCCATGTTGAGCTGTAGGCAATGGTTCTTTATCCACGTTGGGTGAGGGCGATGATTCTTCATCCATGTTCAGCTGTAGGTGATGGTTCTTAATCCATGTTGAGGTATAAGTGATGGTTCCTCATCCATGTAGAGCTGTAGGTGATGGTTCTTCATCCATGTTGAGCTGTAGGTGATGGTTCTTCATCCATGTTGAGCTGTAGGTGATGGTTCCTCATCCATGTTGAGCTGTAGGTGATTGAAATCTGTCTTTGGATTCCTGGCTCTATTAAGCCTTCCTTTCAAGGCTCAAAAAATCCATATGAGAAGAATCATCCTTAAAATAAAGGTAGATGATACAAAATGCACCAGTAAGATTTTGTAGCTTTTTTTGTAGATTTTGGAAGTATTTTAGTTATTTCCAGGTATTCTTATCCCCCATTAAATAAACTGACATCTAGGGGTAGTTTCTAAAGCCACTGAGCTCCACTGTATATCAGGCTTGTGAAATTTTCAATTTCAAGGACTTCATTTCACAATCTTCTAATGGTGGTAAAGTGTTACCTGAGGTTTGTGTCAGCTGTTAAGAGTGTTTGAATCTCTTTTAATTTATGCTTGTTTTTATTTCTTGCTCTCTAAATCATTCCTAGATATTCATTAATGAAATAATTAATCTTTTATCTTCTTTGTAAAACGCAGCCATTACTGGCTGCAAGAGAAGCTTAGAACGTGTGAGGATCGTCCTGATCGGGAAAACCGGAGTGGGAAAAAGTGCAACTGGGAACACCATACTGGGACGCAAAGCTTTTGTGGCTCGTGCTAGCATGTCATCTACGACCAAGAGATGTCAGAGAGAGAGCGGGTTTGTGTGCGGTCGAGCCGTGACGGTGGTGGACACACCCGGACTCTTCGACACGAGCCTCAGCAATGAAGAGATCCAGCAGGAGATCATGAGATGCGTCGAGCTCTCGGCTCCTGGACCTCACGTGTTCCTGCTGCTCATCTCAGTCGGCCCCTTCACTCAAGAGGAGCGAGAGACTCTTCAGCTCATCAAGATGACCTTCGGCCAGAACGCAGAGACCTACACCATGGTGCTCTTCACCAGAGGAGACAATCTAGATGATAGCATCGAGCAGTACGTGGCCGAAGGAGATCCACGCGTGCAGCAGCTGATCCACGACTGCAGGGGGCGATATCACGTCTTCAACAACAAACAGAAGGATCCGCATCAGGTCCTGGGGCTGCTGAAGAAGATCGATAAGATGATGTGGAGGAACCATTCCAGCTTCTACAACGACACAATGTTTCAGGAGGCGGAGAAAGTATTCAGACTTCTGCAGATTAACAGAGAGAAAGAAGCAGAGGTCAAACGAGAGATGGAGATCATCGAAGCCAGATACGAGACAAAGTTGAAAGAAATTCAGGAAAAACTAGACGAGGAAAAAGCCAAGGGAAAGGTCAGAGAGCTACTGCTCCTGGAGAAAGGAAATCAATTATACAGAAAATGTCAAACTGAAGAAGCAGCGGTGAACCAAAGCACCAACAATCCAGAGCAAGAGCATGAAACAAAGTCCTCTGTGGAGCGGGAGAAGAATCAGGAGCATCTCTCCGAAAAAGAGGCATCAACTGAAAAACCAGATGACAGAGATTCGAAAAAGCCAAAACGGAAAAATCTGTCATTTCTCAAACGTAACCCAAAGATCAGGGAGAAATATCAGAAGGCGAAAAATGATGACGCAAAGAAAAGCACACTCAAAGAGGAGAAGAATATCCAAGCCATCAAACATCAGACGGCTGAAGCTAAGCAAAACAACCCTGAGGTCAAAGAGAAGCAACACGAGGTCCGGACCGGACCTCCTGAGGGAGACAAACAGCTTGCTAAGAATAAGATCCTGGCTGATCAGTTCAAGGCAATGGAGGAGTGCAAGAGAAAGATGGAGGACATCAAGAGACGATTCAAAGAAATAGAAGAGATTCACGCTGCAGAGCTCAGCAAGATGAAAAAGAGACAGGAGGAATGGAAGAAGGCTCACGGACGATGTGCTCTTCAGTAAACACCACTTTAGTCACGTCTCCATCTACATCTTCACCCAATCACAGCCGTTCCTTTCAAACCTATTCCCCTAAACAATTCAACGATTAAAAAAGGAAAGAAGATTGCTTGCAGACACGTACCTCAGCAATCCTCGAGCGTGCAATCGCACATCTTGTAAATAAATAAGTCTGGTGGGGCGCGATTTAAATGCAATTTTGTAAAAAAAATCAATGTTTAACAAGCAATTTTTACATATTTGGGATTGAAGATGATGTTTCAAACAATAAATGTACAAATGATCTGATATCAAAATAAAACACAAGGTTTATAATTGTGTTAATAAATATTTGTTTTTCTTCCGGTAAGACACTCCACAAAATAGATGCGAAACATTGATATTTAGTTGCATTTTTTTCTAATAATACGTTAACATAAAAATGAATTCATTGCGCAGATCAATGTATTCATCTCTTTTTGTAAATGACGTTCAAGTAAAGGTTATATTTATTAAGTACTTTTGGAATTCGGGTATGTTGGTTTTTTTCGGGTCTCTCTGCGAGAATGAGATCTTTCCAGAGTTTCTACAGAGATGATGAGTGTGAGGCTGTGTTTGATTCAACCATCTTCAGATCTTCATCTCGAATGTTTTATCGTCGAGTGTTTGTCTGCCGAGCCAGCGATCTCGTTGTTAGGAAGAGGAGCAAAAAATTGTGCCGTTAACGCCATCAAACTTGTTTAAATTCTGGTCAAAAACTGTTAATGTGGTGTTAAAACCTTTAGCAAACTTACCTTAACATCTGTCTTCAGTCCAGCTGCAGACACTAGCGATAGATTCGCTTCTAAATCTTCCCTCAGGAGGATCTCAGGAGGGGCTTGACTTTTAAACAAGTTTTTTTCTCTGAGCAGGAATAGTCCCAACATACGTGTGAAACTTTCACATTTTGACTGCAAAGCTTTAACAATCTTAATCATTTTTCATTTCATCTTTTGTTTTCCATTGAGTACTTATTATAGCATACCGTATCATGTAAACTCCTGATGAGACACAAAATAAAATATTTCAGCCCATAAATATATATAACACAAATGAAATGAAGAATGAATCATTTTGGCAACTATGTATGTGATGCTTGTAATAAGTTGACCAGAAAAAAGCTGTATACTGTGAATGTAACATTCTACGTGTGTGAGACGTTCTGTATATCTGAGACTCCCTCTGCAGGGTGGAAGAGGTACAGCAGGCCCTTGAGTCTGCTTCCCCCTGCTGGAGAGAGTTCTGTTGCATCGAGACAGCAGACGTAGAATCTGCAGGCCAGCCTTGAATCATGTTTGCTGGTCTGTTTCCACCGGCTGGTCCAGTTCCCTTCTCTTAAAAATCTTCTTTGTTGGGAGAGAAAACAGTTTTGTTTTTATTCTCGAGCTAAAATTCTCTACCGTCCTTATTCGTGTTTTAGGAGATGTTTGGTTTTCAGATATATTATTTGATTTTTTCATTCTTTTTGTCTTTTTTTCCTTTTTTTTCCTTTTTCCCTTTTTTTAAACATTATTTGACAATGATATCTATATCAGAGCTGACCTTGAGATTCCTACAGCTTTGAGGATTTCAGTCTCACCTCTCTGTCTTTCAATCGAGGGATCAATCTTGGGTTTACACAGAAGAGCATGGTGCTGATGTACAAATGATCGAGTAATAAAATAAAATCCTTAACCCTTGTGTGGTGTTCATATTATTGTTACTCAGGCGGTGTTTGAGTAACCCTTGTGTGGTGTTCATATTATTGTTACTCAGGCGGTGTTTGAGTAACCCTTGTGTGGTGTTCATATTATTGTTACTCAGGCGGTGTTTGAGTAACCCTTGTGTGGTGTTCATATTATTGTTACTCAGGCGGTGTTTGAGTAACCCTTGTGTGGTGTTCATATTATTGTTTCTCAGGCGGTGTTTGAGTAACCCTTGTGTGGTGTTCCTATTATTGTTACTCAGGCGGTGTTTGAGTAACCCTTGTGTGGTGTTCATGTTATTGTTACTCAGGCGGTGTTTGAGTAACCCTTGTGTGGTGTTCATATTATTGTTTCTCAGGCGGTGTTTGAGTAACCCTTGTGTGGTGTTCCTATTATTGTTACTCAGGCGGTGTTTGAGTAACCCTTGTGTGGTGTTCATATTATTGTTACTCAGGCGGTGTTTGAGTAACCCTTGTGTGGTGTTCATATAATTGTTTCTCAGGCGGTGTTTGAGTAACCCTTGTGTGGTGTTCATGTTATTGTTACTCAGGCGGTGTTTGAGTAACCCTTGTGTGGTGTTCATGTTATTGTTACTCAGGCGGTGTTTGAGTAACCCTTGTGTGGTGTTCATGTTATTGTTACTCAGGCGGTGTTTGAGTAACCCTTGTGTGGTGTTCATATTATTGTTACTCAGGCGGTGTTTGAGTAACCCTTGTGTGGTGTTCATATTATTGTTACTCAGGCGGTGTTTGAGTAACCCTTGTGTGGTGTTCATATTATTGTTTCTCAGGCAGGTGTTTGAGTAACCCTCGTGTGGTGTTCATATTATTGTTACTCAGCCGGTGTTTGAGTAATCCTTGTGTGGTGTTCATATTATTGTTACTCAGGCGGAGTTTGAGTAACCCTTGTGTGGTGTTCATATTATTGTTACTCAGGCGGTGTTTGAGTAACCCTTGTGTGGTGTTCATATTATTGTTACTCAGGCAGGTGTTTGAGTAACCCTCGTGTGGTGTTCATATTATTGTTACTCAGGCGGTGTTTGAGTAACCCTTGTGTGGTGTTCATATTATTGTTACTCAGGCGGTGTTTGAGTAACCCTTGTGTGGTGTTCATATTATTGTTACTCAGGCGGTGTTTGAGTAACCCTTGTGTGGTGTTCATATTATTGTTACTCAGGCGGTGTTTGAGTAACCCTTGTGTGGTGTTCATATTATTGTTTCTCAGGCAGGTGTTTGAGTAACCCTCGTGTGGTGTTCATATTATTGTTACTCAGCCGGTGTTTGAGTAATCCTTGTGTGGTGTTCATATTATTGTTACTCAGGCGGAGTTTGAGTAACCCTTGTGTGGTGTTCATATTATTGTTACTCAGGCGGAGTTTGAGTAACCCTTGTGTGGTGTTCATATTATTGTTACTCAGGCGGTGTTTGAGTAATCCTTGTGTGGTGTTCATATTATTGTTACTCAGGCGGAGTTTGAGTAACCCTTGTGTGGTGTTCATATTATTGTTACTCAGGCGGTGTTTGAGTAACCCTTGTGTGGTGTTCATATTATTGTTTCTCAGGCAGGTGTTTGAGTAACCCTCGTGTGGTGTTCATATTATTGTTACTCAGCCGGTGTTTGAGTAATCCTTGTGTGGTGTTCATATTATTGTTTCTCAGGCGGTGTTTGAGTAACCCTTGTGTGGTGTTCATATTATTGTTACTCAGGCGGTGTTTGAGTAACCCTTGTGTGGTGTTCATATTATTGTTACTCAGGCGGTGTTTGAGTAACCCTTGTGTGGTGTTCATATTATTGTTTCTCAGGCGGTGTTTGAGTAACCCTTGTGTGGTGTTCATGTTATTGTTACTCAGGCGGTGTTTGAGTAACCCTTGTGTGGTGTTCATGTTATTGTTACTCAGGCGGTGTTTGAGTAACCCTTGTGTGGTGTTCATGTTATTGTTACTCAGGCGGTGTTTGAGTAACCCTTGTGTGGTGTTCATATTATTGTTACTCAGGCGGTGTTTGAGTAACCCTTGTGTGGTGTTCATATTATTGTTACTCAGGCGGTGTTTGAGTAACCCTTGTGTGGTGTTCATATTATTGTTACTCAGGCGGTGTTTGAGTAACCCTTGTGTGGTGTTCATATTATTGTTTCTCAGGCAGGTGTTTGAGTAACCCTCGTGTGGTGTTCATATTATTGTTACTCAGCCGGTGTTTGAGTAATCCTTGTGTGGTGTTCATATTATTGTTACTCAGGCGGAGTTTGAGTAACCCTTGTGTGGTGTTCATATTATTGTTACTCAGGCGGTGTTTGAGTAACCCTTGTGTGGTGTTCCTATTATTGTTACTCAGGCGGTGTTTGAGTAACCCTTGTGTGGTGTTCCTATTATTGTTACTCAGGCGGTGTTTGAGTAACCCTCGTGTGGTGTTCATATTATTGTTTCTCAGGCGGTGTTTGAGTAACCCTCGTGTGGTGTTCATATTATTGTTACTCAGGCGGTGTTTGAGTAACCCTTGTGTGGTGTTCATATTATTGTTACTCAGGCGGAGTTTGAGTAACCCTCGTGTGGTGTTCATGTTATTGTTACTCAGGCGGTGTTTGAGTAACCCTTGTGTGGTGTTCATGTTATTGTTACTCAGGCGGTGTTTGAGTAACCCTTGTGTGGTGTTCATATTATTGTTACTCAGGCGGTGTTTGAGTAACCCTTGTGTGGTGTTCCTATTATTGTTACTCAGGCGGTGTTTGAGTAACCCTTGTGTGGTGTTCCTATTATTGTTACTCAGGCGGTGTTTGAGTAACCCTTGTGTGGTGTTCATATTATTGTTACTCAGGCGGTGTTTGAGTAACCCTTGTGTGGTGTTCATATTATTGTTACTCAGGCGGTGTTTGAGTAACCCTTGTGTGGTGTTCATATTATTGTTACTCAGGCGGTGTTTGAGTAACCCTTGTGTGGTGTTCATATTATTGTTACTCAGGCGGTGTTTGAGTAACGCTTGTGTGGTGTTCCTATTATTGTTACTCAGGCGGTGTTTGAGTAACCCTTGTGTGGTGTTCATATTATTGTTACTCAGGCGGTGTTTGAGTAACCTTCGTGTGGTGTTCATATTATTGTTACTCAGGCGGTGTTTGAGTAACCCTTGAGTGGTGTTCATGTTATTGTTACTCAGGCGGTGTTTGAGTAACCCTTGTGTGGTGTTCCTATTATTGTTACTCAGGCGGTGTTTGAGTAACCCTTGTGTGGTGTTCATATTATTGTTACTCAGGCGGTGTTTGAGTAACCCTCGTGTGGTGTTCATATTATTGTTACTCAGGCGGTGTTTGAGTAACCCTTGAGTGGTGTTCATGTTATTGTTACTCAGACGGTGTTTGAGTAACCCTTGTGTGGTGTTCATATTATTGTTACTCAGGCGGTGTTTGAGTAACCCTTGTGTGGTGTTCATATTATTGTTACTCAGGCGGTGTTTGAGTAACCCTTGAGTGATGTTCATATTATTGTTACTCAGGCGGTGTTTGAGTAACCCTTGTGTGGTGTTCATATTATTGTTACTCAGGCGGTGTTTGAGTAACCCTTGTGTGGTGTTCATATTATTGTAACTCAGGCGGTGTTTGAGTAACCCTTGTGTGGTGTTCATATTATTGTTACTCAGGCGGTGTTTGAGTAACCCTTGTGTGGTGTTCATATTATTGTTACTCAGGCGGTGTTTGAGTAACCCTTGTGTGGTGTTCATGTTATTGTTACTCAGGCGGTGTTTGAGTAACCCTTGAGTGGTGTTCATATTATTGTTGCTCAGGCGGTGTTTGAGTAACCCTTGTGTGGTGTTCATATTATTGTTACTCAGGCGGTGTTTGAGTAACCCTTGTGTGGTGTTCATATTATTGTTACTCAGGCGGTGTTTGAGTAACCCTTGTGTGGTGTTCATGTTATTGTTACTCAGGCGGTGTTTGAGTAACCCTTGTGAGGTGTTCATATTATTGTTACTCAGGCGGTGTTTGAGTAACCCTTGAGTGGTGTTCATATCATTGTTGCTCAGGCGGTGTTTGAGTAACCCTTGTGTGGTGTTCATATTATTGTTACTCAGGTGGCTTTTGAGTAACCCTTGAGTGGTGTTCATATTATTGTTACTCAGGCGGTGTTTGAGTAACCCTTGTGTGGTGTTCATATTATTGTTACTCAGGCGGTGTTTGAGTAACCCTTGTGTGGTGTTCATATTATTGTTACTCAGGCGGTGTTTGAGTAACCCTCGTGTGGTGTCCATGTTATTGTTACTCAGGCGGTGTTTGAGTAACCCTTGTGTGGTGTTCATGTTATTGTTACTCAGGCGGTGTTTGAGTAACCCTTGTGTGGTGTTCCTATTATTGTTACTCAGGCGGTGTTTGAGTAACCCTTGTGTGGTGTTCATATTATTGTTACTCAGGCGGTGTTTGAGTAACCCTTGTGTGGTGTTCATATTATTGTTACTCAGGCGGTGTTTGAGTAACCCTCGTGTGGTGTTCATATTATTGTTGCTCAGGCGGTGTTTGAGTAACCCTCGTGTGGTGTTCATATTATTGTTACTCAGCCGGTGTTTGAGTAATCCTTGTGTGGTGTTCATATTATTGTTACTCAGGCGGAGTTTGAGGAACCCTTGTGTGGTGTTCATATTATTGTTACTCAGGCGGTGTTTGAGTAACCCTCGTGTGGTGTTCATGTTATTGTTACTCAGGCGGTGTTTGAGTAACCCTCGAGTGGTGTTCATATTATTGTTACTCAGGCGGTGTTTGAGTAACCCTTGTGTGGTGTTCATATTATTGTTACTCAGGCGGTGTTTGAGTAACCCTTGTGTGGTGTTCATATTATTGTTTCTCAGGCGGTGTTTGAGTAACCCTTGTGTGGTGTTCATATTATTGTTACTCAGGCGGTGTTTGAGTAACCCTTGTGTGGTGTTCATATTATTGTTACTCAGGCGGTGTTTGAGTAACCCTTGTGTGGTGTTCATATTATTGTTTCTCAGGCGGTGTTTGAGTAACCCTTGTGTGGTGTTCATGTTATTGTTACTCAGGCGGTGTTTGAGTAACCCTTGTGTGGTGTTCATGTTATTGTTACTCAGGCGGTGTTTGAGTAACCCTTGTGTGGTGTTCATGTTATTGTTACTCAGGGGGTGTTTGAGTAACCCTTGTGTGGTGTTCATATTATTGTTTCTCAGGCGGTGTTTGAGTAACCCTTGTGTGGTGTTCATATTATTGTTACTCAGGCGGTGTTTGAGTAACCCTTGTGTGGTGTTCATATTATTGTTACTCAGGCGGTGTTTGAGTAACCCTCGTGTGGTGTTCATGTTATTGTTACTCAGGCGGTGTTTGAGTAACCCTTGTGTGGTGTTCATGTTATTGTTACTCAGGCGGTGTTTGAGTAACCCTTGTGTGGTGTTCCTATTATTGTTACTCAGGCGGTGTTTGAGTAACCCTTGTGTGGTGTTCATATTATTGTTACTCAGGCGGTGTTTGAGTAACCCTTGTGTGGTGTTCATATTATTGTTACTCAGGCGGTGTTTGAGTAACCCTCGTGTGGTGTTCATATTATTGTTGCTCAGGCGGTGTTTGAGTAACCCTCGTGTGGTGTTCATATTATTGTTACTCAGCCGGTGTTTGAGTAATCCTTGTGTGGTGTTCATATTATTGTTACTCAGGCGGAGTTTGAGTAACCCTTGTGTGGTGTTCATATTATTGTTACTCAGGCGGTGTTTGAGTAACCCTCGTGTGGTGTTCATGTTATTGTTACTCAGGCGGTGTTTGAGTAACCCTCGAGTGGTGTTCATATTATTGTTACTCAGGCGGTGTTTGAGTAACCCTTGTGTGGTGTTCATATTATTGTTACTCAGGCGGTGTTTGAGTAACCCTTGTGTGGTGTTCATATTATTGTTTCTCAGGCGGTGTTTGAGTAACCCTTGTGTGGTGTTCATATTATTGTTACTCAGGCGGTGTTTGAGTAACCCTTGTGTGGTGTTCTTATTATTGTTACTCAGGCGGTGTTTGAGTAACCCTTGTGTGGTGTTTATATTATTGTTACTCAGGCGGTGTTTGAGTAACCCTTGTGTGGTGTTCATGTTATTGTTACTCAGGCGGTGTTTGAGTAACCCTTGTGTGGTGTTCATATTATTGTTTCTCAGGCGGTGTTTGAGTAACCCTTGTGTGGTGTTCATGTTATTGTTACTCAGGCGGTGTTTGAGTAACCCTTGTGTGGTGTTCATGTTATTGTTACTCAGGGGGTGTTTGAGTAACCCTTGTGTGGTGTTCATATTATTGTTTCTCAGGCGGTGTTTGAGTAACCCTTGTGTGGTGTTCATATTATTGTTACTCAGGCGGTGTTTGAGTAACCCTTGTGTGGTGTTCATGTTATTGTTACTCAGGCGGTGTTTGAGTAACCCTTGTGTGGTGTTCATATTATTGTTACTCAGGCGGTGTTTGAGTAACCCTTGTGTGGTGTTCATATTATTGTTACTCAGGCGGTGTTTGAGTAACCCTTGTGTGGTGTTCATATTATTGTTACTCAGGCGGTGTTTGAGTAACCCTCGTGTGGTGTTCATGTTATTGTTACTCAGGCGGTGTTTGAGTAACCCTCGTGTGGTGTTCATATTATTGTTACTCAGGCGGTGTTAGTGGGTCTTTTGCATATTTTATTTCACCCAATCAAGACATGTGTGGTGTTTTCATTATTGTTACTTTGGCAGGGTTGGTGGCTCTGCTGGACCCGTTGCATTTTGGGCCTTTTAATTCACACAATCACACAATTTTATTCTAAAATGTTATGTTTATATGTGATTGATGTTTGTGTGGGAAGAGAGAATTAAGGTAAAGAATCTACCATTTTCACACTTTAACACGCCCCGGGTCCAGTAGAGCCGAACACCTTGTGTGAAATATAAATGTGTAGGGGGCGTACGTGTGGGGTCATAAAAATCTGTTCTGTTAATGTTTTTCACAGGAAATGAGCCGAGCCCAGTGAATCACAGCTTCAAATAATAAATGCTTGTTTAATTTTTCTTCTGATGAAAACTGAACATGGGTCCCACAGAGCCGAACACCATACGAGGGTTAAACTCTTCTTCCTGAGACTCTCGGGGCATCATTTACAGCTGCAATAAATGGTTGTAGAAACTGGTTTAGTGTAGAAACTAAACCTGCAGAAGCTTCTCTCTTCCAGCATGTGGTTAATCAGAATGGATCTGTTGGTAAAACCTGCTGATGTGATGGAAACATGTGTTTCTCTTCTCTTTATTTGTTCTTAATGTTCTCTTTCTCGTCAATGAGAGTAAAACAAGGGTAGTTAAAGCACATGAGTGTGTGTGTGCGTACACGCGTGCGTGTGTGTGTGTGTGTGTGAGTGTGTGCGCGTGTGCGCGTGTTTTGGGTTTGTTGGTTACAATCTCACAAACGCCTTTTTGAGACAGCATTCACATGTGCCTAGAGTTATTAGCAGAATTCCGCAAAGATCTTCTCTCATACTGTAAAAAAATCTATTAAAACTGAGAATGTTCACTTTAAAACCAATTTATGGTTTGGTGGATGTGTGTGACTGGTGGAGTGTGTTTGGTGGATGAGAGTGACTGGTGGAGTGTGTTTTGTGGATGTGTGAGACTGGTGGAGTGTGTTTGGTGGATGTGTGAGACTGGTGGAGTGTGTTTGGTGGATGAGTGTGACATGTGGAGTGTGTTTGGTGGATGAGAGTGACTGGTGGAGTGTGTTTGGTGGATGAGTGTGACATGTGGAGTGTGTTTGGTGGATGAGAGTGACTGGTGGAGTGTGTTTTGTGGATGTGTGAGACTGGTGGAGTGTGTTTGGTGGATGTGTGAGACTGGTGGAGTGTGTTTGGTGGATGAGAGTGACTGGTGGAGTGTGTTTGGTGGATGAGTGTGACTGGTGGAGTGTGTTTGGTGGTTGAGAGTGACTGGTGGAGTGTGTTTGGTGGATGAGAGTGACTGGTGGAGTGCGTTTGGTGGATGTGTGTGACTGGTGGAGTGTGTTTGGTGGATGAGAGTGACTGGTGGAGTGTGTTTGGTGGATGAGAGTGACTGGTGGAGTGCGTTTGGTGGATGTGAGTGACTGGTGGAGTGCGTTTGGTGGATGTGAGTGACTGGTGGAGTGTGTTTGGTGGATGTGTGTGACTGGTGGAGTGCGTTTGGTGGATGTGAGTGACTGGTGGAGTGCGTTTGGTGGATGAGAGTGACTGGTGGAGTGTGTTTGGTGGATGTGAGTGACTGGTGGGGTGTGTTTGGTGGATGTGAGTGACTGGTGGAGTGTGTTTGGTGGATGTGAGTGACTGGTGGAGTGTGTTTGGTGGATGTGTGTGACTGGTGGAATGTGTTTGGTGGATGTGACTGGTGGAGTGCGTTTGGTAGATGAGAGTGACTGGTGGAGTGTGTTTGGTGGATGTGAGTGACTGGTGGAGTGCGTTTGGTGGATGTGAGTGACTGGTGGAGTGCGTTTGGTGGATGTGAGTGACTGGTGGAGTGTGTTTGGTGGATGTGTGTGACTGGTGGAGTGCGTTTGGTGGATGTGAGTGACTGGTGGAGTGTGTTTGGTGGATGAGAGTGACTGGTGGAGTGTGTTTGGTGGATGTGAGTGACTGGTGG
The DNA here is from genome assembly GCA_900490495.1 of Danionella dracula. Taxonomy (NCBI): domain Eukaryota; kingdom Metazoa; phylum Chordata; class Actinopteri; order Cypriniformes; family Danionidae; genus Danionella; species Danionella dracula. Next base: position 55,017 of record UELW01000101.1, on the reverse strand, counting down.
AGTGTGTTTGGTGGATGAGAGTGACTGGTGGAGTGTGTTTGGTGGATGAGTGTGACTGGTGGAGTGTGTTTGGTGGTTGAGAGTGACTGGTGGAGTGTGTTTGGTGGATGTGTGTGACTGGTGGAGTGCGTTTGGTGGATGTGAGTGACTGGTGGAGTGTGTTTGGTGGATGTGAGTGACTGGTGGAGTGTGTTTGGTGGAAGTGTGTGACTGGTGGAGTGCGTTTGGTGGATGTGAGTGACTGGTGGAGTGTGTTTGGTGAATGAGAGTGACTGGTGGGGTGTGTTTGGTGGATGTGTGTGACTGGTGGAGTGCGTTTGGTGGATGTGTGTGACTGGTGGAGTGTGTTTGGTGGATGTGTGTGACTGGTGGAGTGCGTTTGGTGGATGTGTGTGACTGGTGGAGTGTGTTTGGTGGATGAGAGTGACTGGTGGAGTGTGTTTGGTGGATGAGTGTGACTGGTGGAGTGTGTTTGGTGGATGTGAGTGACTGGTGGAGTGTGTTTGGTGGATGTGAGTGACTGGTGGAGTGTGTTTGGTGGATGTGTGTGACTGGTGGAGTGCGTTTGGTGGATGTGAGTGACTGGTGGAGTGCGTTTGGTGGATGTGAGTGACTGGTGGAGTGTGTTTGGTGGATGTGTGTGACTGGTGGAGTGCGTTTGGTGGATGTGTGTGACTGGTGGAGTGCGTTTGGTGGATGTGTGTGACTGGTGGAGTGTGTTTGGTGGATGAGAGTGACTGGTGGAGTGTGTTTGGTGGATGAGTGTGACTGGTGGAGTGTGTTTGGTGGATGTGTGTGACTGGTGGAGTGTGTTTGGTGGATGTGTGTGACTGGTGGAGTGTGTGACTGGTGGAGTGTGTTTGGTGGATGTGTGTGACTGGTGGAGTGTGTTTGGTGGATGAGTGTGACTGGTGGAGTGTGTTTGGTGGATGAGTGTGACTGGTGGAGTGTGTTTGGTGGATGTGTGTGACTGGTGGAGTGCGTTTGGTGGATGTGAGTGACTGGTGGAGTGTGTTTGGTGGATGAGAGTGACTTGTGGAGTGTGTTTGGTGGATGAGTGTGACTGGTGGAGTGTGTTTGGTGGATGAGAGTGACTGGTGGAGTGTGTTTGGGTGGATGAGTGTGACTGGTGGAGTGTGTTTGGTGGTTGAGAGTGACTGGTGGAGTGTGTTTGGTGGTTGAGAGTGACTGGTGGAGTGTGTTTGGTGGATGTGTGTGACTGGTGGAGTGCGTTTGGTGGATGTGAGTGACTGGTGGAGTGTGTTTGGTGGATGTGAGTAACTGGTGGAGTGTGTTTGGTGGATGTGTGTGACTGGTGGAGTGCGTTTGGTGGATGTGAGTGACTGGTGGAGTGTGTTTGGTGGATGAGAGTGACTGGTGGAGTGTGTTTGGTGGATGAGAGTGACTGGTGGAGTGTGTTTGGTGGATGTGAGTGACTGGTGGAGTGTGTTTGGTGGATGAGAGTGACTGGTGGAGTGTGTTTGGTGGATGTGTGTGACTGGTGGAGTGTGTTTGGTGGATGTGAGTGACTGGTGGGGTGTGTTTGGTGGAGTGTGTTTGGTGGATGTGAGTGACTGGTGGAGTGTGTTTGGTGGATGAGAGTGACTGGTGGAGTGTGTTTGGTGGATGTGAGTGACTGGTGGAGTGTGTTTTGTGGATGAGAGTGACTGGTGGAGTGTGTTTGGTGGATGAGAGTGACTGGTGGAGTGTGTTTTGTGGATGAGAGTGACAGGTGGAGTGTATTTGGTGGATGTGAGTGACTGGTGGAGTGTGTTTGGTGGATGAGAGTGACTGGTGGAGTGTGTTTGGTGGATGAGAGTGACTGGTGGGGTGTGTTTGGTGGATGAGAGTGACTGGTGGAGTGTGTTTGGTGGATGAGAGTGACTGGTGGAGTGTGTTTGGTGGATGAGAGTGACTGGTGGATGAGAGTGACTGGTGGAGTGTGTTTGGTGGATGAGAGTGACTGGTGGAGTGTGTTTGGTGGATGAGTGTGACTGGTGGAGTGTGTTTGGTGGATGTGTGTGACTGGTGGAGTGTGTTTGGTGGATGAGAGTGACTGGTGGAGTGTGTTTGGTGGATGAGTGTGACTGGTGGAGTGTGTTTTGTGGATAAGAGTGACTGGTGGAGTGTGTTTGGTGGATGAGAGTGACTGGTGGAGTGTGTTTTGTGGATGAGAGTGACTGGTGGGGTGTGTTTGGTGGATGTGAGTGACTGGTGGAGTGTGTTTGGTGGATGAGTGTGACTGGTGGAGTGTGTTTGGTGGATGTGAGTGACTGGTGGAGTGTGTTTGGTGGATGTGAGTGACTGGTGGAGTGTGTTTGGTGGATGAGTGTGACATGTGGAGTGTGTTTGGTGGATGAGAGTGACTGGTGGAGTGTGTTTGGTGGATGAGTGTGACTGGTGGAGTGTGTTTGGGTGGATGTGAGTGACTGGTGGAGTGTGTTTGGTGGATGAGAGTGACTGGTGGAGTGTGTTTGGTGGATGTGAGTGACTGGTGGAGTGTGTGTTTGGTGGATGAGAGTGACTGGTGGAGTGTGTTTGGTGGATGAGAGTGACTGGGGGGGAGTGTGTTTGGTGGATGTGAGTGACTGGTGGGGTGTGTTTGGTGGATGTGTGTGACTGGTGGAGTGCGTTTGGTGGATGTGAGTGACTGGTGGAGTGTGTTTGGTGGATGAGAGTGACTGGTGGAGTGTGTTTGGTGGATGAGAGTGACTGGTGGAGTGTGTTTGGTGGATGTGAGTGACTGGTGGAGTGTGTTTGGTGGATGAGAGTGACTGGTGGAGTGTGTTTGGTGGATGAGAGTGACTGGTGGAGTGTGTTTGGTGGATGAGAGTGACTGGTGGAGTGTGTTTGGTGGATGTGAGTGACTGGTGGAGTGTGTTTTGGTGGATGAGAGTGACTGGTGGAGTGTGTTTTGGTGGATGTGTGTGACTGGTGGAGTGTGTTTGGTGGATGTTTGTGACTGATGGAGTGTGTTTGGTGGATGCGTGTGACTGGTGGCGTGTGTTTGGTGGATGTGTGTGACTGGTGGAGTGTGTTTGGTGGATGTGTGTGACTGGTGGAGTGTGTTTGCTGGATGTTTGTGACTGATGGAGTGTGTTTGGTGGATGCGTGTGACTGGTGGAGTGTGTTTGGTGGATGAGAGTGACTGGTGGAGTGTGTTTGGTGGATGAGAGTGACTGGTGGAGTGTGTTTGGTGGATGAGTGTGACTGGTGGAGTGTGTTTGGTGGATGAGAGTGACTGGTGGAGTGTGTTTGGTGGATGAGAGTGACTGGTGGAGTGTGTTTGGTGGATGAGAGTGACTGATGGACTGTGTTTGGTGGATGAGAGTGACTGGTGGAGTGTGTTTGGTGGGATGAGTGTGACTGGTGGGAGTGTGTTTGGTGGATGAGAGTGACTGGTGGAGTGTGTTTGGTGGAATGAGAGTGACGGGTGGGGTGTGTTTGGTGGATGTGAGTGACTGGTGGGAGTGTGTTTGGTGGATAAGTGTGACTGGTGGAGTGTGTTTGGTGGATGTGAGTGACTGGTGGAGTGTGTTTGGTGGATGTGAGTGACTGGTGGAGTGTGTTTGGTGGATGAGTGTGACATGTGGAGTGTGTTTGGTGGATGAGAGTGACTGGTGGAGTGTGTTTGGTGGAGAGTGGTGACTGGTGGAGTGTGTTTTGGTGGATGTGAGTGACTGGTGGAGGTGTGTTTGGTGGATGAGAGTGACTGGTGGAGTGTGTTTAGTGGATGTGAGTGACTGTGGAGTGTGTTTGGTGATGAGAGTGACTGGTGGAGTGTGTTTGGTGGATGAGAGTGACTGGTGGAGTGTGTTTGGTGGATGTGAGTGACTGGTGGGGTGTGTTTGGTGGATGTGTGTGACTGGTGGTGGAGTGCGTTTGGTGGATGTGAGTGACTGGTGGAGTGTGTTTGGTGGATGAGAGTGACTGGTGGAGTGTGTTTGGTGGATGAGAGTGACTGGTGGAGTGTGTTTGGTGGATGTGAGTGACTGGTGGAGTGTGTTTGGTGGATGAGAGTGACTGGTGGAGTGTGTTTGGTGGATGAGAGTGACTGGTGGAGTGTGTTTGTGGATGAGAGGTGCTGGTGGAGGAGTGTGTTTGGGTGGATTAGAGGACGGTGGATTGTGTTTGGTGGTGAGTGTACTGTTGGGAGTGTTGTTTGGTGGATTTGAGTGACTGGTGGAGTGTTGTTTGGTGGATGTGAGGACTGTTGGCGGTTTGTTTGGTTGGTGAGAGTGACTGGTGGAGTGTGTTTGGTGGATGAGAGTACTGGTTGGTGTGTTTGGTGGATGGAGTGACTGGTGGAGTGCGTTTGGTGTATGTGATTGACTGGTGGGGTGTGTTTGGTGATGGGTGTGACTGGTGGATTGCGTTTGGTGGATGTGAGTGGACCTGGTGGAGTGTGGTTTGGTGGATGAGAGTGACTGGTGGATTGTGTTTGTGGATGAGAGTGACTGGTTGGAGTGTGTTTTTGTTGGATGAGAGTGACTGGTGGAGTGGTGTTTGGTGGCTGATAAGTGACTGGTGGAGTGTGTTTTGGTGGATGATAGTGACTTGGTGGAAGTGTGTTTGTTGGATGAGAGTGACTGGTGGAGTGTGTTTTGGTGGATGAGTGTGACTGGTGGAGTGTGTTTGGTGGATGTGAGTGACTGGTGGAGTGTGTTTGGTGGATGTGAGTGACTGTGGAGTGTGTTTGGTGGATGAGAGTGACTGTGGAGTGTGTTTGGTGGATGAGAGTGACTGGTGGAGTGTGTTTGGTGGATGAGAGTGACTGGTGGAGTGTGTTTGGTGGATGTGAGTGACTGGTGGGGTGTGTTTGGTGGATGTGTGTGACTGGTGGAGTGCGTTTGGTGGATGTGAGTGACTGGTGGAGTGTGTTTGGTGGATGAGAGTGACTGGTGGAGTGTGTTTGGTGGATGAGAGTGACTGGTGGAGTGTGTTTGGTGGATGAGAGTGACTGGTGGAGTGTGTTGGTGGATGTGAGTGACTGGTGGGGTGTGTTTGGTGGATGTGTGTGACTGGTGGAGTCCGTTTGGTGGATGTGAGTGACTGGTGGAGTGTGTTTGGTGGATGAGTGTGACTGGTGGAGTGTGTTTGGTGGATGTGAGTGACTGGTGGAGTGTGTTTGGTGGATGTGAGTGACTGGTGGAGTGTGTTTGGTGGATGAGAGTGACTGGTGGAGTGTGTTTGGTGGATGAGAGTGACTGGTGGAGTGTGTTTGGTGGATGAGAGTGACTGGTGGAGTGTGTTTGGTGGATTTGAGTGACTGGTGGGGTGTGTTTGGTGGATGAGAGTGACTGGTGGAGTGTGTTAACCACTTGAATCGACTTAAAGTGGGGACGAGTGTGTAACAGACTTCAGCTCGCTCTCAAATGCGCCGTCACAGGAAACACACCACACTCCGGGCCACAGATGTAAATGTTTATTTTTCCTTCAACAAAGCAGGGCAGGATCGGGTAAGTGAGACATGTAATATATATAAATTCTCTCATCAGCTATCTGTAGAACACACGTGAACAATGAGTACTAGAAAACACAACACACGAATCAGTCTACACGCTATGCTCACACACACAACTAAACATAAATCACTCGTCATGAAAAATCATTATTTTATGAACGTAATGTGGCATAAGCTTTACAACCGAAGAGAACCCATATTCACCTCCTGCTCTCTCCACACACGTGCGGTCGGAATGACGCGCATGCGCACTAAAGTGGAGCATGGTCCCACTCGCGCCTCTCTAACCTCACCTGCTTCATTTAACGCAAGGAACGCATAACTAATTTAATAATTATTAGATCAACACTTAACCAATATTTAACCAATAAAAACAAGTTTGGTGAACGTTCAATTAAATAATAAAAGAAAATTAAATTTCATATCTACCGGCTACTACTGCAATATTGTGGGTTTCTCTTTCATAAGGTGGAGCTACACAAACACACTGATTTAATGTGGGATAAGTGCAATAGTTTTCCTTTTTAATGCTGTGTTTCTGGGTTGTGTGTGTGTGAGTGCGTCTCATCAAAGTTGAAAGGTTTTGCATAATATTTGTGATGGTATGATGAGTGTTTCCCTTTCAGAGCTGAGGAACAGGACCCCTAAATTCGATCCAGACTTTGGGGTGCTGTGGTTGTTGCCTGATTCACATTGCTGTGTTGTGGAAATTGTACACGAGGATATTTAGAATGTTCCAGTGGCCTCAGCTCTGAACAGGGGTTCCCTTCCTTTTTATTCTATTGTGTGTGATAATTTATTATGAGAAGTGCCAAACTTGATATTAAATAAAGATGTTGATTGTTCCTCTCTGGTACTGATTATTTTCCTCAGCCACAACGAATCTGTGTGCCGTTTAGGTTTATCTGGGGTAATTCTTGGGCCCCCACCCAGGTGGCGTAGTCGGTTCATTACATGTAAATTTAAAATAACTCTTTCCAATTCCACTCGGATGCCACATTAATAATGTGGCTATGTCATTATAATTGCTGATAATCATTCGAAAAATACAAATTTCTCTTTCAACCTATTTATTTTGTTTAATTGATTTATTTTAAAACTTTTGTCTGACTACTCACTCCATACTGAGGCAGGGAAACGCTGCTTCCGGCTCCGAGTTTGCTTTCGGTTTGGAGAGGTGAGGCCATGGCGAGAAGATCAGGTGAGATGTTTCAGCTTAAAACTCGTTTTCGAACTGAAAGAGAAGTTCATTAGCCATCAATCGTGTTAGATAAATGAATAGATACAAGAGACAGAGTGTGTGGGACTGCGCGCTTTATTTAAACGTTACCTTCAAGGTGTTATTCTAGATCAGGGGGGTCAAACTCTTTCTCACCGAGGGCCACATTAATATATGTATATAAGTATATAAGTAAAATAAATGTAACTACTCCTTAATGTTAAATAACTCATTATTTATAACTTATTCAAGTGATAATTTAGTTGCATAGAAACAATTGTATGCTTGTTGTTCTAATATAAATCCTTTTAGATTTTTGTCAGCTAATGAAAACTTGGGATCATTATTTGTGGCGCGAGATGTGGACAGCGGGGGGAGGGGGAGGGGGGGCATATCGATCATCATCTTTTATCATCAGGCTCAAGAAACAGATCGCAGATAAACTATTAGCTGTGCTCATCTCAAATCTTGAGATTTATTTTAGCGTGAGAAATCGGAGGTGTGGAGTGAGAGATCACTCAAACGCGTGAGTCTCTGCAGCTGCACTCGTGAGGGTGGATGCGGAAACACCGGTGCGGCTACCGTAGGCCAAAGGCATTGTGGGAAATGTAGTTTTTTCCCCTCGTTTTATTAAATTTTTTTATTTATAGACACTCAAAACTTTTAAGCTCTCGCGGGCCACATTAGATTACATGGTGGTCCACATCACTTTTTTTACAAACATACCTGTAGGTACAAGATCCTGTCTTAAATCTAGCAGTGAGTGTTTGTGTAAAGAGGGTTCTTACGTCATCACAGTTGTTCCGAAAATTGTATTTATTTTCCCCACGAAAACAAACAATAGAAAAATAAAACAATAAATAAATCTTTAATATATAAATAAATTTTTAATAAATGCGTTCCTTGAATCCAATAACACAAAAATTGAGCTTTCCACCTGAATCTCATACAGTAAAATAAAATAAAGACAGTAAGAAAGCTGTTTCTCTTTAACCTCAACTCCCCGGACTCGCCTCAACATGCGTTCAGGTCCAAGAAAGCAGAGGTGGCTCAAACAAACCGAAACGTAAGTGCAATGACCAATTTATACACATTACACGTATAAGTACATTTACAATATTTGTACAACAACAACAAGAAGAAAAACAAACAAACAAATTGTCAATAAACACAAATACCAACAAATGAGTTTGGCTCTTACAATAACATAACATAACACGTGGGCATGCTGTTCGACAATCTCATTTTTAAAAACCCTTTTAAGGTATGTTAAGTACGGAGGTAGTTGTTTTGTTTCATTTGTATTAAATCAATTGAACAGAAGAGAATAAACCTAGTTTATTAAACCTCTACAGAACGAGGAGCGACTGGAAATGTGCAGCGAGTCCTCTTCACTAATATATATATATATATATATTAGTTATTTTTATTTGTTTATTTATTTTTTGCATAGATCAGTAACTGCGTGTATGTATGTATATTTATATTTGTATACATATGTGTAGATAGGTGCAAACTGTGAGAACTCTAACAAACTGCTTGGAAGTGCTAAGGTAGATATCTAATCTTTTTTTCTCAACTCAATCCTAACTCTTTCCCCCTCAATTACTTCTCTCTTCTTTCCCCTTTTCTATTAACACCATCCTGTCCTGATGTATGTTTATATGATTGATTAATATAGTTAATGTGAAATAAATAATCATAACGTAGGACAGGACAGGTGAAAAAAAGAAATGAATAAGTAAAATCAGTTCAGTAAATAAAAATATAGTAAATGATCATATAATGCAGCATAATATTGACTCTGATGAGGACTCGCTGCACATTTCCAGTCGCTCCTCATTCCGTTGTTCTCTTGCTGCACTTTATTTTTACTTTATGCTTTGTTCTGCACATTACCTCCAAAGCACATTTCTTAAACACCTTGGATTTCTATAGCTATAGTTATATTACTTTATATTTTACTACCTCTATTCTAGAATATTACAATATATATATATATTTGTATATCTATTCTATTTACTATTAACTTGAGGAAGTTACTTATATAACCGGTTACTGTGGAATGTTATTGTGTCGTTTTTGGAGAGCACTGCTGAACCTCAACAAGCTCCTCGTGTGTGCTGCACACTTGGGAATAAACATCTTTCTGACTCTGATAGTTTTAGAATAAACAGTAATTAGAGTCATTTATTAATCCATATATTACAAAAATCTAATAGAAGTCCATTTGTAACGAGAAGCTCATCTAGCAAAACAACAAACACTAATTTGTTTTGCTTTAAGCTGGAACTCTGACGTTTGTATTAAGTAACACTACGACTTGAAACAAGACACTTATTTAGCAAAACAACAAAACCAATGCATTAGTTCTACTTTCAGTATGAACAACGAAAGGTTTGAACACAACTATATACCACACAACATTAGATAACATTAGGAGAAGCTTTATTGAAACAACAGTCCATTCATTACATTAATCACATTAGAGCTCGCAACACAATAAAAACCTCACTCTGATAAAGGATAAAACAAAGCTTAACATCACAAAACAAGCATTCAAAACCCATATAGCGGGCGCATATGACAGCTCCCTATGGTTTTTTAGTTACCTTTAAATCCTCAAAATACATTTCGACCATGGAAACAACATTTCTCAGTTTCGACTCGCTGAAGCTCATGGACAAAAGCCGCACCCCCTCCACCGACGGTCTATTAATATTCATGACCTTTTCAACCAATGGCTCACTTCTCCACCAGGAACTGTTTTTCATGGAACACCGGAAAAGAAGCTCCGTCAACAGCACATGTTCATGCGCAGGAAGAACTGATTAAAAATACTTCATGCTATGACATATCTGCTAAACACTTTAGGTGAAGTGTTTATATTCTAAACACAATTAAAAATATATATATATATTGTTTTAGTTTTTTAATGCCTTTATTAGATATGGCAGTTCAGAGAGGAGACAGGAAAAATATTTGGGAGGGAGATCAGGGAGAAGGATCAGCAAAGAACTGGGGCTGGATTCGAACCGGATGCATCTCTGCACCACACGCCAGTGCACCATGCTATCAGTGCAGACTTCTGACAAATTGAAACAAAAGAGGAGACTACATTACCTTGTAGGTCATTGGTTTTATTGTCAGATGAGGACAATGTAATACTTTTCTAAAAGTAATCAGCGCCTTTGTGTGGTGTGTGATGTTTCTTCACCTTTTCGAGTACACTAAACATTGCTTTGTATTTCACTCCGAGCATCATTTGCAGCGCGTATCATGAGTGTTAAGAGACTAACACAAATAATGTAGTAAAAGATGACAAGGGTCAAAATCAAACAGCAAAGTCTGTTCATTGTGAGCACGGTTTACTAGCAATCATTTCTTCATTGTTTACTTCCGCATGCAGATTCTAATCAACTGAAAAGCGGTCAAGGAAAGACGTACGATAACTTATGTGACCAACGAGTGGCACAAATGATGTCACATTGCTCTATATTTATTCGGTTCAGCTAGTGCAGACCAGAGCGATCAGTGTGGTGTGAACGAGGACTAAAGCGATTGCAACAACGTTTCAGTTGTTTCTCTTGGAACGGACCAAATTAAACCATCTAGAGATGTGAAAACACCCTGAAAGTCAGGGTCCACTCCATCAAGGGCCTCTTGGTCGTTTAGGAAAGTGACTGCACATGTAATACATCTCTTCATCTAATCTGGGTGGTGGCCGATCAGCTTGAAGTCCAAAATAGAGCGTCAATCTTGGCAGCGCACGTTGTGTGTTTTTGGCCTAAAGGTAGGACATGTGGTCTCCTCCAGGTTGGCTCCTCTATTCCCACCTGGCATGTGATTGAGTGGATCGGTCCTGCTTTTATTTTTTCTTGTTTACCATTGGTGACTGTCCCAGGCAAGGAGAAGGCTGAGAAGAGTGGCTTCCCCATGTTTGTGTAAAAATATCTTTTTAGTGGGGACTGGTCTCACGCTACTCTTACTGATCCAAACTTGAGACAACTTTATCTGTGGGTGACTCTCGGAAATGAGGTCAGAAGACAAAACAGCCTGCGTCGAGTGGTTGAGTACAGCCTTCTCTTATCCTCTCTGAAATTTGTAGGATGCACTTCCTCATTTGTAGAAGTGTTACTAACTTAGCAACTTTTAGAACCTTCTCTCTCACTGTCCCTGGATGCTGGAACATCTCTCAGCAGAACCTTCTCTCTCACTGTCCCTGGCTGCTGGAACATCTCTCAGCAGAAGCTTCTCTCTCGCTGTCCCTGGCTGCTGGAACATCTCTCAGCAGAACCTTCTCTCTCACTGTCCCTGGCTGCTGGAACATCTCTCAGCAGAACCTTCTCTCTCACTGTCCCTGGCTGCTGGATCATCTCTCAGCAGAACCTTCTCTCTCACTGTCCCTGGCTGCTGGAACATCTCTCAGCAGAACCTTCTCTCTCGCTGTCCCTGGCTGCTGGAACATCTCTCAGCAGAACCTTCTCTCTCACTGTCCCTGGCTGCTGGAACATCTCTCAGCAGAACCTTCTCTCTCGCTGTCCCTGGCTGCTGGAACATCTCTCAGCAGAAGCTTCTCTCTCACTGTCCCTGGCTGCTGGAACATCTCTCAGCAGAACCTTCTCTCTCACTGTCCCTGGCTGCTGGAACATCTCTCAGCAGAACCTTCTCTCTCGCTGTCCCTGGCTGCTGGAACATCTCTCAGCAGAACCTTCTCTCTCGCTGTCCCTGGCTGCTGGAACATCTCTCAGCAGAACCTTCTCTCTCACTGTCCCTGGCTGCTGGAACATCTCTCAGCAGAACCTTCTCTCTCACTGTCCCTGGCTGCTGGAACATCTCTCAGCAGAACCTTCTCTCTCGCTGTCCCTGGCTGCTGGAACATCTCTCAGCAGAACCTTCTCTCTCGCTGTCCCTGGCTGCTGGAACATCTCTCAGCAGAACCTTCTCTCTCACTGTCCCTGGCTGCTGGAACATCTCTCAGCAGAACCTTCTCTCTCGCTGTCCCTGGCTGCTGGAACATCTCTCAGCAGAACCTTCTCTCTCGCTGTCCCTGGCTGCTGGAACATCTCTCAGCAGAACCTTCTCTCTCGCTGTCCCTGGCTGCTGGAACATCTCTCAGCAGAACCTTCTCTCTCACTGTCCCTGGCTGCTGGAACATCTCTCAGCAGAACCTTCTCTCTCGCTGTCCCTGGCTGCTGGAACATCTCTCAGCAGAACCTTCTCTCTCGCTGTCCCTGGCTGCTGGAACATCTCTCAGCAGAACCTTCTCTCTCACTGTCCCTGGCTGCTGGAACATCTCTCAGCAGAACCTTCTCTCTCACTGTCCCTGGCTGCTGGAACATCTCTCAGCAGAACCTTCTCTCTCGCTGTCCCTGGCTGCTGGAACATCTCTCAGCAGAAGCTTCTCTCTCACTGTCCCTGGCTGCTGGAACATCTCTCAGCAGAACCTTCTCTCTCACTGTCCCTGGTTGCTGGAACATCTCTCAGCAGAACCTTCTCTCTCACTGTCCCTGGCTGCTGGAACATCTCTCAGCAGAACCTTCTCTCTCACTGTCCCTGGCTGCTGGAACATCTCTGAGCAGAACCTTCTCTCTCACTGTCCCTGGCTGCTGGAACATCTCTCAGCAGAACCTTCTCTCTCACTGTCCCTGGCTGCTGGAACATCTCTCAGCAGAACCTTCTCTCTCACTGTCCCTGGCTGCTGGAACATCTCTGAGCAGAACCTTCTCTCTCACTGTCCCTGGCTGCTGGAACATCTCTCAGCAGAACCTTCTCTCTCACTGTCCCTGGCTGCTGGAACATCTCTGAGCAGAACCTTCTCTCTCACTGTCTCTGGTTGCTGGAACATCTCTGAGCAGAACCTTCTCTCTCACTGTCCCTGGCTGCTGGAACATCTCTCAGCAGAACCTTCTCTCTCACTGTCCCTGGCTGCTGGAACATCTCTGAGCAGAACCTTCTCTCTCACTGTCCCTGGCTGCTGGAACATCTCTCAGCAGAACCTTCTCTCTCACTGTCCCTGGCTGCTGGAACATCTCTGAGCAGAACCTTCTCTCTCACTGTCCCTGGCTGCTGGAACATCTCTCAGCAGAACCTTCTCTCTCACTGTCCCTGGCTGCTGGAACATCTCTGAGCAGAACCTTCTCTCTCACTGTCTCTGGCTGCTGGAACATCTCTGAGCAGAACCTTCTCTCTCACTGTCCCTGGCTGCTGGAACATCTCTCAGCAGAACCTTCTCTCTCACTGTCCCTGGCTGCTGGAACATCTCTGAGCAGAACCTTCTCTCTCACTGTCCCTGGCTGCTGGAACATCTCTCAGCAGAACCTTCTCTCTCACTGTCCCTGGCTGCTGGAACATCTCTGAGCAGAACCTTCTCTCTCACTGTCCCTGGCTGCTGGAACATCTCTCAGCAGAACCTTCTCTCTCACTGTCCCTGGCTGCTGGAACATCTCTCCAGAACCTTCTCTCTCACTGTCCCTGGCTGCTGGAACATCTCTGAGCAGAACCTTCTCTCTCACTGTCCCTGGCTGCTGGAACATCTCTCAGCAGAACCTTCTCTCTCACTGTCCCTGGCTGCTGGAACATCTCTGAGCAGAACCTTCTCTCTCACTGTCCCTGGCTGCTGGAACATCTCTCAGCAGAACCTTCTCTCTCACTGTCCCTGGCTGCTGGAACATCTCTGAGCAGAACCTTCTCTCTCACTGTCTCTGGCTGCTGGAACATCTCTGAGCAGAACCTTCTCTCTCACTGTCCCTGGCTGCTGGAACATCTCTCAGCAGAACCTTCTCTCTCACTGTCCCTGGCTGCTGGAACATCTCTCAGCAGAACCTTCTCTCTCACTGTCCCTGGCTGCTGGAACATCTCTGAGCAGAACCTTCTCTCTCACTGTCCCTGGCTGCTGGAACATCTCTCAGCAGAACCTTCTCTCTCACTGTCCCTGGCTGCTGGAACATCTCTCAGCAGAACCTTCTCTCTCGCTGTCCCTGGCTGCTGGAACATCTCTGAGCAGAACCTTCTCTCTCACTGTCTCTGGCTGCTGGAACATCTCTCAGCAGAACCTTCTCTCTCACTGTCCCTGGCTGCTGGAACATCTCTGAGCAGAACCTTCTCTCTCACTGTCTCTGGCTGCTGGAACATCTCTGAGCAGAACCTTCTCTCTCACTGTCCCTGGCTGCTGGAACATCTCTCAGCAGAACCTTCTCTCTCACTGTCCCTGGCTGCTGGAACATCTCTCAGCAGAACCTTCTCTCTCACTGTCCCTGGCTGCTGGAACATCTCTGAGCAGAACCTTCTCTCTCACTGTCCCTGGCTGCTGGAACATCTCTCAGCAGAACCTTCTCTCTCACTGTCCCTGGCTGCTGGAACATCTCTCCAGAACCTTCTCTCTCACTGTCCCTGGCTGCTGGAACATCTCTCAGCAGAACCTTCTCTCTCACTGTCCCTGGCTGCTGGAACATCTCTCAGCAGAACCTTCTCTCTCACTGTCCCTGGCTGCTGGAACATCTCTCAGCAGAACCTTCTCTCTCACTGTCCCTGGCTGCTGGAACATCTCTGAGCAGAACCTTCTCTCTCACTGTCCCTGGCTGCTGGAACATCTCTCCAGAACCTTCTCTCTCACTGTCCCTGGCTGCTGGAACAAACTCCTGATCCAGTCAGGAGAGCAGCAACACTGAGAGCTTTCAGAAAGCACCTGAAAACTCTTCTCTTCAGGGAACACCTATTATAAAAAAGAAAAAATTCTTCCTCTACTTCCCCTACTGCTTTGGTGTATTGATCAGTTGAAACAATTTCTATTATGAGAATCCGCTTTGGATAAAAGCGTCTGTCAAATGCATAAATGTAAATGTGATATAGATGTAATGACACAGTGGTGAGAAGGTTGGCTGGCAGCTCGATCCCCTCTAGGGTCGTTAGGGTTAGGGTCCTGGGCAAGCCACTTCACCCACATTGCCCAATATGGATCCTAGTTGTGATGTTTGGTATCTTTGGTAATAGTTTATGGTTACATGCATAATCTGCAATCCCTGCAACTGTAAAGGCTCACTTTAAGAGAATGGGATTACAATTCTTCTTGTATACTTGCGTTCCTAAAGCTCTTTTCAAGGTCTGTGGAGTTCAACTGTAGCTTCAACTACAGTTCGACTCGGCTAGAATGCGCTCGCTCAGATGAATCAGTCTCAGTCTGTACTCCCTATTCACAGAATGTGCGTCATGAATATTAGGCAAGTAGTTACTATCGGTCCTGATTTGATCCTAACTCTCTGTACAGTTAAAAAAAATAGTTAAACATTTATTTTTACTTTAATTCAATGACGTACCTAACAAGTTATGATTGTGTTTTGTGTGATTATAGGATTTAAAAGAGACAGAAGTATGTCTTCTGATCGACCCAACAGTAAGTAACATACCAGTGTTTTACTTTTACTCTTTCCTCAATGTTCATGGTGGTCCAGATGTTTTTTTTTTTTACTTTTTACAACTCATAAAAGTAGAAAATACCATTTTTGTATTTAAATAGATGAATCATTTGTTCATTTTTATTTAGTGAGGATTCTCCTGCTGGGGTCGGATCAGAGAGAAAACAGTCGCGTTGGAAACCTGATTCTGGGTGAAAGTGTGTTCGGTGAGAACAAGAGCTCACCTGAGGTGCAGGAGCACAGCGGACGAGTGGAGGAACGAAAGATCACCGTGCTCAGCTCAGCTCAGCTGCTCAAATCCAAAGTCTCAGAGAAAACAAGATCAGCAAAAGCATTAAAGTTATCTGACTTTAACCCTGATGTGATCGTTCTGGTGCTGCAGAATAACTCGTTCAGTGAGAAGCAGAGGAGAATTCTTCCTTCAGTGCTGGTTTACTTTGGAGAAGAGGAGATGAAGAGAACGATGGTTCTGACCACTGATAAGATAAAGAGTGGAAAGCAGAGGCTGAACAATGTAAATCCACTCATCTCAGAGTTGTCTTCAAAATGTAGAGGAGGACACCTTCAACTTTCACCCTCACAACCCTCAGAAATCCTTCAGAGAGTGAAGGACATTGTTTCTAACAGAGTTTACAGTTTACAGAGTTTACAAGCTGATGGTAAGTCTGCTCTAATGTTCTGATGTACTGTATAACGTCAATTAAACAATCATTCATGCATTCATCTTCTTGTCAGCTTAGTCCCTTTCATTTTCCACCACTGAGAAACGTCTACACTTACTCAATTGGACAATTGTGTTTACCCAATTCACCTGTACGGAGTAAAACTGGGTGAATTATGAAGTAGAATTATAAGGACAGAATGGTTGACTTGAGCAGAGCTGTCACGCCAAAAATTCTTAGCGATTAATGATCTGGGAACCCTGGTATACATTCCAAGCTGCCATAACTCTCTGGGTGGTTGAACTTCTTCAGCTGGCACAGGAAGTACAGCCTCTGCTGGGCCTTCTTCACGATGTAGTTGATGATGACCAATGATGGTGGTGTCATCTGCAAACTTGAGGAGCTTTACAGAGGAGTCATGCGAGGTGCAGTCATTGGTGTAGAGAGAGAGAAGAGAAGTGGAGAGAGAACACACCCCTGGGGGGCGCCGGTGCTGGTGGTTCGGGTGCATGATGTGATCTCCCCCATCCTCACAAGCTGCTGTCTGTCTGTCAGGAAGCTTGTGATCCACTCACAGGTGGAGTCACGGACGGAGAGCTGGGAGAGTTTGTTTCGAAGCAGTGATTAGATGATGGTATTAAATGCTAAGTTGAAGTCCACAAACAGGATCTTCATGTAGGTCCCTGGCTTGTCCAGATGTTGCAGGATGTAGTGCAGCCCCACGTTAATGGCATCCTCCACAGACCTGTTAGATGGGTAGGCAAACTGCAGGCGGTCCAGTAACCAATCAACCATTTAGTCAATCAAGTTTTTATATAGCGCTTCTTTAGCAGTTGCTTTCAAACCAGCGACACAAAGTCCTCGTGAGGATCAGGTAGAGTAAGCAGGAGTTCCTCTGTGAGGCCCCTGGGAGCCTTGCTGACTGAGGCAGGTGCTAATCACCTCCCCAGCATAAAGAACACACAAACTCAAGATCCATCAACGAACGGTTCACCGGACAGAACCTGAAAAACAAAACAAACAAAGACAAAACAGAAACGAACAAATGAAGAAAAAACGGTTAGAAAACTGTAACACAGACAACAAACAGGTGATCAGCATCAGCTGCAGGAGGAGAGATAAATGATGAGGAGAGCTTAGAGAGGAACTTTCAACCACATTGTTTTTTTCAAACAGTTTCTATGTTTATAGCGCTCAGACACCAGATCTGTTTGTAGTTCTGAACTAACCCTAACCCATCCGGGAATTTATTCCAGAGCTTCAGGCTCTACATGAGAATGCTCTTCCTCCTCTGGTGGATCTCCTCATCTTCAGAACGATCAGTAGAGCTGCTTCTTGTGATCGGAGAGAGCGAGTGGAATATATCGTGAGAGGAGACTGCTCAGGTCGAGCGGAGCCGAGCCGTTCAGAGCCTTAAAGGCAAGGAGCAGCATCTTATAGTCGATGAAGAGAGCTCAGAACCGGTGTAATGTGATCATATTTCTGTGTTCTTCTGAGAACTCTAGCTGCTGCGTTCTGGACTAACTGTAATTTTTGTAGCGTGGCACCCGAACAGCAGCTAACAGAGCGTTACAAGAATCCATTCTGGAGCTCCTGAAAGCAGGAACTCGTTTCTCTGCATCTACGATAGACAGCATGTTCCGTACTTTAGCAATGTTCCTGAGTGATGTTTTTCAGGTGGCCCAGCACCAGTCTTTCAAAGGACTTCATGACCACAGATGTCCGGACAGAGCTGTAGTCATTAAGACCTGAGATTTTAGGCTTCTTGGGGATGGAGATGAGGGTGGAGTGTTTAAAGCATGCAGGGACTTCACACATTTTTAGTGATCATGTCCTCTAGAAGCTCCTACACTCCCACACACCTTCCAGAAGCTCCTACATGCGCTCCAAAAGCTGCTATACTCCTACATGCCCTCCAGAAGCTCCTCCACTCCTACATGCCCTCCAGAAGCTCCTCCACTCCTACATGCCCTCCAGAAGCTCCTCCACTCCTACATGCCCTCCAGAAGCTCCTCCACTCCTACATGTCCTCCAGAAGCTCCTCCACTCCTACATGCCCTCCAGAAGCTCCTCCACTCCTACATGCCCTCCAGAAGCTCCTCCACTCCTACATGTCCTCCAGAAGCTCCTCCACTCCTACATGCCCTCCAGAAGCTCCTCCACTCCTACATGCCCTCCAGAAGCTCCTCCACTCCTGCATGCCCCTCCAGAAGCTCCTCCGCTCCTACATGCCCTCCAGAAGCTCCTCCGCTCCTACATGCCCTCCAGAAGCTCCTCCACTCCTACATGCCCTCCAGAAGCTCCTCCACTCCTACATGCCCTCCAGAAGCTCCTACACTCCTAAATGCCCTCCAGAAGCTCCTCCACTCCTACATGCCCTCCAGAAGACAAACTCCTGATCCAGTCAGAAGAGCAGCAACACTTAGAGCTTTCAGAAAGCACCTAAAGCTTTTTCTGAAGCACTCTTCTCTTAAGGGAACACCTGCTGTTTTTTCCTCCTCTCTATTTTCTTCCTGCTATGGTTTATTGATCAGCTGGTAGAACTTCTATTACGAGTGAGCTGGGTTAGGGTTAGAGGTATGTACAACATCGGCCAGCCAATCAGAATCGAGTATTCAGACAGACCGTGGCATAATGAAAAATAATATTAAGGAACCGCTCTTGTAAGTAAATGGTTTCTGTGATGTATCAGAATCCGAAATCAAATTCTGAGTTTACTCTCTGTGGTTTTAGATACTTATGGAGACTCTTAGGCCTTGACCTTTTGTTGCACAAATATATTATTCAGTGTTTAGAAACACTTTGATCCTGATCAAAAACACTTGAGAGATATTCTACATCCTTACAAAATAAAGGTTTTGTTACTGAAGACTCACCTAGTAAGAACCGATTTGATTTTGTATTGATTTGTGTTTTTCAGAGAGTGACTTGAGGATCATTCTTCTGGGGACGAGTGCATCAGAAAACAATCTCGTGATAAACCGTCTCCTGGGTCATTTTGCTCTTGATCGAGATGTTCCTTTAGATTTCGTGGAGAGAATCAGAGGAACCCTGAGAAACAGACGTGTTGCTATCATCAACTCTCCCACCTTACTCCAGCGTGAACTAACTAATCTTCAGATCTTTCAGCTGGTGAGAGAGTGTGTGAGACTGGCCCATCCTGGACCTCTTGCGTTCCTTCTTGTACTGCAGTATAAAGAGTTCACTGAAGAGGACCTAAGCAGATTGAAAAATGTTTTGAGATGGTTTAGTAAAGAGGTGTTGGGATACTCCATCGTGCTCACTACCGATAGTCAGACAATTACAGAAAAAATATTTTCATCAGTAGCAAAAAGTTGTCCTTTGAAACTTCTGATAAAAGAGTGTGGAGAAAGACATGTGCATCTCACTGAAAAACTGCATGAATTACACTCTGAGCTGTTCAAGAGGTTCGATGAGATAGAGAGAAGCATGAAAATGTTCTTGACTTGTGACAGCAATCAAGATTCATCTGTGGACGAAGAGAAGAGCAAATCGGAAAAAGCATCTGAAGAAAGCACTTGTGACGTAGCATATGGAAGTCCCGAACAGAGGAGGTTTACAGGTATTATTTGTGTTTGAGCATAGAAAGGCAAAAGTTATTATTTAATATTAAAGTCAGAGGTGGAATTTAGAGAATTGCATAGTTGTTGTTTGTGCTCTAAAGTTGCACTTCAACAGTAGATTTTGAATGTGTTGAAACTTATTATGTTGCATTGCATAGCTTTTATTGGACGTAAAGTACCTCTCAAAAGATTTTTTGCTTGAATGAACAAAAGTGTACTCATTTAGATGTTAATAATTGCACGTGGTGGTTAACATGTAATGTTCGAGTTGTACTGAAACCATAACAGGGCGTTCAAACCAAGTGCAAAACACCCGCGGACAGAACGCGTCTTTCTCTCCTATCTGACCGCTTTCAGACCCGGGGTGGACTCGCGTGAGGACGTCCGCTCCGAGAACGGTGAGGAACTAAGCGTGAGCTCGCCGGGAGAGGCGCGGCGATGATGAGACCTGCTGCTGACCCTCTCTCTATATCCCATTCCTTTCTCCTGTCCTTCAAAAAGTGTCCCTCAACCCTCTCAACTACTTCCTACACACTTCTTCTGATGAATAATCATGCTTAGCTAACAGCACAATTTCCATTTATATCAGGTTGATTAATTAAAAATGTATAACTTACCAGATTCAGCCACCTCAGCACCCACTTAATTCCAAGCAAGGTGGTTTTTGCTTCCACATGGATAATAAAACGAGTTATTAATTCTAGCTGTCCACAAACTGTGATATTTGTCTCCTCTATTGTTGTTGCTCATGTTCCCGCTTCACAGAACAACCATCTGACTACAAGAGCAAGCCCCTGATTGGTTGCCGCGCAAATGATCTTCACCTGAGTAGGAAAGATTCCTACTGCCGTCTCTCGCGGTATGCGTGTCCCCCGCACCGCGTGGTTCGGACCCTTCGCGCCGCAGGGTGCCTTATCACGTCTTTACATAGACTTTATATTGAAATCAGCCGCTCTTACCACATCACTCGTGCTTGGTGTGTAGGCAGCATTATGGTGCATTAGTTATTTCACATTTCAAAACGTTTAAAATTGAAATAGTTTATTCAGAACAATGTTGAAACATTTTCAAGTGAAAGCATCAACCTTCGCTTTATTTCGATCGCATATATTAATTTTATCGGAATTAATATAAAATAATATATTTATCAAAATTAAATCGAGATTCTTCTTCTTCCGGCTGTTCCCAGTTTAGGGGTCGCCACAGCAAATCATCTGTTTCCACCTAACTCTGGCCTCAGTATCCTCTACTCTTGCACCAATGACCTTCATGTCCTCCTTCAGCACCCCCATATAACTCGTCTTTGGCCTTCCTCTCGCCCTCTTGCCTGGCAGCTCCATCTCCAACATCCTTCTACCAATATAACTACTATCCCTTCTCTGCACATGTCCAAACCATCTCAATCTGGCTTCTCTGACTTTGTCTCCAAAACAACCAACCTGAGCTGTTCCTCTGATGTGCTCGTTCCTAATCTTGTCCATCCTCGTCACTCCTAAACTGAACCTCAACATCCTCATCTCTGCTACTTCCATCTCTGCCTCGTGTCTCTTCCTCACTGCTACAGTCTCTAACCCATACATCATAGCTGCTCTCACTACTGTTCTGTACACCTTTCCTTTGGTTCTTGCTGACACTCTTCTGTCACACAACACCCCTGACACTTTTCTCCACCCACTCCAACCTGCCTGCACTCGCCTCTTCACCTCTTTTCCACACTCCCCGTCACACTGAACTGTTGACCCCAAATACCTAAACTCCTCCACCTTCTTGAGCTCAGCCCCCTGTAACCTCACTGTTCTACTTCCCTCCCTCTCGTTCAAACACATGTATTCTGTCTTACTACGACTGACTTTCATTCCTCTTCTTTCTAGAGCAGACCTCCAACTTTCCAGGTGTCCCTCCACCTGCTCTCTACTCTCACTACAGATTACAATGTCATCTGCAAACATCATTGTCCATGGAGATTCCTGTCTGACCTCATCTGTCAACCTGTCCATCACCATAGCAAACAAGAAGGGACTCAAAGCCGATCCTTGATGTAGCCCCACCTCCACCTTGAACTCCTCCGTCTGACCTGCAGCACATCTCACTGTTGTCATACTCCTCTCATACATATCCTGAACTACTCTGACGTACTTCTCTGCCACTCCTGACATCCTCATACAGGACCATAGCTCCTCTCTCGGCACCCTGTCATACGCTTTCTCTAAGTCCACAAAGACGCAGTGCAGCTCCTTCTGACCATCTCTGTACTTCTCCATTAGCATTCTCAGAGCAAAAATTGCATCAGTAGTGCTCTTCCTGGGCATGAAGCCATACTGCTGCTCGCAAATATCCACTTCCCTTCTTAGCCTAGCTCCCACTACTGTTTCCCAGAGTTTCATTGTGTGGCTCATCAACTTTATACCTCTGTAGTTGTTACAACTCTGCACATCACCCTTGTTCTTAAAGATTGGCACTAGGACACTTCTCCTCCATTCCTCAGGCATCTTCTCACTCTCTAGAATCCGGTTGAATAACCTAGATAGGAACTCCACTGCTGTCTCTCCTAGACACTTCCACACCTCCACAGGGATGTCATCTGGACCAACAGCCTTTCCACTCTTCATTCTCCTCAGAGCCTTCCTCACCGCATCCTTTCTAATCTTTTCAACTTCCTGCTCTACAATCTTCACCTCTTTCCCTCTCATTCTCCTCATTCATCAACTCCTCAAAATACTCCTTCCATCTTCTCTGCACACTCTCCTCACTCGTTAGAACGCTTCCATCTCTATCATTAATCACCCTTATCTGTTGCACATCCTTCCCATCTCTGTCTCGCTAATCTGTACAAATCCTTCTCACCTTCCCTCGTGTCTAACCTGGCATACAACTCATCATATGCCTTCTGTTTGGCCTTTGCCACCTCCCTCTTCACCCTGCGCTGTGATTCCTTGTAGTCCTGTCTACTTTCTTCAGTCCTTTCGATGTCCCACTTCTTTTTAGCTAGCCTCTTCCTCTGGATGATGTCCTTTACTTCCTCATTCCACCACCATGTTTCCTTATCTTCTTGTCTTCTTCCTGCTGACACACCTAGCACCTTCCTACCTGTCTCCCTGATCACTTCTGCTGTAGTTTCCCAGTCCTCTGGAAGCTCTTCCTGACCACCCAAAGCCTGTCTCAGCTTCTGTCTGAATTCCTCACAACCGTCTTCCTTTTTCAACTTCCACCACTTGGTCTTCTTTTCCATCTTTCCTCCCCTCTTCTTCCTGACCACCAGAAACATCCTACACATCACCATCCGATGCTGTCTGGCTACACTCTCTCCTACCACTACTTTGCAGTCAGTGATCTCTCTCAGATTGGCTCGTCTACTTAGGATGTAGTCCACCTCCGTACTCCTACCACCACTCTTGTAGGTAACTCTATGTTCCTCCCGATTCTTTAAATAAGTGTTAACTACAGCCATTTCCATCCTCTTGACAAAGTCCACCACCATCTGTCCTTCTGGGTTCCTTTCCTTAACACCAAACCTGCCCATCACTTCCTCATCACCTCTGTTGCCCTCGCCCACATGAGCGTTGAAGTCTGCTCCCACCATTACTCTCTCCCCTCTGGGAATACTCTCCATCACCTCATCTAACTCACTCCAGAATCTCTCCTTTTCTTCCAGCTTACAGCCTACTTGTGGAGCATAACCACTTACTACATTCAACATCACCCCTTCAATCTCTAACTTCAAACTGATCACCCTGTCAGACACTCTTTTCACCTCTAAAACATTCCTCACAAACTCCTCCTTCAGGATCACTCCTACTCCATTTCTCTTCCTATCCTCACCATAGTAAAACAGTTTGCATCCCCCTCCAATACTACGCGCTTTGCTACCCTTCCACCTGGTCTCCTGCACACACAGAATATCTACCTTCCTTCTCTCCATCATGTCCGCAAGCTCTCTACCTTTCCCGGTCATTGTACCAACGTTGAGAGTCCCTATTCTCAGACCTATACTCTTGCCTTTCCTCTTCTCTCGCTGCCTACGAATCCTTCTCCCTCCTCTCCTTCTTTGACCAACAGTAGTCCGATTTCCACCGGCCCCCTGTAGGTCAACAGCACCGGTGGCGGTCGTTGTTAACCCGGGCCTCGACCGATCCGGTATGGAAATTGAATTGATGATTTGCATATTTGGTTTTGGCATGTTTTACGCCGGATGCTCTTCCTGACGCAACCCTCTCTATTTATCCGGGCTTGGGACCGGCACAGAAGTCACTGGCTAGAAACCCCTGTGGCTAGATTAAAATTAAATCGAGATTGATGTTTTTAAAAACACGCCACCTGGTGGCTGGTGCTTGAAACAGCAGAGATCACTCATTGCTGCTAGGAAAAAAACCCCCACTGCAGAACAAACATTCTCAGTACGACTTACATTTTCACTGAAGCAGCGCTACTTTTATTCAAGTATGAATATTGTATGCTTCTTTCAACTCTGTAAAGAATTACACATTTCTGATTATTTGCATAATCAAACTATCGAGTATACTAGTCTCTTGAGCATTCTAATAAACAATTGTGCATTACTTTGAATAAATATATAGTACTGCTCAGAACTGCATTTTAACTATCAATGATAAGCCAATTTAATCATTAAAAAATTAACATCTGAAATAATTTTTTTGGAAAGAGAAAGATATTGGCATTATGTCTTTTTTGTGTGTCTGCTCATGATGTCAAATTGTAACTAGATGAATTGCATTTTCGTTGGAAATGTGTGGAATGCTGAAATGAGTTGAAGTGTAAGGGTGAAATTTGAATACATTTAAAGCTGAAAATTGATGAATGTTTTGAATTAAGGCTATAAGTACAACTTAAGTTAAAAAACTTCACATTCATAATATATTTGAACAAATTGTTGAATAATATAGTTGAACTGTCAAAATTAGTTGAAATCCAGTGTTGAAGTGTGAAGTGAAATTTGCTTAATGTTGATTTAAAGCTGGAAATAGCTAGATCTAGCTGAAATGTAATGCATAGAAAAAGTTGAAAAGCTTAGTTTTAAAAGTTGAAAAACGTCAGTCTACAACAGTGCAGAACATCTAAAAAGTTGAGCTAATAATACCAAATTTAACAGTAGAAACCGAAGACTTCAGTAGTGACTCAATTTGCTAAAAAAAGAAAGTAAAAAAAGGTTTAGGTAGAAAGAGCTAACTAAATTGCTGTATAAATTATTGAATAATATTGATATTGAAATTTAATGCATACAAAATACATTTGCAGAAGTTCAATAAAGGAAAATGGAAGGCTAAAAACCAGTGACAGTTATTAATATATAGTCTGAGAAGAGTTTATGTGATACAGAAGCTTTAAATGTATCTTTTCATATGTGCAAAGAATATTAATAAAACTTCAACATTATACATTTCACTTAAACGTTGGCAAACTTTTTAAAGTAAAGTTTTGCTCCTCAGTTGATCAATGTTTTAAAGGTATGCAGAAGTTCTATGTGCTATAACGATTCCTTTCTTTTGTGTTCAATTATTATCAGTTACAGCAGAATCCTCAAGAAAAGTGAATCTGAACCTGGTGCTGTGTGGAATAAATCCAGAGCTCACAGTCTCAGTATCTAATCTTTTACTTGGAGAGAAGATCCCTCCTGAGAAGATGGAGATGAACATCTACTTGAAGAAGGGTGTGGAAATCAACGGTGATCTAATCAAGCTGGTGGTGCTTCCAGCTCTCAGTCGTCTCTCAGAAGATGAAGTGAGGCGTCAGAGTCTCCGCTGTGTGTCTCTCTGTGAGCCTGGAGTTCACGCTTTCCTGCTCTGCGTTCCTCCTGGTCCACTTAAAGATGATGATAAATGTGAAATAGAGAAGATTTTGAACACGTTCTACTCCAGGAAGCATTTTATGGTGCTTCTTACCTCAACGACACCTCTGGAAAGACCAGTGACAGAATTTGCTAAGTCAAGCATCGACTTCAAGAATTTAATCAGTTTATTTGAAAGTCGGTACAGTGTGATTGGGTTAAAAGAACCTGAACATGTGAACCAGTTCCCAGAAATTCTGAAAAACATAAAGAGATTAAAGACTGAACCATATTCACACGAGATGTTTGTGATCGCTCAAGAGAACAGAGTCAGACGAGAAATGGAGAGAAAAATCAAAGAACTCCAGCAGAAGACTCCAGGAGAGAGTGAGATATTTACTTTGTTTCTAAACTTTTTTTTTTCTGAAGAAAAAAACATTTATTTATAGAGATTTTTTATTAGGCTAGATAAATACGAATTTTTTACATGTATATATAAATGTTTTTATATGTATATAATTGTATCCTAAAAGCCATCCTTGATTATTTTATTTGTAGTTTAATTTTCAAAGACAATTTGTTAATTTAGAATGTTGGATTACTGTAGGATGAAAACCTACACAAAAAAAATATATTCTACACGATAACAAGGCCATGGCATTCCATTCCTATTGTCTTCTCACTTCCGGCTTGTATTTCCTGAATCTCATATTCAGTCAGGTTCTTCTGTTAAAATGAAAGCAGAATAGTTGAAAATAGTTTCTCAGAGAACATTTGGAATGGTTCACTTTGTTTTTGTAATATTGTTGATCATATTTTTTTAAATAATACTAATAATTACAGTCAGCATTCACAAAATAATGATGAAGAGTGACTTCAGTAGCATGTATTGGTTTTATAACTGCACTCAGAAATGGTTGCATTATCGACCAGCGTCTTAAAAACTCAACAAAGTGTGTCTTCCTGTGATGCTCTGGAGCCGAAACTAAGTGATCCAGCGTCTTAATCACGACCTCCGTGTTATTGCAAAGGGACATACGTCTCATTCCCTCTCTGTGTAACATGAGTTATTCAAGGAACCTTAAATATTCCCCTTCGGTCTTCCACTTTAAGATGTGTCGAATAATGACTATTTTAACATCCATTGCCAACACCACAACTGAGGTCCTTCTGAATTGGCCGATGCAAGGTTCTCATGGTGACACTGAACGGGTTCTCCTCTGCCCTGGCCAACATTTAATGTATATTTAGGTAGATGATTCTCAGGGAGTGCTTCAGCTCCCTGCTTTGAAAATCAGAGGAGGAAGATGCGTTGATCTCCTTCCAGTGGGATGTGCAGAGGCCGCCACAAAGTTTGGTTTTAGAACTTCTGGCAGAACATACATTGTGAAGCTTCAGCGAGGAATTCACAGAATGTATTTCCTCAAACCTAACGGGTGCAGCACATTCCAGGGAAGATGGCACAGTTGCAACAAACTGTCCATAGAATTTATTTATGAGTGTTAACCTAACTGGGAACTACTTTACCCATCCCATTCCTGTTGGGAAGGGAAGAGCCAAAAAGTTGGAAGAAACTTAAGTGGTCTGCAGAGACACATTTACTGCAACGTATTCCATTCTTATGCTGGGCATCCCTTCCAGCGCAGCTTAAGAGAGGGGTTTGATGTGGAGATTATAAAACTTGACAAAAGTATTAGGTGTCAACCAACCCACAGCCTTGAGGATGTCTGCCAGTGGAGGCAGCCTTCCCTCTTGTCTGCTGCACAGTGTCTGGGTGGAAACCTCAGGTGGGAGAGTGGCAACTTCACCACCTGAGAGTCTGGCAGATCTGGGATTGATTCAGCGAGGTACAAGTAGACCTGTTTGTCACCCCAGAGAATACTCAGGGCCCTCAGCTGGCCAATGAGCCTGCTTGTGTCCCTCCTGTGCAAGATCAGGGATGCCAAGGTAGAGGTCTTAGTAGTGGCACCTTATTGGCCCATCAGACCTTGGTTCTCAGAAACACCCTTGTGACAGCTCCTTCCTGGCACATTTCCCTATTGCCTCCTGACCAAGGGATGTGGGCACAAGCACCCGCGCCCCAACCTCTGGAATCTCTTTGTTTGGAACCTCAGGGCGTGACTGACCCCTGGTTAATGTCATGGATTCTGTCATCAGATGATCGTGGGTAAAAACGCTTGGCTGGCACAAGGTAACAGTCTAGTTTTTCAGAGGAACCAGATAGGTTAGACCCTCTTGGCCCTCTCTAGAACCCTCTTGGAACCTGCTAGTAGTCCCCCAGGATCCCACCATTTTTTGTTCTTAAGAGGAACATCATCCCTCTGCAAACCACAGACTTTCTCTAACTGAATTTCCGAAGTGGTAAGCAGCTCAGCCATCCCTTCATCAATGCGACTCTCCAATGCGTTGATGGAGAAAGCATCATCAGGCGCACAGGGGTCCTCTGATGATACTAAAAGCTCATCATTAGAAAAGCTTGCTGAGGCGGACAGCAGAAGCGCTGGGGCGCTAGTGATCGGCTCCAGAAGCAAAGCAGAAAGAGTGACCGTGAGTGTTTCATGCTCATTGGCTCTTTCGAGTTGATGTGGAGTTAGATCTGTCCAATCAGAGGCATTCCCATAATCAGTTGACATACAATGAAGTGGATGACTGAAGGGGAACTCCTAGTCAGAATTCTCTTTCTGTTGCAAGTAAATCTGCATCTGTAATATTTTAACAGATGCTGAATGTTCAGAGGATCAGCGGAGCTTCAGGATGGTGCTGATCGGGAGAACAGGAAGTGGAAAGAGTGCTACAGGAAACACTATTCTGGGAAGAGAAGTGTTTGAGAGTCAAGCATGCACAGATTCAGTGACGGTTGATTGTAAGAAAGGAGTTGGAGAAGTTGCTGGTCGATCCGTAGCTGTGGTTGATACTCCAGGACTCTTCGACACAACGATGTCCAACGATCGAGTTTCTGAAGAAATAATGAAATGTGTTTCTCTGTCGTCACCTGGACCTCACGTCTTTATCATCGTTCTGAGTGTGGGAAGATTCACCAGAGAGGAAGCAGACACTGTGGATCTGATCAAGAAGATCTTTGGTCCTCAAGCTGCTCAGTTCAGCATCGTTCTGTTCACCAGAGGAGATGATCTTGAAGGTAAATCCATTCAGGACTTTGTGAAGAGAAGCAGCTCTAAAGAACTTCAGAAACTGATCAGAGACTGTGGGGAGAGATACCTGGCTTTCAATAACAGAGAGAAACAAGACCAATCTCAGGTCCTCCAGCTGTTAAACATGATAGAAGAGCTGAAAACCAAGAACCAGGGGAGATTCTTCACTAACAGCATGTTTGAGGAGGCTGAGATGTCCATCAAGAAGAGAATGGAGGAGATACTGAATGAGAGAGAGCGAGAGATTCAGAAAGAAAAAGAAGAGCTAGAAGCCATATATGAGATGGACAAGAAGAACATGATGAGGATTATTGAGGAGGAGAAGAAACGAGCAGATGAGGAACAAATGAAGATGGAGATTCAGTTCAAAGAAAAACAGGAAGAACTCAGAAGAGAGTCTGAAGAGAAAGAGAAGAGAGAACGAGAGAAACGAGAGATTGAGAACCAGAGACGACTGGAAGAGGAGAAACAGCAGAGAGAAGAACATCAGAGAAACATAGAAGAAGTGAAGAGAAAGATGGAGAAGCAGAGAGAGGAGTATGAGAAACAACAACGAGAACGAGAAGAGGAGGAGCGAAAGAGAGAAGAGAAGTACAGAGAAGATCAGGATAAGAGGAAACAAGAACATGAGAAGATCATAGCAGAGCTGAAACTAAAACAAGAAGAGGAAAGAACGAAGAGAGAATCAGAGGAGAAGAGAAGAAGAGACGAGGAAGAGAGAGAAAGAAAAGAATGGGAGAGAAAGATAGAAGAGGCGGAAAGTGAAAAAAATACTATTCAAGAGGAAATCAAACGACAACAAAGAGAATGGGAGGATGAGAAGAAACGACAGATGAGACAACGAGAGGAAGAGGAGAGAAAGAGAAAAGAGAGACACGAGGAACAGCTGAGGGGGAAAAAAGAAGAGCAGGAGAAACTGAGAAAGAGGTTTGAAAGAGAGAGAGAGGAAGAAAAAAACAAGACTAAGAAAGAGCGAATGAGACAAGAAGAGGTGAGAAAGCAGAAAGAGAATGAGTTTGAAGAAAAGAAAAAGGAACTGAAAAATCATTACGAGCAGCAGGAACAAAAGAACAAAGCAGAATGGGAAAGAAAAAGAAAAGAAGAAGAAGAGAAGAGAGAAAAAGATTTCAACAAAAAGATTGAAGAACTTAAACAGGAGCAAGAAGAAGATATCAAAAACAGAGAGAAAGCGAGAGAGGAGAGAGAAGAGCGAGAGAGAATCAAAGTAAGAGAGAAACACGAGGAGGAAGTGAGAGAGATGAACAGGAAGCATGCAGAAGAAGCTCGAAAAACAGCTGAAGAATTTAAAGTGCAGTGTGAGCAAGCACAGAATATCAAAGAAATGCTGGAAAAGCATCAAAAAGAAAAAGAAGTCCTCGACCTACTCTATCAACTTCTGCAGCTCCACAAAGGGCAAAAAACAGCTGCTGGGTTTTATGACCGCCTGCAAATCGAGACAGAAGATCTTCAGAAGCTATTGGAAGATGTTGAACATTATCTTGAAGAAAAGCAGAAGAGGTCATTATGTGTTCTTCTGTGATTTTTGAAATTCATGCAAGTAAGATTTACCTACAACTTATTCAAACATTTGGGTTTCTTTTATGATGGTTAATGACTCTGGCCGTAACATTTGTTTTGCAAAGAAAATGGCAACTCTTCAAATGAATGGAGAAACCAAAAGAGAGAAAACACCACGACGAAATTGCCAGAGTGATTTATTTACAGGTTATTTACAATTAACAGGCCAACATGAACAAAAATAAAACAAAAACCCAACCAACCTGAAGAGAGAGTCCCTCCCCTCGATGCCGCCAGTACTCCCAGCAAAATAATAACTCTAAACCACCAGGGGTGCTCACACTTATTCAGCTTGCGACTACAAAAATGTAAAACATCAATCAACAAACAATTATTTTCTACTTTATTGAGAATTGACAAAACACACATAATAATTAACTATTTACATTTTTTGTAATAACCTGAGTTTAATTTGATGACTTGCTCTGAATTGAATCGGCCAGGGATGCGCAGTCCGGACTGCAGCTGCTGACAGCCAGCCTCAAGCACACTCCAGAAAGTTCTTCAGTCATTGTGGAACGGTATTTGGACTTAATGATTTTCATGTGTTTCCCAGCGATGGGTTGCTGCTGGTAGGGCATCCGCTGCGTAAAATATATGCCAGAGAGTTGGAGGTTCATTCCGCTGTGGAGACTCCGAAAGGGAAGAAAGCCGACAAGAAGATGAATGAATGAATGACTTTCATGTAGGAAAAGCTGACTCACATAAATAAGTGAAGCCAAATAATGCAGTCAAGGAGATAGCACATTTCCTCATGTTGGGGTACTTTTCCTCCGTGAGTAAGTTCCAGAACTGTCCATGAGCTCTCGACTTCAGCTCAATGTCGGTTTGTAGAGTCAAAATCTCATCTTCCACTCCAGAAGAGTTCAGGTGAAACAGTGCTGCAATGTTTGATGCGAGTGAATCAACCTCAACATCTTCCTGAAAAGGATAGCACACGAATGTAGCGACTGGCTCAAGCAAAGAAGAGTCCTGAAAGCGTTTGTCAAATTCTGACAGACGATCTGCGATCTGCTCCGTATAGCGTGCACTGTCAGGTGCTCACAGGCCTTCCCTCGCATCTCCAGCTCTGACGCCAGGTAAGCGCCGTGTAACTGTACTTCTTGACAGCTGCATAGCTTTGATTGAAGAAACTATCTCTGCCTTATTTTTAAAGTCCCGGAACAATGAGTCAGCTGCTTCAAGCAATGCCTCCTTTAACATCTCTCTGTCTTGGAAGGACTTGTTGTTTTTGACGATGGCTTGACTCACCCGGAACGATGCTTCGATGGCCGCTTTTGCTTTCGAAGTATGTTGGGCTTTTAGTTCATTAACCTTTCTCTTTCTCAGCTCGCTTTTCGGCGGGAAGTTAGTGTCGTATTTTCCATGAACAGTCCGCAAATGCCGCTCCACATTTCCCTTCTGTGGGACTGCGA
This sequence comes from Danionella dracula, assembly GCA_900490495.1. NCBI lineage: Eukaryota > Metazoa > Chordata > Actinopteri > Cypriniformes > Danionidae > Danionella > Danionella dracula. The sequence goes on along the minus strand of UELW01000101.1, from coordinate 23,747 downwards.
TGGTAGACCAGCAGATGAGACACACGCACTTAGAAAATGACATTGTGAAAACAAAGACCTCCCATTCCGCATGAAAATGATATGATTTTGACTTTTTGCTTGGTCCAGCTCCTTCACTCATTTTGGTGACCAGAAACTTAAGCATGGGCTAAAAATTGGATGTAATACGCTGATTAGCTTAGCACTTAGCGTCGTTGTTTACAGATGAGCGGTGACGTAAAGGTCAAAATTCAGTTGTCATCTGACTGTTGCCCTGTACATCGATCAAGTGACGTGATGGATGATCGGCAAATATTGTTTCAATTTCACGCCGCGATCGATGTAATAAGCGCCCCTGCTCTAAACTATCAAAAAGATAAACAGAAATGTCAGTGAATTACTGTTAAACTTCTAATCCACTCATTTCTTAATGACAGATGCGCTCATCACCTGTGTAGTGTTTTAACAACGAGTTATCTGAGTGCTTAAATCACGTGACATCTATCTTTCTCTCCCTTAAGAGGTTTAGAAAAACTACTTATTCCAATGTTTTCGCATAACCAGTTATCTCATAGCCACTGGAGGCATGAGGACGTCCTGAACAATAATCTTCATCTTACAGAGGAGCAGCACACCACAGAGCGAGGTGAGGATCAGAGCTACATGATGATGCTGTGCGGAGACTTTTATCCAAATGAGCCAGATGTGGGGCGTTCTGATTGGGTGGTGTTGTGATGACGTCATGGGTTGTAATTGAGCTTGGGTGGGTGGAGGTTTTAAGAAGAACTAAAAGTACACTGCGAAACTCTCATGGCCTCCTCACCGCAAACGGCTTTATGAACAACAATAAGACTTTTGGTTTTGCACACAACTTGATCATAATTATTGACGCTCAGCCAACAATTAATCGTGAGAAAGCATGTTCCTGTTTAATCTGCTGCTACAGTTATTCAGGGACGAGCCTTTCGTAGTTTCAGTTCCTGCTGTGAACTACTTTGTTTTTGTTTGCGTATGATGTCTGTTCAAACATAAACACCATTATTAGTATTTTTACGATAAATGTCTACTATTTTAACAGATTGTATTCTATTCAGTTTATGGTAAACTATTATATCTGTAACTCAACAAAATGTCATAGGTGGAGTGAGCGGAAGAGACTCCGTCAAACTTGGTATTTAACGAGTCACAAATACCGTTACACATCTTCAGCGGTTTAAATCTAATGTAGAGTTTTTGGAGAAGGAATTATTATATTTTATGTCAATGATCGCTGAAAACGTTGATTGCAGACCTGCGTGTGTGAGTTCAGATTATGTGAAATTAAATGAATCATTAGATTAGTGCTCCTTTACTCTTCTTGTTCTTTGTTTAACATCTGGAATGAATCTGGAAGAAACAGAAGCTTCTTCACTGTGTCTGCGGTCAGACTCCACTCTCTAATGAGAGCGAGGGACGTGTGGCTTTGGGAAGGAAACCCTAGCAAGGGACAGTTAAGGCTTCAAAAAGTATTTCATAGCTTGGTGTTACAAGAAAAATACTTTTTTTTAGTAAAGCTGAACTCTCTTTCTAATGGTCTGAAATTGTAATAAAACCTGCATTGACTGATGAGAGTCACGAGGCTAAAATCAGCCGAGGAGGAGCTTCAGGTTCTTGGTTCGAAGATGCTTTAATGGTTATTCAAGCTTATATTTATTATGCAGAGTTGACAGAAGTGTCAAAAGTATTCACATTATTAACTCAAGTAGAAGTGTAGGTACTACAGTTGAGACACAATTTTCTGGAGGTCAAAATAACAAGAGGTTGTTGCTCAAGTAAAAGCATAAAAGTACCAGTTTATTGCCGATGCTTAATGTTTAAAACGAGAGGTGATGTAGGAAATTAATGTCACAAGGAATAAAAGCTATCACAAGATGGATTGTGGCTTCTCGACTTTTTCTCATCAGGGAGCAATAGTTCTTTCAGCCCCAATAAAAGACATACAGATGGTTATCAAAAAGGACCACACTTCAATTTTCATTCACTATGTAAGTTTTTAGTTACATTGTGCTTCATAATTAATCACTCATAAATGGCCTGATGATCTCAAATCTTTTCTTTTCTACCTGCAAGCCATGATTCCACCCGCGAGAATAAATCTTGACTTGCATTCACTGTTGACTTCCTGGTTGTTATTTAAACCTAAATATGTAGCACACTTCAAGAGAACTTGGTCAAATAAGAGTGAGGAATCTGTTATAACAGCAAATTAGCAAAAAGCGAGCGAGCCAGGTCAATAACGGTCTGTGCCTCGTTGTTTGGAGAGTCTGAATTCATTCAGTCGCTGCTATGAAAAACACTTTGCCCCTGTGCCACCAGAGGGAGCCAACATCTGGTTTCTGCACGATCCTAACCTTAAAGCAACATATACATATTTAATTGAAATATATTTACTTACTTTAAAATCTATTCTGAAGGAGAGCGCAGCCAGTGTAAAGAGTGAAGAACTGGAGATTTAGTAACTAAATACTTGAGTACATTGTGTTTCGATTTTACTCTTCCTCGAGTGAATAATTTGTGAGTTACTTTTACTCTTACTCGAGTAGTGTTTTGGATACTTTGCCCTCCTCTCATTATATATGTTTCATTATAACAGAGTTATTCTATTTTTGTCTCTTATTCGATGCTGGGCCTAGCTTTCTCTTTTCTTTTCTTCTCTTTCTGCTCCGGAGAGACTTTAACCTTTCTGTGATAAAATCCTCCAGGGCTGCTGTAGCTCGTTCTCCATCGTTTAACATGCTAATTCGATTTTATTCATTCATGATTAGCATTTTATCCTCTCATTTAGTGACTGGTGCAAGGGATTTTAGCTCAATTATTCATTCTGCTATCTAAATTGGATTAAATACAGTTATTCATTAAAAGAAGCTTCAACATCTTAAACTTTGTAATCATGTAAAGCTTCAGAAATAGCATTTAGAGGAGTTTGAAGAGAATACTCTCGCTTGTGTTTGAGTTAGACTTGTATTTGTGGGATTTATTAGCGCTTATACTCTTAAATCTAAAGTTTTGCTGTATGTTCTGTTTTCATCGCGGAAGAGAAGAGATATATATTTGTGTAACCCTTTAAGGATCAGTTTGGATGTATTTAGCTTTTTTAATGGATGTAAGGATTTTAAGACGTTGCGTGTGTTAAGAGTAAGATATTTTCAGTCTCGAGAGGAAGAATGAAGACGAGGAAAGCACTGCTGCCATTCCGTTAGCGGACAGCAGAGGGAGCCATGCGGCCCTCGGTGCTGGAAACCCAACTGAATAATTACTTTATTGTATCGTTTTATTATTGTAACCTTTGTTGTTGAGATAATACAATAACCTCTATGTTTAAAAATTGTATTGTATTCTAAACAAACAAAAAAAGATAAAGGTTTAGTTTTGAAACCCTTGTTTGTGGTTCCTGAGAGGAACTGACGCGCGCGTCTTCCGTACAGAATTGTGATGTTTATTTATAATTTAAATGTATTTACTTTAGCTGAGAATAAATGAGAAGAAGGTTAAAGGTGATTTTAAAGTAGACATCGTAAAACTGTGTTTGGATGAACTACAGGAGAAACACACACGCTTACAATGTTACGATAGAAAAGTGCTTTTTGTTTTTATTTTTTTTATGCTAATTTTTGGCTACACTTTGGCGTCTACCATCACTGAGAATAATAACTATATTTTCATTTGAAACCTGTTGGAGACTGTCACGAACAATGATGATAATGTTTATAATGAACCAACTTCCTACAAACCAGAAGAAAAGATCTTTCTTCAGTCACACCGTCCTGCGCGGGACGAGCGCGAGCTTGAGAGAGAGATAGAGAGCGAGCCGGCGAGAGAGAGAGATGAGCAGAGAGAGAGCGAGAGAAATCAGAGAGAGAGAGAGAGTAGAGAGAGCGAGAGTAGAGAGAGATGAGAGAGAGGGGAGAGAAAAGAGAGTAGAGAGAGAAAAGAGAGAGGGACGAGAGAGAGAAAGAGAGGATGAGAGGAGAGCGAAGAGAGCGAGAGAGAGGAAGAAGAGAGAGAGCGTAGAGAGAGAGAGAGTAGAAGAGAGAGAGAGGAGAGAGAGAGAGAGAGAGAGAGGAGAGAGACGGAGGGAGAGAAACAAAGAAGAGAGGAGAGAGAGGAAGGAGAAGAGAGAGAGGGAGAGAGAGAGAGAGAGAGAGAGAGAGAAAGAGAGAGTAGAGAGGAGAGAGAGAGAAAAGAGAGAGGAGAGGCGCAGAGAGAGCGAGGAGAAGATAAGAGAGTAGAGAAAGAGATGGAGGGAGAGAGGAGTGAGAAGCAGAGCAGAGAAGAGAGAGCGAGAGAGAGCGAGAGGAGAGGGAGAGAGAGCGAGGAGAGAGAGAGGAGAGAGGGAGAGAGAGAGAGAAGAAGAGGAGAGAGACGCAGAGAGAGGAAGAGAGAAGTAGAGAGGGAGGAAGACAGAGAGAGCGAGAGAGAGAGCTACAGAAACATAGAGGAGAGAGAAGAGAGAGAGCAGAGAGAGAGAGATACGAGCGAGAAGAGAGACGGAGAGCGGACCGAGAGCAAGAGGGCACGCGAGAGAAGGGGCGCGTCTCTCTCTACAACCCCACCACCCCCCCCCCCCCCCCCCGCCCCCCCCTCCCCCTCTCTCTCTCTCTCACTCATCACCTGTTTCTCATCTGTGTTTTAATGTTCTAATCCTTGTTTCATTTGCTTGTTCATGATTCTTAAAAAAAGTTTGTGTGTTCTTTATGCTGGGGAGGTGATTAGCACCTGCCTCAGTCAGCGAGGCTCCCAGGGGCCTCACGGAGGAACTCCTCTCTACTCTACCTGATCCTCACGAGGACTTCGTGAAGCTGCTTTGAAAGCAACTGCTGAAGAAGCGCTATATAAAAACTGATTGATTGATTAAAGAATACAAGTCTGATGCTGCAAATGTGATTTGTGTGTTTGTGTGGCCTCCTCTTTACAATTTTACAAGTTTATTTTGTAATACAAAAATAAATTGCTCCCAGGGAAAGCAACTGGTAAAAAAGCGCTATATAAAAATAATTTTGGATTGATTAGAACTTCACACAGATCTAAACAAACTTCTTTATTGATGAACAGAAAACAAAGCAGAGAGTCTCAGAGCCCCGAAGGATTCTATCTCTCCATTATAAAAACACTCATTTAAACAAACTCAAAACACACATTAAAAGAGAAAACTGTGAGCTAACAGAGGACCCTCGGGAGAGGAGAGCGTGGGTCTGGTGAGGAGCACGAGTGAACATCTGCTCCGCTGCGTAGCTCCGGTGTCTCTGTAAACTCTGCATTTGTACGAAGCTCTTTCCGCACGTGGAACAGGAGAGTTTTTTTCCTTTGAGTGCAATAACCGATGACTTCTTGAAGATGTTTTTTACACGAAAGCTTTTGCTGCAGATCTCGCAGATGAAGGGTTTCTCTCCGATGTGGACTCTCTTGTGTTCTTTAAGACTAGCTTTGAGCCTGAAGCTCTTCTCACACTGATCACACGTGTATGGTTTCTCTCCAGTGTGGACTCTCAGGTGGATCTGAAGGCTATATTTACTTACGAAAGCTTTATCACACTGATCACAGTTGTAGGGTCTCTCTCCGGTGTGAGACCTCTGATGAAGTTTAAGCATATTTTTACTGTTATAGCTTTTGTCACACTGATCACAGCAGAAGGGTTTTGCACCAGTGTGAGTGTTGATGTGGATTTTAAGATTGTGTTTGTAAAAGAAAGTCTTCTTGCAGACGGGACGCGTGGGCAGCTTTTCTCCGGAGTTCTTCTTTCTGAGAGCTTCGAAGGCTGATTTTGCTGAGAATGTTTTGGGACCCTGATCACAGATGAAGGGTTTCTCTCCTCCATGGGTTTCAATGTGAGCTTTCAGACTCGACGCCAGCAAGAAGCTCTTGGGGCACTGCTCGCAGGAGAAAAGATCTTCTCCTGTGTGAATCTTCATGTGCCTCTGGATCCCAGCTTCAGTAACGTAATTCTTTCCGCATTGATCGCAAACATTGTTTTCTTCTCGTGTGTGGATCGTCATGGGACCTTTAAGTCCTTCTTTCCGTTTAAAGCCACTGCCACGCTGATCGCAGCTGAAGGGTTTCTCTCCTGAATGAGGACGAGAATGCTTCTCAAGATCTCTTTTGCTCTGGAAACTCTTCTCACACTGAGCGCAGCCGAATGGTTTCTTTCCTCTGACTTTTCTGAAGAGGTTTCTTTTTCATTTTGGAGCGTTTCTCCTGCGCTTCACTCGATCCTTCTCCCTCCATTGAGTCAGAGCGCTTAAATGCTGCTCTTCCTGCAAAAATAAAAGAGAAGCTGGTTAGAGACAAACGGTGATGTCACGGATGGAAATGAGGTCATCACGTTCAACCAATCAACAGCAAGGAGTGGACATGTATTTAAATGAGTGCTTAATAACTGCTATCTTTAAACAATTTTAAAAAATGGTTCTTAAGAGTCTAGAAAAGCAGCTCTTAGAAGTTATAAACACCTCCTTGTGCTCCGCCTCTTTCGCTAAATCCCTTAAAACCGCAGCGGCAAAGCCACGACTGAAAAAGACAAACTTGTAAAATTCTCTTTTTTGTTATTCTTTGTTTCCAATATAAACCAGTTAGAGTTAGATCAACCCCGTGCGTCACGGTGGTGCAGTGGGTAGCACGGTGGTCTCACAGCAAGAAGGTCTCTGGTTCGAGCCTGGGCTGGATCAGTTGGTATCTCTGTGTGGAGTTCTCATGTTCTCCTCGTGATCGCGTGGGTTTACTCCGGGTGCTCCGGTTTCCTCCACGAGTCCAGAGCAAGAAGGTCTCTGGTTCGAGCCTGGGCTGGATCAGTTGGTATCTCTGTGTGGAGTTCTCATGTTCTCCTCGTGATCGCGTGGGTTTACTCCGGGGTGCTCCGGTTTCCTCCACGAGTCCAGAGCAAGAAGGTCTCTGGTTCGAGCCTCGGATCAGTTGGTATCTCTGTGTGGAGTTCTCATGTTCTCCTCGTGATCGCGTGGGTTTACTCCGGGTGCTCCGGTTTCCTCCACGAGTCCAGAGCAAGAAGGTCTCTGGTTCGAGCCTCGGAATCAGTTGGTAGCTCTGTGTGGAGTTCTCATGTTCTCCTCGTGATCGCGTGGGTTTACTCCGGGTGCTCCGGTTTCCTCCACGAGTCCAGAGACATGCGGAATAAGAGAATTGAGTAAGAACGATTGTTCGTAGTGTTTGAGTGAGAATGAGTGTGTGTGGATGTTTCCCAGCGATGGGTTGCAGCTGGAAGGGCATCCGCCGCATAAAACATATTCCAGAAGAGTTGGCGGTTCATTCCGCTGTGGAGACCCCGAAAGGTAAGAAAGCCGAGATGAAGATGAACGAATTAATAGATCAACCCTAAACCTGTTTGAGTCTTCATCTCCACCATCTTCATCTTCTTTTGCTTAAAGAAGAGTCTCAAAGTTCTGCCATCAGACGCTGGCCTTCTGACCTCAACATCACCGACGAGCTTTCATCACGTGTTTTATAATTAAATCACCTGCGCATCGATGCAACAGATATGGTTCCTGTTCAAACAGTCTCCTCATGAGAGAGAGAAGCTTTCAGAGGAACGAGGACCTCAACATTCACAGCCAGAAACATTCCAGAACCCCGAAAACGAAAGTGATCATAAAAGTGATCACGTGAACCATTCGGATGTCCGTAAAATGCTGTTTTCACGTCATTTGTATTAAAGGATAAATGTGCAGCATTGGTGGAATTCTTCTTTGAGCGGCGCCCTGGAGATGAGAGGTATCTGTTTCAAATCCACATTTTACCCTCAGATTCAGAGATTGTGGTGTTTGTGATGAGCCCTTTCAAAAGGGTCATTAAGTAAATGAACAAATAAATATACTTAAGTTTTAGGAGCCTCAAACACGTTTATTTAGGTTTTTACGAGAAGGTTTCTGGAACAGCTCTGAGCGAACGAACCACTCTTTTCTCTCTCAATTCTAATAAACTGTTAGAGTTACCAATCGATTCAAAACAATCAATTTGTGTTGAGAAACCTTTTCATCCAAAGCAGGAAAAACCAGAATGAAAAAAAACTGCCTATAATACAGTGCTGATTAAATCAATAAAATCACGCTTTATTCTATAACAAATCAATAATCCATTATATTACAGCTAATGTGTAAAATATAAAGCTTCACTCTGTGAAAGTTATCGCCTCACTGAGTAACTTGCAGCTGAAGAATCAAACTGTTATTCAGTCACTAATAAGTTTAGCTGAGATGTGAGGTTAAATAAAGCTTGGTTTAAGTTTGTTTTTTTCCGGATAGAAATATCACTTAAAGCAAGATTTTAGCATAATGAAGCTGAATTAAACGCATCCAGAAAATCTCAGAACAGACCGTTTCTTCTCAGGATTAAATCCACCTTTAAATAAGAGCTTCTCCTCAACTATTAACCCTCAAACACAGAAGAAACCCAGCCGCCTCTGGACCCGCAGCACACCTGACCTCTCGCTGTTCGGACAAAAGGATTTTAGCACAGAAACTCGATTAAACGATACCTCAAGCAGCGGCTCGGGAGCTCACCCCGGAGAGAAGCTTCTCTTGGAGACTCAGACTCGAAACAGAAGAGTCCTCAGCGGCTCTGAGAGGACCGGAAGCGCTCGAGCGTGTCAGAATAAAAGTCCCCTCCGCGCGCGCGCTTCGAGCGTCTCAATCAGAGCACTGTCAATACTTTTAGGCTGCGAAAAGTAAATTAGTGCGCCACAAACATTAATTTACAGTAAAAGAATATCCGAACTCTGCCCACATCCACCAGTCACACACACATCCACCAAACACACTCCACCAGTCACTCTCATCCACCAAACACACTCCACCAGTCACTCTCATCCAACAACCACTCCACCAGTCACTCTCATCCACCAAACACACTCCACCAGTCACTCACATCCACCAAACCTCACCAGTCACTCTCATCCACCAAACACACTCCACCAGTCACACCATCCACCAAACACACTCCACCAGTCACTCAATCCACCAAACACACCCACCAGTCACACTCATCCACCAAACACACTCCACCAGTCACTCACATCCACCAAACACACTCCACCAGTCACTCTCATCCACCAAACACACATCCACCAGTCACCCACACCATCCACCCAAACACACTCCACCAGTCCACTTCTCATCCACCAAACAAACTCCCCAGTCACTCTCATGCCACCAAACACACTCCCACCAGTCACCCCGACATCCCCCCAACCACACATCCACCAGTACACCTCTGAATCCACCAAACACACTCCACCAGTCACTTCTCATCCACCACCAAACACACTCCACCAGTCACTCTCACTCATCCACCATAACACACTCCACCCCAGTCACACTCAGTCCACACAAACACATCTCCACCAGGTCACTCACCATCCACCAAACACACTCCATCCAGTCACTCTCTCATCCCACCAAACACACGTCCGACCAGTCACTCTCACATCCACCAAACACACTCCACCAGTCCACTCTCATCCACCAAACACACTGCCACCAGTCACTCTCATCCACCAAAACCCCCTCCACCAGTCACCTCTCATCCAACCAAACACCACTCCAACCCAGTCACTCTCATCCACCCAAACTCAACTCCACCAGTCACTCTCATCCACCAAACACACTCCACCAGTCACTCTCATCCACCAAACTCACTCCACCAGTCACTCTCATCCACCAACACACTCCACCAGTCACTCTCATCCACCAAACACACTCCACCAGTCACTCTCATCCACCAAACACACTCCACCAGTCACTCTCATCCACCAAACACACTCCACCAGTCACTCTCAATCCACCAAACACACTCCACCAGTCACTCTCATCCACCAAACACACTCCACCAGTCACTCTCATCCACCAAACATCACTCCACCAGTCACTCTCATCCACCAAACACACTCCACCAGTCACTCTCATCCACCAAACTCACTCCACCAGTCACTCTCATCCACCAACACACTCCCACCAGTCACTCTCATCCACCAAACTCACTCCACCAGTCACTCTCATCCACCAAACACACTCCACCAGTCACTCTCATCCACCAAACTCACTCCACCAGTCACTCTCATCCACCAAACACACTCCACCAGTCACTCTCATCCACCAAACACACTCCACCAGTCACCTCATCCACCAAACACACTCCACCAGTCCACTCTCATCCACCAAACACACTCACCAGTCACTCTCATCCACCAAACACACTCCACCAGTCACTCTCATCCACCAAACACACTCCACCAGTCACTCTCATCCACCAAACACACTCCACCAGTCACTCTCATCCACCAAACACACTCCACCAGTCCTCTCATCCACCAAACACACTCCACCAGTCACTCTCATCCACAAACACACTCCACCAGTCTCACTCTCATCCACCAAACACACTCCACCAGTCACTCCATCCACCAAACACACTCACCAGTCACTCTCATCCACCAAACTCACTCACCAGTCACTCTCATCCACCAAACACACTCCACCAGTCACTCTCATCCACCAAACACACTCCACCAGTCACTCTCATCCACCAAACACACTCCACCAGTCACTCTCATCCACCAAAACACACTCCACAGTCACTCTCTCCACCAAACACACTCCACCAGTCATCACACCTCCACCAAACTCCACTCCACCAGTCACCTCAATCCACCAAACACACTCACACAACATCACCAAACTCACTCCACCAGTCACTATCATCCACCAACACACTCCACCAGTCACTCTCATCCACCGAAACTCACTCCACCAGTCACTTTCCATCCACCAAAACACACTCCACCAGTCACTCTCTTCCACCAAACACACTCCACCAGTCACTCTCATCCACCAACACACCTCCACCAGTAACTCTCATGCCACCCAACTCACTCCACAGTCACTCTCATCCACCAAACATACTCCACCAGTCACTCTCATTCCACCAAACACACTACCACCAGTCACTCTCATCCACCAAACACACTCCACCAGTCACTCTCATCCACCAACTCACTCCACCAGTTCACTCTCATCCACCAAACACACTCCACCAGTCACTCTCATCCACCAAACACACTCCACCAGTCACACACATCCACCCAAACTCACTCCACCAGTCACTCTCAATACACCAAACACACTCCACCCGTCACTCTCATCCACCAAACTCACTCCACCCGTCACTCGTCCTCCACCAAACACACTCTCCACCAGTCACCTCTCATCCACCAAACACACTCCACCAGTTCGCACACATCCACCAAACCACTCACCAGTCACTCTCATCCACCAAACACACTCCACCAGTCACACTCATCCACCAAACACACTCCCACCAGTCTCACACATCCACCAAACACACTCCACCAGTCACTCTCATCCACCAAACACACTCCACCAGTCACACTCATCCACCAAACACACTCCACCAGTCTCACACATCCACCAAACAAAACACACTCCACCAGTCACTCTCATTCCAACCAAACACCACTCCACCAGTCACACACATCCACCAAACACACTCCACCAGTCACTCTCATCCACCAAACACACTCCATCAGTCACACTCATCCACCAAACACACTCCACCAGTCTCACACATCCACCAGTCACACACATCCACCAAACACACTCCACCAGTCACCTCACATCCACCCAAACACACTCCACCAGTCACACACATCCACCAAACACACTCCACCAGTCACTCACATCCACCAAACACACTCCACCAGTCACACTCATCCACCAAACACACTCCACCAGTCTCACACATCCACCAGTCACACACATCCACCAAACACACTCCACCAGTCACTCACATCCACCAAACACACTCCACCAGTCACACACATCCACCAAACACACTCCACCAGTCACTCTCATCCACCAAACACAACCCACCAGTCACTCTCATCCACCAAACACACTCCACCAGTCACTCTCATCCACCAAACACAACCCACCAGTCACTCTCATCCACCAAACACAACCCACCAGTCACTCTCATCCACCAAACACACTCCACCAGTCACTCTCATCCACCAAACACACCCCACCAGTCACTCTCATCCACACAGGATCCATACAGTGGCTTGCCCAGAGCTACAACAGCAGAATGGACCTAGCGGCGATCAAACTGCCAATCTTTCGGTTTCAGAATGACCAACTCCACCAGTGCGCCATCTTTGTAATAGATCAATTTTTTATTTAAAAGTGTCCTCTGACTTAAAAAAGCTTTTGTTATTTCAGAGTATGAAATTCAAGAGAGCCTCGAGGATGAACCACAGGCTCCATGATGAGCGCACATCTGAGGAGGCGTGCTCAACGTGTGCCAGATGCCTGAGAATATCTGAACCAGAATCTCCTCATTCCTCCCGAGGCCTTGAGCAGGTAAGAACGTGTCTTTGGCTCAATATGTGTAACAAGAGCACTCAGATTAAAATAAACTTAACAATAGATATTGAGCGTGTAATGTGAATGTTTTAGGTGACTGGATTTTACCTGTGTGTCGATTTTCTCTCCAACTCTACTCTCTTGAGAACGGTTTATTAATAACAATAAGAATAATAATAGAAGATTTTATTTGAAGCATAGTTGAGACAGCTCAAGCTGACTTTACAAACAACATGTTAAAACCAGGATGCAACACAGAAGTAGAATAAACTAAGAGCGTTAAAGAAAGAGCTGGTCCTGCAGGGTGAGAGCGGGAGAGAAGGTTCTGGAACAGTTCTGGAAGCCAGCGTCTGCTAAAGGAGCTCTTCATCTAAAACCTCGACATGATTCGGTTAAATCTTCAGGACCTGGTTTCAGTCGATCAGTTTAGAACGATCGATCCCAGTGACCTGAATATTGAAAATATATTTTTATTGGTAGCGAAATTCTATCACGTAAAGTTGATCATAGAGCTTCTCTCGTTTAGGTTATTACTCTCAGAGCGGTGGGATCTGCAGCTCTGTGTGCAGGAAGCTGGAACCTGAAGAACAAGTGCTGCAAGCGAAGCTCCTCAGGAACTTCAGGGGTTTACCAGCCTGAGATCATCGCTCGCTTTGACAAAACATTTCCGTTTACGGCATGTGATATTGAGAAGCTTGTTGGACGATCATAAAGTATGTGCTGGTGGCGGCGGGCCAATGTCCAAATTTCGACTCGAAACAGGAAGTTGTTATAACTCGGGCATAGAATATCCGATCCGGCTCAAACTTGTTTCATTCTCATCGTAGTCCAACCCCGAGAACAGGCGTATGACAACGAACGACATCCGCCATAGCGCCACCTAGTGGCAAGCATTCGTTTTTCGTTTCTATTTCAGGCACTGTATTGCATAAACACTTAAAACTTGTCGCATGTGTGTAGGACCTTAAGACCTACAAAAAAGTTAATTGGGTCGAGTTTCTAAACTGGACGGAAAACCCTATATTTTAGGTTTTATAAAAAAAATTATATTTAAAATTATGATTTAAAAACTAACATCACTCTATTTCACAACCATTAATTTCAAATACATCCGTTTTAGTTTTATTATTCCTTTAATGCAGCTGCTTTGTTTTTATACTAATATTTTCTTTTCTGTTCCTTTTTTGTTTATTTTCCTAAGTTCTTCTGAAGTTTGTTCCAAACCTCTGATTCAAGTGCTGCTGTAGCGTTTGTGTTTATTTTGCCGGTGAGACGATGGAAATAAGATTTATGGAGTTGATCTCAGCGTTGCTTGTTTACAGGCTGAAGTGAAAAATGGAAAAAGAATTACCGAAGCACTTGCGTTTGGACTTGTTTCTCCTGGGAAGTTCAGGAGATAGGAAGCGTGCACTTAGAAATGCAATTCTGGGAAACAAAGCGCTTCCATCGAGCAGCAGCTCTTGTTCTGTCTCTCAGAAGGTTTCTGTTAAAGTTGCAAATATTTGTGAGTTATCAATCCACGTCCACGACACACCTGATATTTCTGGTGGCATTTTGAAGAAGGAAGAGTTTCAGAAACGTGTGGAACTTTGTCAGGAACATCAGTCAGGTCTGTGTGCATTCCTGCTGGTTCTTCCACTCTCTGAAAGAGACAGCCTTACTCTGGAGCAGATGGAGAACCTTCTGGGAGACACGGACCTTGAAAATGTCTGGATTGTTTTCAGCATTGAAGACGACTCTTTGAAGAACAGATTTCTGGAGGAAACTGAACACATGAAGCAGAAATACACGGGGAGGACCCATGTGTGGAACGTCAAGAACTGTGAAGAGCAGAAGGAAGCTCTGTTATCAGAGATTCTCCGGACAGCCTTAAAAACTCGTAAGTTTTCGGTTATTTTCTCTCATCTACACCAGCATGCTTTATTCCAGTCCATCAGATGTCTCAGAGTGTCTTTCATCGCCTCTAGAGGATGAAAGCCTCACGGAAAAATAAATAAAACCTTTTTAACACAAGTATACATACAAGAGGGCAAACGTGACTCAATATTCTTATTTCTATGAATTATAGACAGGTTAAAGAACTCAAACCACCCCTTAAAGGTCCCCAAGAAGTAAACTAAAATTGCAACGGAACATACTCAGTACTTTTTGACCCTATATCATTTCTCACCTAATACCTGGAATATCACACTTTTCCCTCCAAAATAAGTTTGAAGACACCAAAACTGTGAGAGCACAGAACATGAGTACAGGGTTAATATTCATTTTATCAACATGTCTAAACGTTCTTAAAATAAATAAAACTTATAAAAGCAGCTCTTCACCTCCGTCAGCAGAGGAACAATCAACCCATCACACATTTAGCAAACCATGACCTCCATCCTATTTTCAATGGTTTATAATCCGAGGAAAGCCTCCTCCACACTACTCTTGGATCGCTGGCAAAAATAGAACACATGATGAGCAGAAATATGGCTCAGAATCAGCCGTTCACAAGAGAATAAAGTCCAGCTGTGTCTGACAGAGGTCCGGAGCTTTCCGTGAGACGTGGAACGATGACCCAAGCATGGGTTTACCAGCCAAACCAGCGCTGAGAGGAATAATTACACGCTAGCAGCCGAGCTAATGAGTCTCCAGCCGCTGCGGACGCTAGCATTCGATCAGCGAGAGCTGTTCTCAGGTCAGTTTCAACACTCACAGCTGGACACGCCCTTATTTACAACGTTATACATTTTCTTTTTCAATCTGTCTTTCGAGGTCGCCTCTTTTGGACATCCATTGTATAAAAACTCTGCTAGTAAACAAGCTCGTAGACACTTACTGAAGTCACTCAAACTACACAAAAACATCATTTTGAGAAGCTTTGAACACCGGGGTCAGAGAAACACAACATAAGAACTAAACAAAAACACTTTTCCAATGGAGTCCTTGATCTCAACATGAGGCTTGTTCACAAACAACCTTAAAAGGTTTTCAATTTATAATATAATATCGCTTTCTCAAAGCTCTATGCAGGCGGTCGCTGGCGTGGAGCTATGTTCTCACAAAAGTAATTTCCTAAACTAGCGGCAGGCACACACGCGATCGATCAGCTCATTAAGAACATGAACCCTGAACCCTGAACCCTGAACCCTGCGCTACTCACTCAGCTATCTCGAGTCCACACGGCTCACGTGTTCCTTTACGCTTCATAGCAGCAAAGCTGAACTAGACTTTGTGAAAGACTTTTGAGTGAGTTTTCTTCACGCTAAAATTTTGAGGCTGCACACCAAAGTTTTGAACTGTGAATGGGTTTGTGTGGACAGCTCGTATTATGTGAGTTATTGATTATGTTACTGCTGACTGCTCATTTAGCATATGTTGGGTTTTTTTTAAATAGAGAAATACAACAAAATCAACTAACAGTTTAGAATACTCTTCCTTAGTTAACGCATAACTAATTTACTGCAGAACTACGGTATACCTTGGAAGGATTTACAATTAAGAATTCCGTTTCTAACGCCTACTTCTGTGGTGACTGGCACACAGAGCCGAGGGTTTGATGTTCCTTCTCTCAGGGCCGAGCTTAGAGGTTCACTACCTGGGGTTTAAAGTAGATGTAGAAACCTCGTGCACAGATCTAATTTTAGGCTTCAGCACCACGTGATCAGGGATGCAGATCCCCGATCCTCTTGATCGAAGCTGGTGCAACCACGAGTCCTGTCTTAAGAGACTAGAATGGACGACTGTCTTAAATGGACAACCAACAGGTACCAAGAGTCCACTAGAGAAGGCCTAGGCTATCTACGCTGTCTGGCTCCTCTGACACAACCTGACCGTTAACTTGTGGCAAGCCCAGCAATTGTGTTATATATTATGAGATATGGGTAGAAATTTCAGCTACCTGAACCTTCAGGATGGACAGAGACACTCTCTGGTCCAAACCCTCTTCCATGGGGCAACTACTCATGTCTACTTGATGAAAGTGATCTCATTCGATGAACCAACCCCACTTACCACCATAACAAGCCCTAGTAGAGGGAGCATGAGAAGGACACTGTGTCTGAACCATGGAAGGTGGCATTATCAGGGTTCTGCCATGCATGAAGGTGCCAGACATGGAGATTCCAGAGATTGTGAAGGGCATACAGGGACAAAACCCACTGCTGACTCCAGAGGAGCAAGTGTGAGCAAAAGTAGACCAACAGTCCCTGAATACCTCATGCTTGCACACAGGTACTCTGAGCTTGAGCCATTGCTGGAGTGACATATGGACAATCTGAAGGATGTATTTTAGATGCCATGTGCCCCAGTAGACTCTGTGGGCTGCCTTTAGGAAGGTCTGAGCAGGTTCTGAAAAGAGACATGCTTGCATGCTCAACAAGTCTAGCTCCAATCCTAGAAAAGATATGCTCGGGTCCAGGGTTAGTTGATTATTGAGAGATCAGAATTCACAGGTCAGATCTCTCACTCCAGTGATCCTGCGAAGCGTGGAGCTCCAGGAGGATTCAAATGGAAGTTTGAAGAGTTAGTAGGACTCATCTCGGCAATACCTTTAATCAACACCATTTCTCCACCTTTAAAGTTTGTTCCCTGATTTGTGTAGAGCAGCTAAATGGGTAATGAACCTGCTTTATAAAGTTTGATTGGCCATCTTCAATGTGTTTCCATAGTTGGTATTTGACATGCATCACGGTGACCGACTGAACTAAGAAACCTTAGTTACTGCAGAGTTAATAGATAGTTACATGTTAGTTCTTCACTAACTCCCTCCTAGCTTTGCATAAACTGAAGAAGAGTACTCTACAGTGTTAGCCGAAAATCTTTGTGTGTTCCTAATGATGTACTTTCTTTATTCCATGTGTTTAAAAATGAAGATTATGAAGATCAAGTGCAGGTGGAGGAGCTCCTGAAGAAGATTGATTCAATGGTGAAGCAGAATGGAAGAGGGCACTACAGCAACCAGATGTTTGAGGAAGCTCAGAGATGTCAACAAGAGAAAAACCAAGACGAAAGTGGCTTTGTTCATTTTCATTCCAAGTTTTGGAAATACTTCTTAGAAGGCATGGAATCTAATACTATAAATAAGAATCAACCTAGTGCAGTCGATCATGATGATGATAATGGTGGAGTTACTGTGGGAGTTATTTGTATAGTTACTGGTGTTGTTGCTCTTCTAATTTTGGGTGTCATCATCGGTAGATTTGTTCATATGGTTATGACAATTGTTAGTGGAGTTAGTGCAGTTGTTGGAGGGGTTGGTGCAGTTGCTGGTGGAGTTGTGGCTGCTGCTAGTGCAGTTGCTGGTGGGGTTGGTGCTGCTGCAAGTGCAGTTGCTGGTGGGGTTGGAGCAATTGCTGGTGGAGTTGGTGCTGCTGCAAGTGCAGTTGCTGGTGGGGTTGGAGCAATTGCTGGTGGAGTTGGTGCTGCTGCAAGTGCAGTTGCTGGTGGGGTTGGAGCAATTGCTGGTGGAGTTGGTGCTGCTGCAAGTGCAGTTGCTGGTGGGGTTGTTGGAGGGGTTGGTGCAGTTGCTGGTGGAGTTGGTGCTGCTGCAAGTGCAGTTGCTGGTGGGGTTGGAGCAATTGCTGGTGGAGTTGGTGCTGCTGCTAGTGCAGTTGCTGGTGGGGTTGGAGCAATTGCTGGTGGAGTTGGTGCTGCTGCAAGTGCAGTTGCTGGTGGGGTTTGGTGCTGCTGCAAGTGCAGTTGTTGGAGGGGTTGGTGCAGTTGCTGGTGGAGTTGGTGCTGCTGCAAGTGCAGTTGCTGGTGGGGTTGGAGCAATTGCTGGTGGAGTTGGTGCTGCTGCAAGTGCAGTTGCTGGTGGGGTTGGAGCAATTGTTGGTGGAGTTGGTGCTGCTGCAAGTGCAGTTGCTGGTGGGGTTGGAGCAATTGCTGGTGGAGTTGGTGCTGCTGCAAGTGCAGTTGCTGGTGGGGTTGTTGGAGGGGTTGGTGCAGTTGCTGGTGGAGTTGGTGCTGCTGCAAGTGCAGTTGCTGGTGGGGTTGGAGCAATTGCTGGTGGAGTTGGTGCTGCTGCTAGTGCAGTTGCTGGTGGGGTTGTTGGAGGGGTTGGTGCAGTTGCTGGTGGAGTTGGTGCTGCTGCAAGTGCAGTTGCTGGTGGGGTTGTTGGTGGGGTTGGAGCAATTGCTGGTGGAGTTGGTGCTGCTGCAAGTGCAGTTGCTGGTGGGGTTGGAGCAATTGCTGGTGGAGTTGGTGCTGCTGCAAGTGCAGTTGCTGGTGGGGTTGTTGGAGGGGTTGGTGCAGTTGCTGGTGGAGTTGGTGCTGCTGCAAGTGCAGTTGCTGGTGGGGTTGGAGCAATTGCTGGTGGAGTTGGTGCTGCTGCTAGTGCAGTTGCTGGTGGGGTTGTTGGTGGGGTTGGTGCAGTTGCTGGTGGAGTTGGTGCTGCTGCAAGTGCAGTTGCTGGTGGGGTTGTTGGAGGGGTTGGTGCAGTTGCTGGTGGAGTTGGTGCTGCTGCAAGTGCAGTTGCTGGTGGGGTTGGAGCAATTGCTGGTGGAGTTGGTGCTGCTGCTAGTGCAGTTGCTGGTGGGGTTGTTGGAGGGGTTGGTGCAGTTGCTGGTGGAGTTGGTGCTGCTGCAAGTGCAGTTGCTGGTGGGGTTGTTGGAGGGGTTGGTGCAGTTGCTGGTGGAGTTGGTGCTGCTGCAAGTGCAGTTGCTGGTGGGGTTGGAGCAATTGCTGGTGGAGTTGGTGCTGCTGCAAGTGCAGTTGCTGGTGGGGTTGGAGCAATTGCTGGTGGAGTTGGTGCTGCTGCAAGTGCAGTTGCTGGTGGGGTTGTTGGAGGGGTTGGTGCAGTTGCTGGTGGAGTTGGTGCTGCTGCAAGTGCAGTTGCTGGTGGGGTTGGAGCAATTGCTGGTGGAGTTGGTGCTGCTGCTAGTGCAGTTGCTGGTGGGGTTGTTGGAGGGGTTGGTGCAGTTGCTGGTGGAGTTGGTGCTGCTGCAAGTGCAGTTGCTGGTGGGGTTGTTGGAGGGGTTGGTGCAGTTGCTGGTGGAGTTGGTGCTGCTGCAAGTGCAGTTGCTGGTGGGGTTGTTGGAGGGGTTGGAGCAGTTGTTAGTGGAGTTGGGGCTGCTGCTGCTAGTGCAGTTGTTGAAGGGGTTGGTGCAGTTGCAGGTTTGGTCGGAGCAGCTGTTGGTGCAGTTGCTGGTGGAGTTGTTGGAGGTGTTGGAGCAGTTGTTAGTGCGGTTGTTGGAGGGGTTGGTGCATTAGTTGGTGGAGTTGTTGGAGTTGTTTTTGGTATTTTTGGAATCGTTGGTGGATCCATTTGTTCAATTATTGCTGGGATCATCGCTCTAATTGTTTACAGAAGAAACAGTGCATGAAGTTATTTAATCGCTCTGGATTTTTTAATTTGTTAAAATTATTCTACAGTTTTTTGAGAACATTTTAGTGAATAATTAGAATTGTCAGATATAATTTAGCAAAGAATCACTAGTTTTTATTGGACTTACAGTCCGATCATGATCAAACAAGAGCGAGGCTCGCGTGTTCCTGAAGGGAGGAGGAAGTTATGGAGGAGGAAGTTATGGAGGAGGAAGTTATGGAGGAGGAAGTTATGGAGGAGGAAGTTATGGAGGAGGAAGTTATGGAGGAGGAAGTTATGGAGGAGGAAGTTATGGAGGAGGAAGTTATGGAGGAGGAAGTTATGGAGGAGGAAGTTATGGAGGAGGAAGTTATGGAGGAGGAAGTTATGGAAGTTATGGAGGAGGAAGTTATGGAGGAGGAAGTTATGGAAGTTATGGAGGAGGAAGTTATGGAGGAGGAAGTTATGGAAGTTATGGAGGAGGAAGTTATGGGTGTGGGCGGGACCACCGAATCGTTACTTTTTGCCAATCAATATCTTTTAATTGCTTTGAAGTGTTTATCAATAAAACATGAATTGTCTGATTTAGAAGTTGCAAATCCACCTTGAGCTTCAAGCTTTAGAGAATCCACTGTAACAGTTTAAAACCAGCTCTTTTTCTAACCATATCCACACATTTCCTCTTTAGAAGAGTGACATTCTTGTGTTAAGCAGAAATCAGTTTTGTGCTTCTTAACGAATAAGAACAGAGCTTTGCGTTTGACAGCATTTCTCAGCTTCCTGGCGTCAACAGAGATGAACGATAAAGACAGAACAAAAACTATAAAGCTGTTTTGTAAACTACTTTGTGAGTGTGTAAGGTTCGAACTCAACCGAAAAATAATTTTGCTAAAATAGCTATTGTGTGCACATTTGAGGAATTGGTTTAGAAAAGACAGGCAACAGAGAAATATTAGTTCAGAGGGAAACCGTCTGAAGGCTCAGTGGAGGAAGATTAAACATCTACCTTTAAATCAGCAACGTGTGAAACAAGATCTCAGCTTTGAGGCAACGTCAAAAAAGTTCAGAAGAAAAGCAATCTTAGAAGAGATCACAGATCATTCGCGGACAGTTTTCTACCGTCCATTTAAGCTAAAGGACCCTATTATCAGCAGCCTCAATTTTATCAACCATAGAATCCTTTATTGAGCTTAAAGTCTTCAGAGAGTCCGCGAGTACTTTGATGGAAGCGCTGTTGTCCTTGACGGCGGCCTCCACCGATGCTAGCCTCTGTAAGCTCTCCTCTTGTAGCTTCTCTAGCGCAACAAGCAGCTAGCGTAGCAGATGGTGCTTCAGAGGAGTCTGCGCTGGGTTTCACCTTTGCTTTGGCATGAGTCGGGGTTTCAGGTGGAGACTTGGGATCAGTTTCCGTATCGCCGGTTCCATGTAGACGCGTGCAAGCTTCAGAAACAGGTTCCAGAACTAATGTGGAGAGGTAGAAAGTCAAAGACGAGCGTAGCTGTGCAGATAAGATAAGTTTCCTCAAGTAGAAGATATTATAGCTTCGTGTGCACGAACACTGTTCAAAATAATCACTTTTTCAGAAGAGCTAGCTATGAGAGGCCTTACACGGACGCCATCTTGGTCGCCTCCAAAACCAAACCGCGTTGGTCCTGTTTTATTCAGCCAAAGATCTGAACCCAGCTTCCTGAAGCTCTGAGAACCTTTCACTGATGAACAGTTGCTTTTTTGCTTTAATTTCTATTTAAGTCGCTACAATTAAATGAAAAATATTTACATGTTTTGACGCGTCACTGATTTAGAGGCTTTTATTACACTGACAATCAACAGACGAGGAGTTCTCTTCACTTTATAAAGTCATGCTTTTTCTCTAAAGCTGAAGAAATGATATCTTTAGTGTAATTTATAAGTATAAAGTGTCTGTCAAATACTGTTAGCTTTTAAATAAAGTTATTGACATTTTTAGTGCGAGATCTTGTTTTATAAATTTGTTTATGTTTTATGACAAAATCTAATCACAGAGTAGTTTTCATCAAATCAGTTTGAAGACATTGTGATGACAATAAAAAAACATTGTTAAAACAAATCTGTAATTTTATTTTCACATATACACAGCATTGTGGATGGAGATGTTCATCCAGGATTGTGGAGAAACCATCTGAAGAGCTCAGAGCTTCGTGAACGTTCAGCGTTATTCACACAATGACCGCTAGATGTCGCTGTGGAGCCAGGTGTCGCTTTGATTCGAAGCCTCCAACCGATTCGGCTCATTTGATTCACGAAGCCTCGGTTCACCCATCACTACTGAAAACTCTAACGTAAGCTTCACAATCGTATTTTAACACATCTTTGTAAACACCATTATACTGCTTATAAACCAATTATAGAAGAACGCTGTGATTATTGAGTGCCGCCCGGGTCGGTGCGGTTACGGTGAGCGTGTCGCTAAATAAACCCTCTGGAGCGTCGAGAAGAACTTGTCTCTCATAACTGCAGTCAGGGGACGTAGCGCTGCCGCGAGAGCCTTTCACGGCAGGACAGGAACATCAGGGCTGCGCTGGGAACCAGAGAAGAGCCGGCATTTCTGACCGTGGGGGCCCACCATGATTATTTACAAGATGAGCGATGGCACACGAGACCATTCTTTCATTTTACAGCGTGTTGGTGCATTAACAAACACATTGTAGCTCATTGTTTCACCTCACCAATGACGTGTTCTTTCTAATCAAAGTTACTATTTCTGATCTACTGATCTAATATCAAATTAAGAGACGAGGGTGTACACTTTTTATAATTGTATTAGTACATATTATCCCTGCACACCACCAAATTAAAGCAATTTATTGATCGTCAGGTTTTTTTTTTTTTAAACAGTCGGGTTTTCTGAAGGTGGACACATTTCAAACTGTATTAGACTAACTATAGACATCTTAGATGATCCTGAATTCATCACAGAGACGTCATTATTTCTCAGAGATTAAAAGCTTTCGATACAGTTCAGCACTCGTTTATATTTGAAGATCTCTCTAGATCTCAGGAACTCCTGACCTGAGAGAAAACTAGAACGAGTTCACCGAAATAGAATCAATCCAGAAGATCCAGAGGAAGCTGAAATAAGGAGCGGAAGATGAACGAGTCTCACACAGGGGATCTCTCTCTTTTCTGGGTGAAGCGGAGGAGCGAGGCGCTCTGCTTCTGACCCTCACTGGAGATACCAGAGCAGAGGAGGTTCTCTGCTGTGAGAGCAGTGCAGTCTCTGGTGCTCACGGAGATTCTGAGAGTATCTGAAGCTCTTCTCACAGCGATCACACTTGAATGGTTTCTCTCCAGTGTGGATCCTCAGATGTATTTCTAAAGCACTTGGAGTAACAAAAGTCTTGCCACAATCTAAGCACATGGGAACGTTCACAAAGGTGTGCACTTTCTCATGAGATTTTAAAGATTGTAATCGTGAGAAGATCTTCCCACACGTGGAGCAGGGATGTGGTTTCTCTGTCGAGTGAGATAACTGGTGACTTCTTAAACTATTTAACAAACGATAGCTCTTGCTACAGATGTCACAGATGAAGGGTTTTTCTCCGGTGTGAATTCTCTTAAGACAGTCTTTTATACGGAAGCTCTTCTCACATTTGAATGGTTTCTCTCCAGTGTGGACCTTCATGTGTCTCTGAAGAGTATTGCTCCTACTAAATGTTTTACCACATTGGTCACACTTGAATGGTTTCTCTCCAGTGTGGAACCTCAAGTGTTCTGTAAGATAGTGTTTAGACCGAAATCTGTTATCACACTGATCACACTTGAATGGTTTCTCTCCGGTGTGGATCCTCAGATGTATTTCTAAAGCACTTGGAGTAACAAAAGTCTTGCCACAATCTAAGCACATGGGAACGTTCACAAAGGTGTGCACTTTCTCATGAGATTTTAAAGATTGTAACTGTGAGAAGATCTTTCCACACGTGGAGCAGGGATGTTTTTTTCTTTTCTCTGTCGAGTGAGATAACTGGTGACTTCTTAAACTCTCGAACAAACGATAGCTCTTGCTACAGATGTCAAGATGA